>CAMZMU010000014.1:0-507735 GCA_947311845.1 Poa pratensis
TTGGGTTAGGTTGGTACATAGGACCATGGGGAACCAACATTTCATGTGGTCCGTCGCATCATTCCGGGCCCGGCACCCGAAGCGGAGTTTTCACCTCTAAGTGTCGGAACTTACTACGGAGTAATCGGGGTCGGTGAAGGTGGTCGCACCTCGGAGCTGTATCTTGGTTCCCAAAACCTACCAACACACGCTTACACATATATTAGGGACCCAAGCAAGTTTTTGGTGGATTCCGACGCTCCGGTCCCCCGCTACGGCGAAACCCTACCCCGCTGGAAAAAATACCAACCTGTCGATCTACCCCTTTGACCGGCGCCGAGAGGGGGTAGACCATGAACTTTTTTTTTTGTGTTAGGTTGGTACATAGGACCATGGGGAACCAACATTTCATGTGGTCCGTCGCATCATTCCGTGCCCGGCACCCGAAACGGGAGTTTTCACCTCTAAGTGTCGGAATTTACTACAGAGTAATCGGGGTCGTGAAGGGAGTCCACCTCGGAGCTGTATCTTGGTTCTCAAAACCTACCAACACACTCTTACACATATATTAGGGACCCATGCAAGTTTGGTGGGATTCCGACGCTCCGGACCCCCGCTAACGGCGAAACCCTACACCCGCTGGAAAAAAGTCCAACCTGTCGATCTACCCCTTGACCGCGCCGGAGGGGGTAGACGCATGCACTTTTTTGCTTGGTTGTGTTAGGTTGGTACATAGGACCATGGGGAACCAACATTTCATGTGGTCCGTCGCATCATTCCGTGCCCGGCACCCGAAGCGGGAGTTTTTTCACCTCTATGTGTCGGAACTTACTACGGAGTAATCGGGGTCGGTGAAGGGGTCGCACCTCGGAGCTGTATCTTGGTTCCCAAAACCTACCAACACACTATTACACTTATATTAGGGACCCATGCAAGTTTGGTGGGATTCCGACGCTCCGGACCCCCACTACGGCGAAACCCTACACCCGCTGGAAAAATTCCAACCTGTCGATCTACCCCTTTGACCGGCGCCGAGAGGGGGTAGACGCATGAACTTTTTTGCTTCGTTGTGTTAGGTTGGTATATAGGACCATGGGAACCAACATTTCATGTGGTCCGTCGCATGATTCCGTGCCCGGCACCCGAAACGGGAGTTTTTCACCTCTAAATGTCGGAACTTACTACAGTGTAATCGGGGTCGGTGAAGGGAGTCGCACCTCGGAGCTGTATCTTGGTTCCCAAAACCTACCAACACACTCTTACACATATATTAGGGACCCATGCTAGTTTTGGTGGGATTCCGACGCTCCGGACCCCCGCTACGGCGAAAGCCTACACCCGCTGGAAAAAAGTCAACCTGTCGATCTACCCCTTTGACCGGCGCCGAGAGGGTAGACGCATGAACTTTTTTGCTTGGTTGTGTTAGGTTGGTACATAGGACCATGGAGAACCAACATTTCATGTGTGGTCCGTCGCATGATTCCGTGCCCGGCACCCGAAACGGGAGTTTTCACCTCTAAGTGTCGGAACTTACTACAGAGTAATCGGGTCGGTAAAGCGAGTCGCACCTCGGAGCTGTATCTGGTTCCCAAAACCTACCAAACACACTCTACACATATATTAGGGACCCATGCAAGTTTTGGTGGGATTCCGACGCTCCGGACCCCCACTACGGCGAAACCCTACACCCGCTGGGAAAAAAGTCCAACCTGTCGATCTACCCCTTTGACCGGCGCCGAGAGGGGTAGACGCATGCACTTTTTTGCTTGTTGAGTTAGGTTGGTACATAGGACCATGGGGAACAACATTTCATGTGGTCCGTCGCATCATTCCGTGCCCGGCACCCGAAGCGGAGTTTTCACCTCTAAGTGTCGGAGCTTACTACGGATTAATCGGGTCGGTGAAGGGGGTCGCACCTCGGAGCTGTATCTTGGTTCCCAAAACCTACCAACACACGCTTACACATATATTAGGGACCCATGCAAGTTTTGGTGGGATTCCGACGCTCGGTCCCCCGCTACGGCGAAACCCTACACCCGCTGGAAAAAAGTCCAACCTGTCGATCTACCCCTTTGACCGGCGCCGAGAGGGGTAGACGCATGAACTTTTTTGTTTGGTTGTGTAGGTTGGTACATAGGACCATGGGAAACCAACATTTCATGTGGTCCGTCGCATCATTCCGGGCCCGGCACCCGAAGCGGGAGTTTTCACCTCTATGTGTCAGAACTTACTACAGAGTAATCGGGTCGGTGAAGGGGTCGCACCTCGGAGCTGTATCTTGGTTCCCAAAACCTACCAACACACTCTTACACATATATTAGGGACCATGCAAGTTTTGGTGGATTCCGACGCTCCGGTCCCCCGCTACGGCGAAACCCTACACCCGCTGGAAAAAAGTCCAACCTGTCGATCTACCCCTTTGACCGGCGCCGAGAGGGGGTAGACGCATGAACTTTTTGCTTGGTTGTGTTAGGTGGTACATAGGACCATGGGGAACCAACATTTCATGTGGTCCGTCGCATGATTCCGTGCCCGGCACCCGAAACGGGAGTTTCCACCTCTAAGTGTCGGAACTTACTACAGAGTAATCGGGGTCGGTGAAGGGAGTCGCACCTCGGAGCTGTATCTTGGTTCCCAAAACCTACCAACACACTCTTACACATATATTAGGGACCCATGCAAGTTTTGGTGGGATTCCGACGCTCCGGACCCCCACTACGGCGAAACCCTACACCCGCTGGAAAAAAGTCCAACCTGTCGATCTACCCCTTTGACCGCGCCGAGAGGGGTAGACGCATGAACTTTTTGTTTGGTTGTGTTAGGCTGGTACATAGGACCATGGGGAACCAACATTTCATGTGGTCCGTCGCATCATTCCGGGCCCGGCACTCGAAACGGGAGTTTTCACCTCTAAGTGTCAGAACTTACTAACGGAGTAATCGGGTCGGTGAAGGGGGTCGCACCTCGGAGCTGTATCTTGGTTCCCAAAACCTACCAACACACTCTAACACATATATTTTAGGGACCCAAGCAAGTTTTGGTGGGATTCCGACCTCCGGACCCCCGCTACGGCGAAACCCTACACCCCTGGAAAAAAGTCCAACCTGTCGATCTACCCCTTTGACCGGCGCCGAGAGGGGGTAGACGCATGAAATTTTTTCCTGGTTGTGTTAGGTTGGTACATAGGACCATGGGAACCAACATTTCATGTGGTCCATCGCATGATTCCGTGCCCGGCACCCGAAACGGGAGTTTTCCACCTCCAAGTGTCGGAGCTTACTACGGATTAATCGGGGTCGGTGAAGGGGGTCACACCTCAGAGCTGTATCTCGGTTCCCAAAACCTACAACCACACTCTTACACATATATTTGGGACCCATGCAAATTTTGGTGGGATTTCGACGCTCCGGACCCCGCTACGGCGAAACCCTACACCCCGCTGGAAAAATTCCAACCTGTCGACTACCCCTTTGACCGGCGCCGAGAGGGGTAGACGCATGAAATTTTTTGCTTGGTTGTTTAGGTTGGTACATAGGACCATGGGGAACCAACATTTCATGTGGTCCGTCGCATGATTCCGTGCCCGGCACCTGAAACGGGAGTTTTCACCTCTTAGTGTCAGAACTTACTACAGAGTAATCGGGGTCGGTGAAGGGGGTCGCACCTCGGAGCTGTATCTTGGTTCCCAAAACCTACCAACACACTCTTACACATATATTAGGGACCCAAGCAAGTGTTGGTGGGATTCCGACGCTCCGGTCCCCTGCTACGGCGAAACCCTACACCCGCTGGAAAAAAGTCCAACCTGTCGATCTACCCCTTTGACCGGCGCCGGGAGGGGGTAGACGCATGAACTTTTTTGCTTGGTTGTGTTAGGTTGTACATAGGACCATGGGAACCAACATTTCATGTGTCCGTCGCATGATTCCGTGCCCGGCACCCGAAACGGGAGTTTTCACCTCTAAGTGTCGGAACTTACTACAGAGTAATCGGGGTCGGTGAAGGGAGTCGCACCTCGGAGCTGTATCTTGGTTCCCAAAACCTACCAACACACTCTTACACATATATTAGGGACCCATGCAAGTTTTGGTGGGATTCCGACGCTCCGGACCCCACACGGCGAAACCCTACACCCTGGAAAAAAGTCCAACCTGTCGATCTACCCCTTTGACCGCGCCGAGAGGGGGTAGACGCATGAACTTTTTTGTTTGGTTGTGTTAGCTGGTACATAGGACCATGGGGAACCAACATTTCATGTGGTCCGTCGCATCATTCCGGGCCCGGCACTCGAAACGGGAGTTTTCACCTCTAAGTGTCAGAACTTACTACGGAGTAATCGGGGTCGGTGAAGGGGTCGCACCTCGGAGCTGTATCTTGGTTCCCAAAACCTACCAACACACTCTAACACATATATTAGGGACCCAAGCAAGTTTTGGTGGGATTCCGATGCTCCGGACCCCCGCTACGGCGAAACCCTACACCCGCTGGAAAAAAGTCCAACCTGTCGATCTACCCCTTTGACCGGCGCCGAGAGGGGGTAGACGCATGAAATTTTTTTCCTGGTTGTGTTAGGTTGGTACATAGGACCATGGGGAACCAACATTTCATGTGGTCCATCGCATGATTCCGTGCCCGGCACCCGAAACGGGAGTTTTCACCTCTAAGTGTCGGAGCTTACTACGGATTAATCGGGGTCGGTGAAGGGGGTCACACCTCAGAGCTGTATCTCGGTTCCCAAAACCTACAACCACACTCTTACACATATATTTGGGACCCATGCAAGTTTTGGTGGGATTCCGACGCTCCGGTCCCCCCCGCTACGGCGAAACCCTACACCCGCTGGAAAAAAGTCCAACCTGTCGATCTACCCCTTTGACCGGCGCCGAGAGGGGTAGACGCATGAACTTTTTTGCTTGGTTGTGTTAGGTTGGTACATAGGACCATGGGAACCAACATTTCATGTGGTCCTCGCATGATTCCGTGCCGGCACCCGAAACGGGAGTTTTCACCTCTAAGTGTCGGAACTTACTACAGAGTAATCGGGGTCGGTGAAGTGAGTCGCACCTCGGAGCTGTATCTTGGTTCCCAAACCTACCAACACACACTTACACATATATTAGGGACCCATGCAAGTTTTGGTGGGATTCCGACGCTCCGGACCCCCGCTACGGCGAAACCCTACACCCATTGGAAAAAAGTCCAACCTGTCGATCTACCCCTTTGACCGCGCCGAGAGGGGGTAGACGCATGAACTTTTTTGTTTGGTTGTGTTAGGTTGGTACATAGGACCATGGGAACCAACATTTCATGTGGTCCGTCGCATCATTCCGGGCCCGGCACCCGAAACGGGAGTTTTCACCTCTAAGTGTCAGAACTTACTACGGAGTAATCGGGGTCGGTGAAGGGGGTCGCACCTCGGAGCTGTATCTTGGTTCCCAAAACCTACAACACACTCTAACACATATATTAGGGACCCAAGCAAGTTTTGGTTGATTCCGACGCTCCGGACCCCCGCTACGGCGAAACCCTACACCCGCTGGAAAAAAGTCCAACCTGTCGATCTACCCCTTTGACCGGCGCCGAGAGGGGGTAGACGCATGAAATTTTTTTCTTGGTTGTGTTAGGTTGGTGCATAGGACCATAGGGAACCAACATTTCATGTGGTCCGTCGCATGATTCCGTGCCCGGCACCCAAAACGGGTTTTCACCTCTAAGTGTCGGAGCTTACTACGGATTAATCGGGGTCGGTGAAGGGGTCACACCTCAGAGCTGTATCTCGGTTCCCAAAACCTACAACCACACTCTTACACATATATTTGGGACCCATGCAAATTTTGGTGGGATTTCGACGCTCCGGACCCCCGCTACGGCGAAACCCTACACCCGCTGGAAAAATTCCAGCCGGTCGATCTACCCCTTTGACCGGCGCCGAGAAGGGGTAGACGCATGAAATTTTTTGCTTGGTTGTGTTAGGTTGGTACATAGGACCATGGGGAACCAACATTTCATGTGGTCCGTCGCTTGATTCCGTGCCCGGCACCTGAAACGGGAGTTTTCACCTCTTAGTGTCAGAACTTACTACGGAGTAATCGGGGTCGGTGAAGGGGGTCGCACCTCGGCTGTATCTTGGTTCCCAAAACCTACCACACTAGTACAGAACGACACATCGGATACCGCTCTATGCAAACGGCAGGCGTTAGGCGACGGAGAATCGCGCTTTCCGCGCGGACAGTGCGTACAAACCTGACCTGGGCCGTGGCTGGCCCATCAACATAGGTAACGGAGAAAGTATTAAATCCGTTACCCATAGTATTGGCAACGGTCTTAATTCTGGCTCCGTTTCCGATATGTGCCTCTATAGCAACGGAGACTTTTGTGTGTCCGTGGCAATGTGGACACGTTCCATCTTCTTGGAATTCGATCCACGATCTCCCTGCTATCTCAGTACGCCACTTCGCCGCAGTCATGGATACTCCTAGCAAC
Source organism: Poa pratensis (assembly GCA_947311845.1). NCBI lineage: Eukaryota > Viridiplantae > Streptophyta > Magnoliopsida > Poales > Poaceae > Poa > Poa pratensis. The sequence goes on from CAMZMU010000014.1 coordinate 6,463, forward strand.
TCCTCGGCATTCGCCGCAGCAGTTTCCCGCTTTCGCTGAATTGGAACCGCGTCGTCGTGCCGGAGGCCGTCGCGCAGAGGCACTGGCAATATAGGAGGCCAGTGCCCTGGTCAATTGTTACCCTCCCCGCTAGCTGGCGCTCAACCACAGGAGGGTGCCTATGCCGCCGGAAGAGGACGCGGGATCCTCGGGCGCCCGCGACCGCAGCCGCTCGCCGCGGCGGAGAGACGCTCGTCCGCGGTCGCCTAGATGGAACCGCGTCATCGTCGGCAGGCCGTCGCGGAGCGGCACTGGCAATATAGGAGGCCAGTGCCATGGTCAAAGGTTCGGCTACCCGGTGGCTGGCACCTCAACCGTGCGTCGGTGCCTATGCCGCTGGAAAGAGTTGAGCTGCTTCAGAGCCGCCGGCTCCTCCTCCCGCCGGATCTACGCGATGATCCTGCCTACGACGACGAGATGTGGGAGGGCGCACGGGCAGCGATGACATCATCGGCGAGGAGCCACGCGACGACACAGACGACTACGCGGCTCTCCTCGCATACGAGCAGGAGAAGGCGGAGGCCGAGGAGTAGTTATAGTTATTTATTTTTATATTCTTCAACTTCAATACTAGTAGAGATCAGTATAAGCCCAGTGTGTCAGTGAAAAAATCAAAGGAAACGGTTGTTTATACCCTACGTTTCCGATGTTCTACTTTGCTATAAATGCGCCCTTCACACAGCCCTAAACTCCATCGCTGTCGCTCTCAGCCTCACTCTCAAAGTGTGGCGGCGCCTCCACGCAGCACCAGATCTTAGCTCCACCGTGGCGGCGCGCATCTCCCTCCCTCCGACCATGGCAGCGCTCATCTTCCTCTCCTTCGACCGTGGCGGCGCGCATCTCCCTCCCTCCGACCGTGGCGGCGCGCATCTTCTTCTCCTCCGACCATGGCGGCGCGCATCTCCCCCCTCCGACCGTATCGGCGCGCATCTTCCTCTCCTCCTACCGAGGCAGCGCGTACCCGTTCCTTGCTCCACCCGGGCAGATCTCGTCGCCCGATCTGTAGCTGGAGGCGCATGGCGTGTCGATCCGAGGACGACGAGGACGACTACGTACTCCCGCCGCCAGATCCGAAGGTAATACATCTATTTGTGACCGGCAGTCGTGCCGACGAACTAGGGTTGTTGTCATTATTCTGCTTAGGTTTTCTTCCATAGGACACTCATGAACAGAACTAGAACTAGGGTTGTAATACATCCGAGGACGATGAGGACGACCACTGGCAGATCCACCTTGAGCCAGCCGGGTGCACAAGACACCGGGAGAAGGAATTTTTCTTTCTAAATTAGCATTTTTTCATCACATATGCACCCCTAAAAATTGTTTTAAATGTATTGTGGTAACATGCGTGCATCCTGGTTCAATATGTTCTAGCTCCGCCACTGAGGACGACTACGTAGTGTCGCTCGAAAAGAACATAACTAGCACAAATCGGTAGTGTATGAAACTCATGGCTGACTTATCTCCTTTGCAAAACAGATGTACATTTCGGTGACACTGTATAAAAAGCCGGGTCCTTAGCCAAGGTGCGCTTGTCGTCCGGCATAATTGTTGGTACACAACAACTATGCAATGGATTTGTAAGTTTGTTATTCTGTCTTATGCATCCTTTTGTGTTGTATGTCCTTTATGCTTGATGTATAGTGAGCTAACATGGAGTCATATATTCTCTCTTTGCATTTCAGTGACCACTTTACAAAAGAGGCACCTTCAGTACATCAGCACTCGCTTATTGCATTATGTGCAGAGCATGGTGCTGATCCGTTTAGCTCATTTAAATGAGCTAAATACAAGGTCGGGGACAAAGTGGCGAGTTGATTATATTTTGGCGACACCGTCCAAGAAGAAGATTGAATTCATGAACTCTAACAGCAAGTCATGAAGATAAATTAAGTTGGAAATGACAAGGATAAGTTTAGAGAGGCATGACATAGATAGATTTAGCTAGACATGTCAATGATAGATTTAGAGAGGCATGACAATGAAGATAAGTAATTGGTTGTCTTGTGATGCAATGTATCGGTGACATTTGTTATACCTTATGAATGAATTTGTTAGCATTTTTGTGCTTCTGCTGTGAAATTTTAAATGTCCAGTGCCAAATCTATTCCTGCTCTAGGCTTATGCAGAAACCTCAATGCAAACGAGCAGAAACAGAATCTCCATTTCTGATGTCCCGATACATCAGCAACGGAGATTGGATGGCAACCGTAGCCAAAATCAAGCCTCATCGGTGACGGTTTTTCTTGTCCGTTGCCGATGAGAGCCTTCACATCAGTGACAGGGTCGTGGACATGGACCCTTTCTCCGTTGCCGAAGGGGTTTTTGGCCCGTTTCTGATGTGTCGTTCTGTACTAGTGCTAACACACTCTTACACATATATTAGCGACCCATGCAAGTTTTGGTGGGATTCCGACGCTCCGGACCCCCGCTACGGCGAAACCCTACACCCGCTGGAAAAAAAGTCCAACCTATCGATCTACCCCTTTGACCGGCGCTGAGAGGGGGTAGACGCATGAATTTTTTTTCTTGGTTGTGTTAGGTTGGTACATAGGACCATGGGGAACCAACATTTCATGTGGTCCGTCGCATGATTCCGTGCCCGGCACCCGAAACGGAGTTTTCACCTCTAAGTGTCGGAACTTACTACGGAGTAATCGGGTCGGTGAAGGGGGTCACACCTTGGAGCTGTATCTTGGTTCCCAAATCCTACCAACACACTCTTACACATATATTAGGGACCCATGCAAGTTTGGTGGGATTCCGACGCTCCGGACCCCCGCTACGGTGAAACCTACACCCGCTGGAAAAAAGTCCAACCTGTCGATCTACCCCTTTGACCGCCCTGAGAGGGGGTAGACGCATGAACTTTTTTGCTTGGTTGTGTTATGTTGGTACATAGGACCATGGGTAAGCAACATTTCATGTGGTCCGTCGCATGATTCCGTGCCCGGCACCCGAAACGGGAGTTTACACCTCTAAGTGTCGGAACTTACTACGGAGTAATCGGGGTCGGTGAAGTGGGTCACACCTCGGAGCTGTATCTTGGTTCCCAAAACCTACCAACACACTCTTACACATATATAGGGACCCATGCAAGTTTTGGTGGAATTTCGACGCTCCGGACCCCCGCTACGGCGAAACCCTACACCCGCTGGGAAAAAGTCCAACCTGTCGATCTACCCCTTTGACCGGTGCCGAGAGGGGGTAGATGCATGAACTTTTTTGCTTGGTTGTGTTAGGTTGGTACATAGGACCATGGGGAACCAACATTTCATGTGGTCCGTCGCATGATTCCGTTCCCGGCACCCGAAACGGGAGTTTTCACCTCACAGTGCCGGAACTTACTACGGAGTAATCGGGGTCGGTGAAGGGGGTTGCACCTCAGAGCTGTATCTTGGTTCCAAAAACCTGCGAACACACACTTACACATATTAGGGACCCATGCAAGTTTTGGTGAGATTCTGACGCTCCGGACCCCCGCTACGGCGAAACACTACACCCGCTAGAAAAAGTCCAACCTGTCGATCTACCCCTTTAACCGGCGCTGAGAGGGGGTAGACGCATGAACTTTTTTGCTTGGTCGTGTTAGGTTGTGTAACAGCCCAAAGTTCGGTAATCTAAAAACCCGAGTAAATTTTTCACTTTTGCTTTGCATGCATTGCATCATGGCATCCCTAATTAAAATTGTTCAAGAAATTATAACCTTGACAAACCTCAAATATGAATTGCTTTAATTACAAATATCAAATCCATATTTATCAAGGAGGTTGCACGAGTTCAAATAATACTTTTGCACTTGCACCAAATTATGAAAGGAGCAACATTTTCAAATTTAGCAAAATGCCCATTTTCAAACCTCTGAACAATGTTGTCAAAAACATTTTTGTTGACCACACCAAAATTTGGGGAGCCTCTATATTGTATTGGGAGGCTACTGGATTTTTCTTACATTTTTACAAAATGTTCAAATGCCTCTTCTAATTCAAATAAGCTGCTGTCCAGATGTTAAAAGCAGAAAGGACCCGCTTGTAATTTCTGAGAGGACCTGTCCGTGAGAGAACTAAACTCCCAGGGACCTATTCGTAAAACCAACACCACTACCTCTGTAGCGACCGAGCCATGGCTCGGGCCGCACATCTCGTCGCATGGCCACGCCGCGATGCCGCGCCCGGGCCCCTGCCCTGCCTCTCCTGCGAAGAAGAGCACCCGAGGCCCCCACCTGCTCCCTATCCCCTCGGCCTCGCTCCCCTTTTCTCCCCCGAACCGCGCCATGGCCGCACCCAAGGCCGAGCTTCGCCTTCGCATCGCCGGCGACTGAGGATCTCCCGAGCCAAGCTAGGACCACCGAACGCTCCGCCGCGACGCCCTCGTCCTCTCCCCCCAAGGAATCGACGCGGGGCCGCTGCTGCTGTCGCCGCCGTCCACTTTTTCGCCGCTGCTATCCGAGCTCGCCGCCGAGCTTCGACGGACGCGTTCGTCGCCTCTAGCCCACCCCGTGCCTCGCCGTTGCTTCGAGCGTGTCCGTGGGAGCCCCCGAACCACCCCTTGCCCTTCCCCTCCTCTTTCCCTCGCCGTAGCCGCGTGCCCACGCCGGAGTTCGTCGCCGTAGTCGCCGTTCGTCGCCCGCTCGCTGCCCGGCCTTGGGGCCGGCCTAAACTGGCCAGGAGGCCGTTCGCCTCGGGCCACGGCCCGGCCCACCAGCTGGCCCAGACCGGTCAGGAGGCCGGTGGGCTCTGTAACTGCTGGCCGTTTCTTTTTTTTAGGATTTCTGTTTTTCTGTTTTCTCTCCGTCTGCGCGTGAGTTCCCGCTACTCTCTCGCGCAACTCCGGACATCGAACCACATTGAATCACACGATCCCTCCCTCGCTTCCGAGTTCGAGGAATCGATTCGACAAAATTTAAATAAATTAAAAGCACATAACTAAAAGAGAGAAGTTAACAAAAATAATAACTTTTTATCCGGACTTCAGAAAATTGTGTTCCTTATACCAAAATGATCAGAAAAACCTGAGTGATCCAAAATCCTCATCTTCATGCATCATTGATCACAATTACAATAATGTGCTCTAGTAGTAATTATAATCACTAAGTTTAAATATGGGGTTTATTCCAAATAATGCAATAATATAATGGGGACCCCATTTAACTTGTTGGTCATGTTCAATGCTTCTAGGGTGCATCTAAAATGTCATGTCATCATTTTTGTATGCATTGCACAATTGCCATGTGTTGATTGTTGTTTTTGCTTTCCGGTGTTGTTTGCTCTCCGGTAGATCACGAGTTCGGAGTTGAGCATCATTACTCCGACGAGCAGTTTGACTACCTCCCTCAACAAGGCAAGCGTAATCCCCCCTCTGAGCATATCTTATCCTATTTTCCGCAATTATTTTCTCCACTATAATATTGCATGCGGTTCTAAATGTCTTTTGCCTGGATTAGAGTATCCTACTAGTTGCATTAGAATCCTGTTGCCAATACCCGTTTTACCTTCCTAATACCATAGGTTTGTATTGTTGGCCATGAAATACTTACTATGCTATGCAAGTGCTTAGCCATGCTTAGTGAAATCCTAGTGGTACTAAGGATGGTGAATGCTGGAAACAGGTGTTAACTTGTGGCAGTGATGTTGATGGTGGAGAATTGTGGAGATGGATAATAAAATGCTAAGAAGGTGGGGATGAGAGGCCACTGTGGTTGTGGTGTTTTGTCTCGTTCTCGCTGCCTAGGTGCGAGTTCTTTACCTCTTGAACCAAGACTGAGCGTGCAACCATGCGTGAGGCCTATGCATTTGCAGGAACCCTCATAGACTAAATAACTCGAGCGGGGATAGCCAGGGTCCTCTAGTTCGGGCTTCCATTTTGCGCGTGCGTGATGATGGTGGGATGAACTGAGATGAGGATGGTTGTGTTAGGAAAATGAGTGGCCACGGGACAGGGGATTGGAGGAGACACCAAACCTGTTCCGTCCTCACTGATGATCCTGGGTTAGTCCTTAACGAGGGAGAAGTCGACACCGCTCCCACCCAGCCGGCTTTCCATGGAAGAGAGCTAATTGTACAGGTAATGGGCCGGACGGTACACGTGGCGAAGGAGCTGGGGCCCCTCGGGACTCCGGGGACTTCTACTTTGTACACCCCTGCAGGGTTAAATCTTTTCGAAAAGCCGTGTCCGCGGTTATGGACGACTTGGGAAGTGAAGGTAAGGTCATAGAATAACTTTAACGGAATGATTAAAAACTGGGTACTAGAGGTACCACTCACAAATGCAAGGTGAGCTTCCTCGAGGGTGATTCGGGGAGGTGCCTTTGATGAACAGGTACAACGTGGAGGATGGTGATGAATGGTGAGAGATGTGATTCAAGAGAAAAGAGTCACTTCTTCCCCTTTTCAAAAATAATCTGATTAGTCGATGCCATGGAGTTGTGTTTTATAAATAAAATCAGCTTTATGCAAAACAGCCATAAAACCTTTGAAAGCCAATCATGGAGCATATATTAGCTCTTAATCTTGCGAGTTCGTCGAACTCAACGTCGTTTGCTTATTTTCAGGAGAGGACTTCACCGCCCTCGAAGGTGGGTTCTTTGTGGACGTCGACGAGTAGTCTGGGGTTCCCAGGTGGCAGCTTGGGACATCCCGGAACAGCTGGCGCTGGATGTTTATTTGTAGGCCTCTTAGGCCATAATTTGGTTCTTGTTGTTTAGAACAACACACTTCGCTTCCGCATGTTGAAATGTTGGGTCTGTGACCTCTGGTTGTCATTTGCTATCTTTCTCTATTATAAGAGTTGAATTATAATGATTTTGTGTCGTAGAGTCTGTGATGTGCCAGTTGTTCCACAAGTCTTGATCTCTCTATTATGCTTTGATAGTGTGTCCGGTGGTATCGGATAACCGGGGACACAGTATCACTGTATAGCAGTCAGGTCGGGGCTACAAGTTGGTATCAGAGTAGTACTGCCTGTAGGAAACCCTTCTACTGGTCAACGTTGAGTCTAGTGTTGTGAAAATATTTTAACCTAAAAATGAGTTGTGAAAACCATCTTAGGATTCTTTTTACTCCTTACCTGGTTACCCTCTAATCTCGGAGCAATCTTATCTCGATTTGATTTAAAGGTTTTACTCCTCGTCTGTTACTTCAAAATGATTAGAAACGGGGTTGGGTTCGACCTTCAGTGTTATGTATCCAGTTGCTTCCGTCGCGCTACAATCCGAAGCTTCATGTGCCGAGAAACCATCTGGAGTACGACGAAAGTTCCCATCAACTCAGTTGGTTAAGAACCCTTGTATTCCTATCCAGTTTAATCTCTTAATCCATTCTTTTGGGTTTAACCCAAGGACTCGAACAGAAGGTCCCGCCAACTAGCTTGTGTGAGTCACGTGGTTTCTTAACCATTTGCATCTCTCGCTAGTAGCGCATGAAGCTGACCTTTAACCCAAGTCCTTTATGTGGTCTGTGTGGTAAAGGGTTGAACCTTAATTTCCCATACCTCTGTTGACTATGTAACTCTAACTCTGCCATAGCTGGAGATTCTGTCTTGGAATCATCTGGGTTATGACCAGTATTCTCTTAACGAATCCCCCCATTCATGTTCATGACTCCGCTGCATCTCTCCTTTTTGGGCATGGTTATCACAATTGAGTAATAACCGGTGCATCTTCAACATCTTAGGATTTCTCCTGAGTATGTTTCTTACTCTGATCTGATTTCTGACCTTTGTCTGTCTGTTGACAGTAAAGTCTTATCGTGCATTGGGTGTTCCGATGCAAGTCACTCTCTTGTGGTCCGTCAAGATTTTCCCCTTCGTCTTGTTTGGAGAAATAACTCTAGTACCTCGTCCACTTCTCGGGCTAGGTCAAAGTTTTGTATTCCACAGAATAAGAGGTTTATTAGTCTCTGTTTCTGTTTCATCTTAGAGAAGCACGATATCTTGGTATAAAGAGTGTGCACTCGAGCTAAGTATCATGATCCTCTTGATGAAGTGATGCTCTTACACTTAATTGCTCTCCGTTCTCCAAGTAACTTGTTACTCGAGAATGATAAGTCGTGAGCAATGATGTGGCTATCGGATATTCCCGAGCAGTTCTTACTGCGCTAAAATCCAAGGACATTCCTTGTCCCCCTCAGCATGATTGGTTATCCGATCAATAAGCTGAGTTTGACTGTGTTGCCAAGTTCTTTCTCTCCGGTGCCCTCCCTCGGTCAAAGAGCTAGGTTCACGCCGAAGCCCCCAAAACCATCTCCTTGTGCCCCGAACGGCATGATCCTCTCTCGAACTCAAAGATCCATCGGTATGTCGTAATATCCTATATGTGGATCGTGATATTCCGGAGGTCTTTCCAGAAGTATCGCCAGGTTGTTACCTGACCGTGATGTTGAGCTTATGCGTAAGCTGGTTCTCTGAACAACTCCTTTCTCCAAGAATATCGTGCTGGACGTCCTGAATTATTCGGGTGAGCTTAAACCACTTGGAGAGTTAAAAGACCAAAAGCTCTATCTGATATAGTTCACTTCTCAATGGATGTCTAGCTTCCTGTGTCGAAGCAAGGTGGTATCTCCTTTGTGGATATGCTATCCTACAAATTTTTGATTTGATTTGGGCTATCGTCAAATCAAACTCAGACTAACACATTCAGTAGGTTAAACTCGGATTAGAAAGATGTTAGTCTGACCAATAATAATGCCTCGCTCTGGTGAAATATGAGTCTACCGTCTTGGAGTATTTGAATAAGTTTGTCGTTGAGCCCATCAACTACATTCGTATTCTATCCATGGCTGAGGAGATTTATATTGGATAGTGGGCGTTAGCATTGGAAACTTGTCAGAACTAACTTTGTGTCATCACAAGGTATGTGTTCTGAAGTTAGAAGTGACTCTCCTGGTTCACGTGCAATTGCTGAAAGATGTCGCCGTGGATCTGAGTGAATTGTCTGGTTCCTCGAAATCATCCCAACTCGATCATGCATGTGTGGAATGTTCTCGGAATGGTATGTTGTTACCTCCATCCCTTGAGGATTTCATTTATGCCACCAATCCACTGATCAAATTGTTCCAGAAAGAGAGGAAATCTGATAACTTCTTCGTCTTCTTTGGTGTTTCCCCACAAGGAATAAATCGTGTCTCGTTGCAAGTAAATCAAGTAGGGCAGCTGTCTTCCGACAAGTTGCTAATACTTGAGTTCCGCAATCTCGTTCCTCCTTTGGAGTTAGACCTTAAAGTCCAACTCTTGGGTTCCTAGCAATTGTAATCCTTTGGGATGCTTTGCAAAGGTTCCCTATCCCTACATGTGGAGTCTGAAGTATCTCTACACCTGACCAGATCTAAATCTCAATCAGAAACGATAGTTTGTGATCCTCAAGAAGCTTGTTCCCGACGTCTAGAAAATCAAGAAGTTTTCCCGATACTAACTTCCCGGGGTTTTTTGAGGTTCTCTCGATCTAGCTCTCCGATCTTTCTCCAGTGATCTGAAATGCTCCTCCGCGAGGAAAGTGCTACTCAAGCCGACTAGTACAAGTTAACTCTTCAACTGTTGGAATCTTGTTTCAACACTCTCCCTCAGAAATTCAAGGCCTTTTGCAAGGTTCATATTCTGAATCTTTGGGAAACAGTTGTCTACCAACTGGAAACTCTTATCAATCTCCCGTCAAGCGCATGTGTCTCCTAACTGTCAAATCACGGGATGCTCGAAGTCTCATCCTAATATTCTACTAGGAGATACTCGGTCGTTGTATCTTCAACAAGATCCATCCTCCCGGTGAGATTTCCTTCTTTTCCTATGGTGTACGTTGATAGTGACCTCGAAGCGAAGCCGATGAAGATCTTCATGATGCCCTTGATCAACCTCTTCAAGAAAGAAGCCTCCTGAAGCGAGAAGATCGTATAGTACCGTCGTAACCCTCTTCCCTCTTTCCTACTCTTAGAATCTCGGGGCGAGATTCCTGTAAGGAGGGTAGAGTTGTAACAGCCCAAAGTTCGGAAATCTAAAAACCCGAGTAAATTTTTCACTTTTGCTTTGCATGCATTGCATCATGGCATCCCTAATTAAAATTGTTCAAGAAATTATAACCTTGACAAACCTCAAATATGAATTGCTTCAATTACAAATATCAAATCCATATTTATCAAGGAGGTTCCACGAGTTCAAATAATACTTTTGCACTTGCACCAAATTATGAAAGGAGCAACATTTTCAAATTTAGTAAAATGCCCATTTTCAAACCTCTGAACCAATGTTGTCAAAAACATTTTGTTGACCACACCAAAATTTGGGGAGCCTCTATATTGTATTGGGAGGCTACTGGATTTTTCTTACATTTTTGCAAAATGTTCAAATGCCTCTTCTAATTCAAATAAGCTGCTGTCCAGATGTTAAAAGTAGAAAGGACCCGCTTGTAATTTCTGAGAGGACCTGTCCGTGAGAGAACTAAACTCCCAGGGACCTATTCGTAAAACCAACACCACCTACCTCTGTAGCGACCGAGCCATGGCTCGGGCCGCACAGCTCGTCGCCATGGCCACGCCGCGATGCCGCGCCCGGGCCCCCTGCCCTGCCTCTCCTGCGAAGAAGAGCACCCGAGGCCCCCACCTGCTCCCTATCCCCTCGGCCTCGCTCCCCTTTTCTCCCCCGAACCGCGCCATGGCCGCACCCAAGGCCGAGCTTCGCCTTCGCATCGCCGATGACTGAGGAGCTCCCGAGCCAAGCTAGGACCACCGAACGCTCCGCCGCGACGCCCTCGTCCTCTCCCCCAAGGAATCGACGCGGGGCCGCTGCTGCTGTCGCCGCCATCCACTTTTTCGCCGCTGCTATCCGAGCTCGCCGCCGAGCTTCGACGGACGCGTTCGTCGCCTCTAGCCCACCCCGCGCCTCGCCGTTGCTTCAAGCGTGTCCGTGGTGAGCCCCCGAACCACCCCTTGCCCTTCCCCTCCTCTTTCCCTTGCCGTAGCCGCGTGCCCATGCCGGAGTTCGTCGCCGTAGTCGCCGTTCGTCGCCCGCTCGCTGCCCGGCCTTGGGGCCGGCCTAAACTGGCCAGGAGGCCATTCGCCTCGGGCCACGGCCTGGCCCACCAGCCGGCCCAGACCGGTCAGGAGGCCGGTGGGCTCTGTAACTGCTGGCCGTTTCTTTTTTTTAGGATTTCTGTTTTTCTGTTTTCTCTCCCGTCTGCGCGTGAGTTCCCGCTACTCTCTCGCGCAACTCCGGACATCGAACCACATTGAATCACATGATCCCTCCCTCGCTTTCGAGTTCGAGGAATCGATTCGACAAAATTTAAATAAATTAAAAGCACATAACTAAAAGAGAGAAGTTAACAAAAATAATAACTTTTTATCCGGACTTCAGAAAATTGTGTTCCTTATACCAAAATGATCAGAAAAACCTGAGTGATCCAAAATCCTCATCTTCATGCATCATTGATCAAAATTACAATAATGTGCTCTAGTAGTAATTATAATCACTAAGTTTAAATATGGGGTTTATTCCAAATAATGCAATAATATAATGGGGACCCCATTTTACTTGTTGGTCATGTTCAATGCTTCTAGGGTGCATCTAAAATGTCATGTCATCATTTTTGTATGCATTGCACAATTGCCATGTGTTGATTGTTGTTTTTGCTTTCCGGTGTTGTTTGCTCTCCGGTAGATCACGAGTTCGGAGTTGAGCATCATTACTCCGACGAGCAGTTTGACTACCTCCCTCAACAAGGCAAGCGTAATCCCCCCTCTGAGCATATCTTATCCTATTTTCCGCAATTATTTTCTCCACTATAATATTGCATGCGGTTCTAAATGTCTTTTGCCTGGATTAGAGTATCCTACTAGTTGCATTAGAATCATGTTGCCAATACCCGTTTTACCTTCCTAATACCATAGGTTTGTATTGTTGGCCATGAAATACTTACTATGCTATGCAAGTGCTTAGCCATGCTTAGTGAAATGCCTAGTGGTACTAAGGATGGTGAATGCTGGAAACAGGTGTTAACTTGTGGCAGTGATGTTGATGGTGGAGAATTGTGGAGATGGATAATAAAATGCTAAGAAGGTGGGGATGAGAGGCCACTGTGGTTGTGGTGTTTTGTCTCGTTCTCGCCGCCTAGGTGCGAGTTCTTTACCTCTTGAACCAAGACTGAGCGTGCAACCATGCGTGAGGCCTATGCATTTGCAGGAACCCTCATAGACTAAATAACTCGAGCGGGGATAGCCAGGGTCCTCTAGTTCGGGCTTCCATTTTGCGCGTGCGTGATGATGGTGGGATGAACTGAGATGAGGATGGTTGTGTTAGGAAAATGAGTGGCCACGGGACAGGGGATTGGAGGAGACACCAAACCTGTTCCGTCCTCACTAATGATCCTGGGTTAGTCCTTAACGAGGGAGAAGTCGACACCGCTCCCACCCAGCTGGCTTTCCATGGAAGAGAGCTAATTGTACAGGTAATGGGCCGGACGGTACGCGTGGCGAAGGAGCTGGGGCCCCTCGGGACTCCGGGGACTTCTACTTTGTACACCCCTGCAGGGTTAAATCTTTTCGAAAAGCCGTGTCCGCGGTTATGGACGACTTGGGAAGTGAAGGTAAGGTTATAGAATAACTTTAACGGAATGATTAAAAACTGGGTACTAGAGGTACCACTCACAAATGCAAGGTGAGCTTCCTCGAGGGTGATTCGGGGAGGTGCCTTTGATGAACAGGTACAACGTGGAGGATGGTGATGAATGGTGAGAGATGTGATTCAAGAGAAAAGAGTCACTTCTTCCCCTTTTCAAAAATAATCTGATTAGTCGATGCCATGGAGTTGTGTTTTATAAATAAAATCAGCTTTATGCAAAACAGCCATAAAACCTTTGAAAGCCAATCATGGAGCATATATTAGCTCTTAATCTTGCGAGTTCGTCGAACTCAACGTCGTTTGCTTATTTTCAGGAGAGGACTTCACCGCCCTCGAAGGTGGGTTCTTTGTGGACGTCGACGAGTAGTCTGGGGTTCCCAGGTGGCAGCTTGGGACATCCCGGAACAGCTGGCGCTGGATGTTTATTTGTAGGCCTCTTAGGCCATAATTTGGTTCTTGTTGTTTAGAACAACACACTTCGCTTCCGCATGTTGAAATGTTGGGTCTGTGACCTCTGGTTGTCATTTGCTATCTTTCTCTATTATAAGAGTTGAATTATAATGATTTTGTGTCGTAGAGTCTGTGATGTGCCAGTTGTTCCACAAGTCTTGATCTCTCTATTATGCTTTGATAGTGTGTCCGGTGGTATCGGATAACCGGGGACACAGTATCACTGTATAGCAGTCAGGTCGGGGCGCTACAGGTTGGTACATAGGACCATGGGGAACCAACATTTCATGTGGTCCGTCGCATGATTCTTTGCCCGGCACCCGAAACGGGAGTTTTCACCTTTAAGTGTCGGAACTTACTACGGAGTAATCGGGGTCGGTGAAGGGGGTTATACCTCGGAGCTGTATCTTGGTTCCCAAAACCTACCAACACACTCTTACACATATATTAGGGACCCATGCAAGTTTTGGTGGGATTCCGACGCTCCGGACCCCCGCTACGGCGAAACCCTACACCCGCTAGAAAAAAGTCCAACCTGTCGATCTACCCCTTTGACTGGCGCCGAGAAGGGGTAGATGTCGGGGGAATACTTTCTGGATTAACCCGTGGCCTAGTGTGACTTACTTTACTCGCACAGACAAAAGCCCACATGGGATCAAGCCCAACATTGAACCGCCACAAGGAGAAGGATCTAGAAGACATATCCTGGAAGACGTGAGGAGGAGTTAGTCTCCAAGTAGGTTCCTGTTGATGTATTCCTTGTGGAGGAAGTTTCCTTTGTAACCTAGCGAACCTCTGTGTATATAAAGAGGACTCGTAGGACTTAGATGGGGTCAAGCTATCAAGCCCTTAAACCCTAGCTCATAAGGCGAGTACTAGATCGGATCGCCTCCATTGTAACACCTCGATTATCATATCAATACCAATCTAGGGTAGGCAGGAAGTAGGTCTTTTACCTCACATTGAGGGGGCCGAACCTGGATAAATCTGTATTGATCTTTGTTCCTGCGATCCCAAGCTCGGAGATGCTTGACCCACGTAATCCCACACCTACGAAGTCATCTATGACACCTGACGTGACAAACCCACGACAGTTGGCGCCCACCGTGGGGCATGCGGTTAAGAGCGTCACGTTCCGCGCAGGATCCATGAAGGGAGCTGAAGATCTTGTTGTTGGCCGTATCATCACGGTCAATGGCACACCTCTCATTGACGATTCAAGCTGGGGGCCGGAAGCAGATTACTTAGAGACCGGCCACGTCATCCCGTTTGGATCCATCAACGTCTTCATTGGCTTCATCGGTGGCAGGTCCATTAGCCCGGTCCAAGAAGGCGACTCAGTAGAAGAAGTCGCCGATGATGGGGAGGAATCCATGGAAAGCATGGACTCGCAAGAATTTGGGTCCATTGTACCTGCTTTTGAAGAAAGTTGCTGGGGTTGCCCACCAGAAATCACATTATCACCAGATCGACAGACGGCGCAAGTCGCGGTTTACACGACCGGAGGAGCAGGTGCATCAGGAACTGCTGGAGAAGCCGAAGCATCGGCACCCCCAAGCAACCCGCTTCTTGTCCCTGTGTCAGCCACAAACGCCGTCCTCCGGGCAACCGAAATTGAGGCCGCCAGGGCCGAGCTCCTGTATGAGGTTCGAAGGATGGAAGAAGAGCGCCGCAGGCTTGATCAGATAAACCAAGGAATCCAACAGGAGCGGCAAAGAGTAGCCGCGATGGCTGCCACTCAATGACAGGTTGACTCGCAAACACAACTGCGCGCGACTCAACCAACAGTGGAAATCCCGCTTACTCCGGCCGCGGGAGCGAGAATCCAGACAGTTGCGGAAGGATGGGGACCAACGAATCAAGAGACCCAGCAACAACCAAGGAGGTTTCACACCCCGCAGGGCCATTACCAAAACCCTGTCGATAATATGTATGCTGCGGCTAATATCTTGACTCAGATGGCACCAACAGGCGATGACCCGGCCAATGTTGAGGCACGGCGCGCGATTCAGATGCTAAGTACAGCAGTCCTGCAACAAGCCAATAGGGCAGAAGCCGGAGTACAGCTGCCTCTCGTACCAGCCAATCACAGGATTGCAGCAGAAGGAAGCATCCAAAGCAGGCCACCGGAGAACATATCAGGAGTCGCACAGAGGTAGCAGGAGCAAGTCGCAGAAGGGCAGGCGAATATGCCAGTGATGCAGACGCGGCCCGCAGAAGTCAACAATCCAACGGGCACATCCGTAACCCTGTCCTCGCGGCTCAAGGGCCCAGCATGTTTTACTGAAAGGATCAGATTGGAACCTTTCCCTGAAGATTTCAAAAGGCCACGCAAGGTGGCGAACTACAACGCCAGCATGGATCCAACCACCTGGCTGAACAATTACGAGATGGGGATGAGCATTTTGAACGTCTCGGAGGAAATATGTGCAAGGTACCTCAACATGATGCTAGAAGGTGCAGCGCACATATGGCTGCAAAATTTACCTCCCAACTCTATAAATACTTGGGAGGAACTGAAGGATGCTTTCGTTAAGAACTTTTTTTGAAGGGCATTACCGTAGGGGAAACCCCCTACGGTGTGATTTTCCATTTTCTATTGATAAGACATCCGGGCCGTCACCAAACCAGTGACCCCCAATAGTACAAAATTACAGCAGAGTCAAGGAGGCTCGAAAAAAAGGAAAATATACATGATCAAAAGTTCAGGTTACTAATCCACTGAAGGAGAGGTTGCACAGCGGGGCTTTTCACTCTGTACTGATGTAGCAACAGATCAGATTTGAATTTAACTCCCCAACGCCCAAAAGATGCTTGCTGATCTTGGAAAATAAAATCATTCCTCACTTTCCATATGTTCCACGAAACACAAGCAAATATCTCCAGAAAATTCGATCCAACATAGCTGCTCTTGGCTTGTTGAATTCTGTCCAGAAAAGGCCGGTTTGCATCCCATTGCCAATGGATACTCTGCCAGCATTGTGTGGCAAAACTGCACTCAAAGAAAAGGTGCTCACGGTTCTCATAAACTCTATTTGTACAGAGTACACAATCTGTCCCTTCATCCACATGCCAATGCTTGCGAGTCATGAGGTCCTTTGTATTTAGACGATCATGGAACAAGAGCCAAAGAAAAACTCTCAGCTTTGGGAGGCATTTTGATTTCCAAATAGCCTTAAATATTGGATCACATTCGACTTGTGAGAAAAGAAATCTATAGTATCTCGCTGCTGTATAAATGATGTTTTCCCATGGGAAAATTTTCAAATCAGGTTGAGAACTGTCAAGGGTGTACGAACGAAGAATTTCTGTACTTTGTTCAAATTCCTCAAAGGCTTGGACAGACAGTGGTAGTGCAAACGCATCTCTTGGATGTGTAATCAGAGCCATATCCTCAACAGAAGCGTCCTCTTTAAAAACAAACGAGAAGAGGTGAGGGAACCTATCAGGAAAAATTTCCCCTTCATGCCAGAAGTCCTTCCAGAATAGTGTCGAACCACCACTCCTCACGGAAGATCTTGTCAGATTCCGATAGATATTAACTAGGCTGAAGACATCACGCCACCAGAACGAGCCACGCGGTGTGTGTGCCTGAGGTGGTCCAGGGTCATATAAATCCCAAACAAGGTTAACCCAAGGAATGTTTGCTTTGCTGAAGAATTTATACAAGTGTTTAAGCAGAAGCGCTTGGTTCTGAATTTCAAGGTTTATTACACCCAAACCACCATGTTGTTTAGGTCTGCAGACCATGGACCAAGATGCAAGTGAGTGTGGATTGCCTGAACCTTCTTCCTTAGCCCATAGGCAGTGACGACGAGCACGATCAAAATTTTTAATGATGGTTTTGGGCAGCTTCAAGGAGCACAAGTAATGGGTGGGCAGCGACGACAGAACAGACTGAACCAGAGTCAATCTCCCTCCATAATCTAAGAATCTAGCACTGGCATTTAATCTCCTCTCCATTTGATCAGCCACCGGCGCAAGATCATGCACGGTAGGTCTAGTAGTCCCAAGAGGTAACCCAAGATAGGGGAATGGGAGTGTCCCAACATCACATCCGAACACACTAGCCAATTCAGCCATCCTTGGACTCTGAATGTTCAGTGGCATCATACATGATTTGGCATAGTTGACACTCAGACCTGTAGCTAGAGTGAATTTATGCAGGAGGTTTTTCAAAGCAAGTAACTGTGTGGGGCAAGCTTGAACAACAAGGAGGGTATCATCGGCATATTGGACTATAGGAAAGTCCAAATCAGGGATGGGGAGAGGAGCAACCAAGTCACCAGAGATCCTTAATTTATTTATCATCGCTTGTAAGAGATCAGCACCTTCAACAAATAGAACTGGTGACAGAGGATCACCTTGGCGAACACCTCTCTTACATGCGAACTTCCTGCCCGGGACACCATTAAGAAGGACTGAAGAAGTACCCGTGCCAAAGATAGCAGCAATCCAGCCAATCCACCTCTCATCAAATCCTTGACAGCGCAAAATTTCCAGAATAGCACAATGTTCAATCATATCAAAGGCTTTAGTAAAGTCCAGTTTGAGAATTACAGCCGGTCTGCCTGATTGATTAACCTGGTGAATGTACTCGTATGCCCTGGCGATACAATCTTGAATCGTTCGAGTTTTTAGAAAGCCATATTGGTTAGTGTGAACCAGCCAAAGAATCTGTTTCTGCAATCTGTCCGCTAGGAGCTTGGTGAGCAGTTTAAAACAAGAGTTCAGAAGTGAAATCGGTCGATAATCATTTGGGGTCACCGGAGAGTTGATCTTGGGAATCAGTGTTATGAACGCATCATTTATACTCTGAAGGTTGACAGTGCCCTGCCAGAATTCATCACATAATCGATAGAAATCAGATCTTATGATGGACCAACATGAACGAATGAAAAAACCATTAAAGCCGTCCGGACCCGGGGCCTTATCCGTTGGTAAGTTTGCCACAACTTCATCAATTTCAGTGTGTGTAAAAGGTTCAGAGAGCACATTTAAACCTTCATATGCTGGCAGATAATTAGAGAAATTAAAAGATAGATCAATAGGTATAGATGTCCCCAATCTCTCTTTGTAAGCTTGCCTGAGAATCCCTGCTTTTTCATGGTGATCTGTGGCGACAGAGCCATCAGTTCGGGAAAGAGTTGCAATAGAATTCTGACGATATCGAATCGTTGCCATGGAATGGAAGTAAGAGGTATTCTCACTTCCAAGTTTTGCCCAGCGTTGTGTGCACCGTTTTTTCCAGTAGGCTTGCTTGCAATTCAGGAGGTGAGCAAGTTTCGATTTCACAATGTTACGGAAGCTCCATTCCGTGATGTGTAAAGCACGAGCCTCTTCACATTCATCAAGCTGGAAGATAATGTCATTGCAATTTTCCACAAGAATATTGATCACTGATATACTTGTGCTCCATTGTTTTAAACCCTTGCGCAATAATTTAAGTTTGGAGGATATGCATTTAGCACTATCTCCTGGGCAGTGTATATTCCATATGTTGCTTACAACCTCAAAGAAGCCAGGCATTTGAATCCAATGGTTCTCAAACCTGAATACTTGCGCTTTCGGGATATGAGTCCCAATGGAAATGACGCAAGGGACATGGTCAGAGGTAGGACGAGCCAAGGGATTAACCACTGTGTTTGGGAATTTAGTGGTCCAGTTGTGTGAGGTAAAGAACCAATCTAGCTGGGTGAGAAGTGGCTCAGCTTGCATATTGCTCCAAGTAAAGGCACGTCCCTTAATTGGAAGCTCAATTAGGCCCAAAAAACTAATCACCTCATTGAAAGTCTCAATGTCAGATAAGTTGGCGCCAGGTTTATTTCTACTATCCGAGTATCTATAAAAGTTGAAATCTCCTATTATGAGCCAAAGATCATCATCAGTGAGATTCAAACTCAACAGCCATGCAATGAAGTTCTCCCTGGCAATTCCTTCACAAGGACCGTACACATTTACTAGTGTGAATTTATCCAAAGAGGCTCTTGACGTGAACTGAACCACCAGTCCAAAACTTTCATACTAAACGATCTGACCAGAAAAGAGATTGCTAGCCCAAACAACTAACAGACCTCCAGAGGCCCCCTCCGAGGGAACATATTCAAATCTATCAAATCTCTTGGGTACAAATTTGCGAATAAAGCTGAGGTCAATCTCACCTCGTTTGGTTTCCTGAAAACAAAGAATGGAAGCCATACTTTCCTCTATTTTGCTATATACCAAGGGCCATTTCCCTGAATCATTAATGCCTCGTATGTTCCAGCACAGTATTTTCCAAAGTCTATTCAAATTACTCATATCAAGGATAAAAACTCACAGTTGTCAGAACTGACAGGAGCAGCCAAATGACAAAAAGCGTAGACAAATGATATTGATATGATAATTTCAGGTAGCAATAGTACTTGAACTGACACAGACTATCCTCAGAAAGCACACCAGCAAACTGACAAAACGACAGACCAACAAACTGACAGACAGAAACTGGCCACATGCGGCCTTCAAATACACACAACTAACGACCGAAAACTTGCAGCGCAACATCTGGCTGCTTTAGGTAGATCTAGGCTGACGAAGGCGAGCTTCAGAAAGCTCCTCCAATGCAATGTGGCATTCCTCCACTCCGATTCGCTGCATTTCTGCTATCTGCATCACCTTCGAGGTAGTTGCCCTTGGAACCGAGGAACTGCGACGGTGAGGTTTACAGTCAGTTACAGCAGCATGCATAAAGCCAGCATTATGATTACGAGGGGAACGGCGGACTTGTGTTTTGACAGTTGGAGTTTCAATCTTACTTGCAAGAGCACGTGAGCGAGTGATTGGTCCGGAGGTATCTGCCCTGGTCAGCGAGGAAGGAGCGGCAGGTGTAGGTTGAGAGTCTCCAACTGGTATGAGCATAGCTGCAGTATCAGGAAGGTGGTTCAGTACAGAGCCAGCATCAGGAGCAGTAGCATCAAGCTCTTCAATGATAACAGTGCTAGCAGGAAATGGATCAGATACAAAAAGATCTATGGCTGTAGTATCACTCAGGAAAAACTGAAAGCTAGGAACAGTGTGTGCCCTAATATGAAATACACTGGTCATCATCCAGGCTCTCATAACATCAACGAACTGAGCAACAAACTGATGCATAGGTGAAATACAAAACTGAGTATCTTCTGGCAGGATAGTCCTTGTATAAACCTGTCTCCTCATCCATCTAAGGAAAGAGAAAAAACAGGGAGAATCTGGGAGCGTGAGGTTTTGATCTGGCCCATTAGCACCAATGAACACAAAGTTGGAGCTGGAGTCTCCAGTCATCAGTCCCAAGGCAGCTCGCTCTACCTCTGCCATAGTTTTGTTCGGCAAAGGTGAGCACCGAGAGGATGAGCAAGGAGATGACACGATATCCCGCGAGCTTAAATAACCAGGTGACGCAGATGAGGGATGGTATATCTCCAAATACGGAACTGAAGCCTGAGCCGAATCAATAGAATTGGAGGTTTCCTTATCAGATGATTGCCCACCTTTTTTAATCCAAACCTACCGCAGAACAGCAGGAGCCGAATCAGAAGGAATAGAGACTTCCTTATCAGAAACATGTGTATCTTTCTTAACCCAAATTCGCTTCTGCTTGCAGTTAATCAATAAATGACCCAGATCATTGCATTTGCGACAGTGGACCTTGGGGCAAGAGCCTATCTCATGGCCAGACCGATGGCAGAAAGAACAATTCAGTTTAAAGGGACATTTTCGGGCCATGTGACCCCAACCAAAGCAGTGTAGGCATCGTATATCATTTTTACATTCCCTCTTCATATGTCCAAGTTCCAGGCAGCGAAAACAGCAGCTAAGAGGCCCAGATAGTGATGAGTCCAAAAGAGGTGCCAAAGGATTATTCTCGGTCGGAGTATCTGAAATATGTGGTGCAGCTGGGGAGGGTTCAGGAGCAGCAGCAAAACAAACAGAGCATTGTGTCCCCAATAAGAGGCAATCCCTACAAACACCGGGGCAGTCAGGCAATAGATGATCATACATGTCACAATGAGCACATCGACCCAAATATTCAAATAACAGTTCTTTCGGCGGTAAAATAGGGATGTTTAAAGCATCCATAATGTCCCTGTCAGCATAACGTGATTGCCGCAGATCCTCAATACACTCAAGAGTTAAGCGAGGCAGGTTGGCGCACAAATTACGGGCAAAATTATGATTATAGAACTTTCCATTGACTGAATCGGATCTTACCGATGAAACATGGTCTGTGAAAGAACCAAAGCGAATTGTCGATGCAGAATCATTCACTGGAACAGAGACTCGAGGAGTAACATCCTTGGGATCAAATGAACCAAATTGAAATGTTCGGGGATTCATGGTTCTTGCATCATTAGCCTGATCCCCAATATCATTCAAAGCACCCAAGAGACCGAATTTGGACAATTCCTTTGAAGCAGAAGAATCAAGAGCGGCACTGCGCTTGAGGAAGTCCAAGTTCTGTTTGAGAACAATAGGTGACCGCTGAGAAATTGCCAAGACCTCCTCAGAGGAACTCCAGGCCCTGTCCGAATGATGAAACCCAGAAACACTAGGATGAGATCCTCTGAACAGACTGAAATGGCAGATAAAATCAGGCCAAATACGATCCCTCAAGCCATAAATAAAATGACCAACACTGTTAGAAGCCACTGAGAATCTGAATCGCCGATCAGACAGCTTGAAAACCATGAATCCCAATCGATCCCCACCGATGCAGGATTGCAGCGCCAGACCGACGGATTCCTCATTGAGCAGAAAGGAGGCAGAAGAGAAGGAGACCACCAAGAAAAATTCCTTGCAGCCGAAGGCGGGGGAGAAGTGTACCGTGGAGCCGAAACGGCGACGAACCTGCGCCTCAACCGCGAGGCCGGGGAGAAATCCCAGTGAAGGAGCGCCTCCATGGATCAGATCCTAACGCCATTTACCAGTGGAGATTGGGTGGGGAGGGACACGAGGTGGGAGGAGTGGTGAGCCATCCTTTCGTTAAGAACTTGTGTCTATAAGGAAGGCGAGGCCGGGGGAACGACTCTGCAATATAGAACTCGAGCGTTGTGTCTATAAGGAAGGCGAGTCAAGTCGCCATTGGATGAAAAGGGTGGCACAAATAATACACTCCTCAGATAATATACCACCAAGCTCAGCCGTCCTGGTAATGGAGAAAAACTGCAAGTTTGAGCCGCTGATTCATAAGCTGGGTCGCATGAAAGATAAAGTCAAGAGCCTCAGCGAGGTAATGGCTGCGGCTAACAAATATGCCGGCTCGGATAAAACCAGAGATGCGTCAGACGGAGAAGAAGAGGAGGTTGCTGCCAAAGGAAAGAAAACTCCAACAAGCCCCAGCAGCAGCAAACAAGCCACAACAACGCGAATCAAAACAAACGCAAAAACGAAGATGGTCACTCAGGGCTCGTCGCCAATACGCGTGGAGGATTCAGAGGCCAGCGGGAAGGGGCCGAGGATACGGCTCCCGTCCAATCAATATGGAAGAAGTTTTTAATCGGCTGTGCGACCTTCATGCAACAGGTGATGGACGGCCAGCGGACCATACCAAGGCTCAATGCAGCTATTACAAGAAGTGGAAAGAAGAAAGCCAGCACAGCAGGGGAAATTCCCACGAAGGAAACCCCAGTACGGCTCATGACGCAAAGGTTGGGCAGCACAACACGAGCAACCCCAGGCAAACGGGCAGTATCACACAATAGTTATCGACACCTCCAAAAGGGAAGAGAAATTGAGTCGCAGGAGTCAACAGGTGAACACCGTGATACCAGCAACGCCCAATTGGCTAAGGTGGTCCGAGCACACAGTAACTTGGAGTCGCGACGATCACCCGCCACAAGTACGGGAACCTGGCAAGTTGCGCTGGTTGTGGCACCATACGTAGCAGGATACAAGCTGACCAAAGTGCTTATGGATGGAGGAAGCAGCATTAATATCTTGTACTACGATACGTTCCAGCGTCTAGGACTCAAGGATTCCAGCCTGCAGCCCACGTCAACCGTGTTTCACGGCATTGTCCAGGAAGGTCCGCACAGCCGCGGGAAAATAACCCTAGGGGTAACTTTTGGGACAGAAGAGAACTTCAGAAGCAAGTTCCTATTTTCGAAGTGGTAAAATTCCAAAGCCCATATCACGCCTTGTTTGGAAGAAGAGTTTTGCTAAGTTTATGGCCAGGCCATGCTACGTGTACCTACAGTTGAAGATACCAGGACCAAAAGGGGTCATCACAGTGTACGGAGATAGAGAAAAAGCGATAGAATGTGAAAAGGAGATGCGGCCTTCGCAGAATCTGCCTGTGCCGCGGAAGAGCTAAAAGGTTATAAGTCGCAGGTGGACCCAAATGACATGAGCGTAGTTACCACGCCGTCTGCCGAGCCACCAATGAAATTCAAAGCGGCCCAGGACACCAAGCAGATAAATCTTGTTCCTGGCGACTCATCCAAGCAAACCAGCATTGGAGCACACATGGAAGAAGAGCAGGAGAAGGCTCTCGTCGCTTTCCTTCAGGAAAATAAGGACATCTTCGCATGGAAACCGTCAGATATGCCAGGGGTACCAAGAGAATTAGCAGAACATAGCCTCAAAGTGAACCCTGCGGCTAAACCAGTGAAGCAGCCACTACGGCGTTTCCACGATGATAGAAGAAAGGCAATAGGGAGGAAATAGCTCGCCTACTGGCTGCAGGATTCATCACGGAGGTATACCATCCGGAATGGGTGGCAAACCCAGTCTTGGTTATGAAAAAGAACGGTACGTGGCGAATGTGCGTTGATTACACCAGTCTTAACAAAGCTTGTCCAAAGGATCCATTTGCTTTGCCGCGAATCGACCAAGTGATTGATTCAACTGCTGGGTGCGAGCTGTTATGCTTTTTGGATGCCTATTCAGGCTACCATCAAATCAAGATGAAGAGGGAGGACCAAGAAAAGACGTCCTTCATCACACCCTTTGGAGCTTTTTGTTATGTCAGCATGCCCTTTGGGTTGAAGAACGCAGGTGCGACTTACCAAAGATGCATTCAGAATTGTCTACATGAGCAAATAGGTCGCAACGTTCACGCCTACGTGGATGATATTGTGGTTAAGTCGCAAGTTGGCCAGGATCTTATTAGTGACCTGGCAGAGACATTCACAAATCTCAGAAAATACAACATGAAGCTCAACCCCACAAAGTGCGTCTTTGGAGTACCAGCAGGAAAGCTATTGGGATTCATAGTATCAGAAAGAGGCATTGAGGCCAACCCTGACAAGATAAAGGCCGTGATGGATCTCCAAAACCAGAAAAGATAAAAGATGTGCAGCGACTTACCGGTTGCGTAGCAGCTTTGAGTCGCTTTATATCAAGATTGGGAGAGAAAGCACTACCTTTGTACAGACTGTTGAAAAAATCAGACACCTTCGTTTGGGACGCAGAGGCCGACGAAGCTCTGACAGCCTTGAAACATCAATTGACAAATGCTCCAGTTCTGGCGGCTCCAAAGGATAAAGAGCCCATGCTACTATACATAGCGGCAAATTCCCGTGCTGTGAGCGTGTCATGGTTGTGGAGAGACAAGAACCGGAAAGGAATACCCTGTCCAGAGACCAGTATATTACGTGAGCGAAGTCCTCACAGCTTCCAAACAGCGTTACCCACAGTGGCAGAAGTTGGTGTTTGGAGTGTTCATGGCGAGTCGCAAGCTGAAGCACTACTTCCAAGAACATCCAATAACTGTGGTTAGTTCAGCACCATTGGCAGATATCATCCGTAATCGAGAAGCTACTGGAAGAGTCGCTAAGTGGGCGATCGAGTTGGGACCACATCACATCAGCTACGAGCCGCGCACATCAATTAAGTCGCAAGCCCTTGCAGATTTTATCAACGATTGGACAGAAATCCAAGTCGCTCCTAGCATGGCAGAAACCAAATACTGGACCATGCATTTTGATGGGTCAAGACAGTTGCAAGGCTCGGGGGCTGGAGTTGTTCTAACATCCCCAAGGGAGACAAGCTGCGGTATGTGCTACAGATACACTTCAACTGCACAAATAACGTGGCAGAGTATGAGGCACTGCTTCATGGTCTACGTATAGCAAAGGAGATGAACATCAGTCGCATACGCTGTTTTGGCGATTCAGACTTGGTGGCACAGCAGGTCTCTGGAACGTGGGACAGCAAGGATGCGAATGGCTGCATATAGAAGAGAGGTGGACAGAATTGCTGGACATTTCACTGGATACCAAGTTGAACATATTGATCGGAGACAAAACGAAGCTGCAGATGCCCTGTCTCGGCTTGGATCCAATAGACAGTCAGTCCCACCCAATGTTTTCCTGGATGAACTGCACAATCCATCAGTCAAACCTCCAGCAGAGATTGACATTGCAGAGCCAGAGGACGATTCAACTTTAGTCGCAGCCCTGCATGAACAGCCAGGATGGACAGAGCCATACATGGCATATTTAAGTCGCGGAGTGCTGCCAGACGATGAGATTGAGGCGCGCAAAATCATACGACGATCAAAGGCCTATACAATCATCAACAACGAATTATACAAGCGCAGCGTGTCAGGAGCATTCCAAAGATGTGTCTCACCAGAAGAGGGACGAAAAATCTTGCACGAAATTCATTCAGGCGATTGTGGCCATCATGCTTCGTCAAGATCTTTGGTGGCAAAGGCGTTCCGACATGGATTCTTCTGGTTAACAGCATTAGCAGATGCAGAGCAAATTGTCAGAGTGTGCGATGGATGTCAAAGATACGCTAGGCAAGATCATATGCCAGCTCAAGCACTTCGCACAATACCCATCACATGGCCTTTTGCCGTATGGGGTTTTGACATGGTAGGGCCCTTCAGACGGTCTTCAAACGGAAAAACTCACCTCCTGGTCATGGTGGACAAATTCACAAAGTGGATAGAAGCAGAACCTGTGGGAGATTGCGAGGCTGAAACAGCAGTCAAGTTCTTGAAGAAGGTCATATTCCGCTTTGGGTACCCCCATAGTATCATTACAGACAATGGGAGCAACACCTCTGAAGGGCTACACAGATATTTTGCGCAGACAATGGGATAAGATTGGACCTCACGTCAGTAGCACACCCGCAGAGCAATGGACAAGCTGAGCGAGCTAACCAGGAAATTCTCCATGGAATTAAGCCGCGCCTTATTGAAAAGGTCGAAGCATCTCCAGGATGTTGGGTGGAAGAATTGCCAGCAGTACTGTGGAGCTTAAGAACAACCCCTAACAGATCCACAGGATTTACACCATATTTCATGGTCTATGGAGCAGAAGCAGTCATGCCCAGCGACATCATACATGATTCACCAAGAGTTGCGGCTTACATCGAGACAGATAATGAGATAGCTCGGCAAGACTCGGTGGACACATTAGAAGAGGTTAGAGACTTGGCAGCATCAAGGTCAGCGGTATATCAACAAGACTTGCGACGCTATCATGCCAGACGCATCAAAACCCGCACCTTTCAAGAAGGCGACCTAGTACTGCGACTTAAACAAGATCACAAGGGAATGCATAAGCTGTCCTCTCCATGGGAAGGACCCTACATCATCAGCAAGAAGCTAAACAATGGGTCGTACTATCTGCTGGATGTAAGGGAAGAAAGCAGCGAACGCCATGATTTCGAGGATCGTCTCGAGGCACCTCGCCCTTGGAACGTCGCACACCTGCGACCGTACTATACATAAGAAAAGGCTAATTAGAGCCAAGCATCATCCTTTCCAGCTTTATAGCTGAGTATCATCACAGCCACTCAGGGCTAGAACTTCAACTTTGGTCGCCACCTAGGCGCGACCTATGCAACATCTGATCGCCACCCAGGCGCGATCGACCCTTGTATCAGAAACCGGCTGCCACCTAGGCGCGGCCGTAAACTTTGTATCATTTCTGGTCGCCACCCAGGCGCGACCGACCCATGTATCATTTCTGGTCGCCACCCAAGCGCGACTGACCCCATGTATCACCTAGGATCGCCACCTACGCGTGATCCAACCCTATGTATAACACTCGGTTGACACCAAGGCGCGACCTTATGTGTCATCATAATCAAAGCTTATCATAGCTTAGCCTATCATGGCCATATCATTATGTTTCTTGGGGGCTTTGTTACCCTGAAACAGCCAACTTACTGGCAATTATCAAACTTACCTTAAGTCGGATTGCTACTCGCATTATGTGGCCAAATTACTGGGGTGTGGCGTCAATCGAGCTTGATTGCCTATCATAGCCGCTCTCGACCCTGAACACACATGTTCCTAGGAAATACTGAGTCGCGCGAGTGCCCACTTAAGGATTCGGATGGCCTAACAAGAGGTCGATGTACTGCTTATAGTACGGCAACACCAATTACAATTACTTGTATCTTAACAATTGTATTATTCATGATATCAAGTTACAGGTGACGACCTTCAAAAATCTCTGAGAAGAATTGAGTTGATTATCACGTTACATCCTCTCAATCCTTGGGGCTACATCATATTACCATCAAAAATTTGAAGATGGATCGTCATCAAGTTTTGAAACTATCAGGCTACTCTAACAAAGAAGCTCATGAAGTCAGATGATCCTCCAGGTGCGAGTCAAGGCCAATCCAGCGCAATTATAAGTCACGAAATAAGGAAAAGCGCGGCCTAAACATTCAAGATCAAGAAATCCTATGAAGTTCAGGCCACGCTTGGGGGCTAATGCCGGGGGAATACTTTCTGGATTAACCCGCGGCCCAGTGCGACTTACTTTACTCGCACAGACAAAATCCCACATGGGATCAAGCCCAACATTGAACCGCCACAAGGAGAAGGATCTAGAAGACATATCCTGGAAGACGTGAGGAGGAGTTAGTCTCCAAGTAGGTTCCAGTTGATGTATTCCTTGTGGAGGAAGTTCCTTTGTAACCGAGCAAACCTCTGTGTATATAAAGAGGACTCGCAGGACTTAGACGGGGTCAAGCTATCAAGCCCTTAAACCCTAGATCATACGGCGAGTACCAGATCGGATCGCCTCCATTGTAACACCTCGATTATCATATCTAAACCAATCTAGGGTAGGCAGGAAGTAGGTCTTTTACCTCACATTGAGGGGGCCGAATCTGGGTAAATCTGTGTTGATCTTTGTTCCTACGATCCCAAGCTCAGAGATGCTTGACTCGCGTAATTCCACACCTACGAAGTCAGCTATGACACCTGACGTGACAAACCCACGACAGTAGACGCATGAAGTTTTTTACTTGGTTGTGTTAGGTTGGTACATAGGACCATGGGGAACCAACATTTCATGTGGTCCGTCGCATGATTCCGTGCCCGGCACCCGAAACGGGAGTTTTCACCTCTAAGTGTCAGAACTTACTACGGAGTAATCGGGGTCGGTGAAGGGGGTCGCACCTCGGAGCTGTATCTTGGTTCCCAAAACCTACCAACACACTCTTACACATATATTAGGGACCCATGCAAGTTTTTGTGGGATTTCGACGCTCCGGACCCCCGCTACAGCGAAACCCTACACCCGCTGGAAAAAGTCCAACCTGTCGATCTACCCCTTTGACCGACGCTGAGAGGGGGTAGACGCATTAACTTTTTTGATTGGTTGTGTTAGGTTGGTACATAGGACCATGTGTCGTGGGTTTGTCACGTCAGGTGTTATAGATGACTTCGTAAGTGTGGGATTACGCGAGTCAAGCATCTCCGAGCTTGAGATCGCAGGAACAAAGATCAACACAGATTTACCCAGGTTTGGCCCCCTCAATGTGAGGTAAAAGACCTACTTCCTGCCTACCCTAGATTGGTATTGATATGATAATCGAGGTGTTACAATGGAGGCGATCCGATCTGGTACTCGCCGTATGAGCTAGGGTTTTAGGGCTTGATAGCTTGACCCCGTCTAAGTCATGCGAGTCCTCTTTATATTCACAGAGGTTCGCTAGGTTACAAAGGAAACTTCCTCCACAAGGAATACATCAACTGGAAACTACTTGGAGACTAACTCCTCCTCACGTCTTCCAGGATATGTCTTCTAGATCCTTCTCCTTGTGGCGGTTCAATGTTGGGCTTGATCCCATGTGGGCTTTTATCTGTGCGAGTAAAGTAAGTTGCACTGGGCCACGGGTTAATCCAGAAAGTATTCCCCCGACACCATGGGGAACCAACATTTCATGTGGTCCGTCGCATGATTCCGTGCCCGGCACCCGAAACGGGAGTTTTCACCTCTAAGTGTCAGAACTTACTACGGAGTAATCGGGGTCGGTGAAGGGGGTCGCACCTCGGAGCTGTATCTTGGTTCCCAAAACCTACCAACACACTCTTACCCATATATTAGGGACCCATGCAAATTTTGGTGGGATTTCGACGCTCCAGACCCCCGCTACGGCGAAACCCTACACCCGTTGGAAAAAAGTCTAACCTGTCGATCTACCCCTTTGACCGGCGCCGAGAGGGGGTAGACACATGAACTTTTTTGCTTGTTTGTGTTAGGTTGGTACATAGGACCATGGGGAACCAACATTTCATGTGGTCCGTCGCATGATTCCGTGCCCGGCACCCGAAACGGGAGTTTTCACCTCTAAGTGTCGGAACTTACTATAGAGTAATCAGGGTCGGTGAAGGGGGTCGCACCTCGGAGCCGTATCTTGGTTCCGAAAACCTACCAACACACTCTTACACATATATTAATGACCCATGCAAGTTTTGGTGGGAATCCGATGCTTCGGACCCCTGCTACGGCGAAACCTTACACCAGTTGGAAAAAAAGTCCAACCTGTCGGTCTGCCCCTTTGACCGGCGCCGAGAGGGGTAGACGCATGAACTTTTTTGCTTGGTTGTGTTAGTTTGGTACATAGGACCATGGGGAACCAAAATTTCATGTGGTCCGTCGCATGATTCCGTGCCCGGCACCCGAAACGGGAGTTTTCACCTCGAAGTCTCGGAACTTACTACGGAGTAATCGGGGTCGGTGAAGGGGTCACACCTCGGAGCTGTATCTTGATTCCCAAATCCTACCAAAATACTCTTACACATATATTAGGGACCCATGCAAGTTTGGGTGGGATTCCGACGCTTCGGACCCCCGCTACGGCGAAACCCTACACCCGTTGGAAAAAGTGCATCCTGTCGATCTACCCCTTTGACCAGCGCCGAGAGGGGGTAGATGCATGAACTTTGTTTCTTGGTTGTGTTAGGTTGGTACATAGGATCACGGGAACCAACATTTCATGTGGTCCGTCGCATGATTCCGTGCCCGGCACCCGAAACGGGAGTTTTCACCTCTAAGTGTCGGAACTTACTACGGAGTAATCGGGGTCGGTGAAGGGGGTCGCACCTCGGAGCTGTATATTGGTTCCCAAAACCTTCCAACACACTCTTGCACATATATTAGGGACCCATGCAAGTTTTGGAGAAATTCCGACGCTCCGGACCCCCGCTACGGCGAAACCCTAGACCCGCTGGAAAAAAGTCCAACCTGTCGATCTACCCCTTTAACCGGCGTCGAGAGGGGGTTGACGCATGAATTTTTTGCTTGGTTGTGTTAGGTTGGTACATAGGACCATGGGGAACCAACATTTCATGTGGTCTGTCCCATGATTCCGTGCCCGGCACCCGAAACGGGAGTTTTCACCTCTAAGTGTCGGAACTTACTACGGAGTAATCGGGGTCGGTGAAGGGGATCGCACCTAGGAGATGTATCTTGGTTCCCAAAACCTACCAACACACTCTTACACATATATTAGTGCCCATGTAAGTTTCGGTTGGATTCCGACGCTCCGGACCCCCGCTACGGCGAAACCCTACACCCGCTGGAAAAAAGTCCAACCTGTCGATCTACCCCTTTGATCGGCGCCGAGAGGGGGTAGACGCATGAACTTTTTTGCTTGGTTATATTAGGTTAGTACATAGGACAATGGGGAACCAACATTTCATGTGGTCCCTCGCATGATTCCGTGCCCGGCACCCAAAACGGGAGTTTTCACCTCTAAGTTTCGGAACTTACTACGGAGTAATCGGGGTCGGTGAAGGGGGTCGCACCTCAGAGCTATATATTTGTTCCCAAAACATACCAACACACTCTTACACATATATTAGGGACCCATGCAAGTGTTGGTGGGATTCCGACGCTCCGGACCCCCGCTACGGCGAAACCCTACACCCGCTGGAAAAAAAGTTCAACCTGTCGATCTACCCCTTTGACCGGCGCCCAGCGGGGTAGACGCATGAACTTTTTTGCTTGGTTGTGTTAGGTTGGTACATAGGACCATGGGGAACCAACATTTCATGTGGTCCGTCGCATGATTCCGTGCCCGGCACCCGAAACGGGAGTTTTCACCTCTAAGTGTCGGAACTTACTACGGAGTAATCGGGGTCGGTGAAGGGGGTCGCACCTCGGAGCTATATCTTGGTTCCCAAAACCTACCGACACACACTTACACATATATTAGGGACCCATGCAAGTTTTGGTGGGATTCCAACGCTCCGGACCTCCGCTACGGCAAAACCCTACACCCGCCAGAAAAAAGTCCAACATGTCGGTCTACCCCTTTGACCGGCGCCGAGAGGGGGTAGACGCATGAACTTTTTTGCTTGGTTGTGTTAGGTTGGTACATATGACCATGGGGAACCAACATTTCATGTGGTCCGTCGCATGATTCTGTGCCCGCCACCTGAAACGGGAGTTTTCACCTCTAAGTGTCGGAACTTACTACGGAGTAATCGGGGTCTGTGAAGGGGTCGCACCTCGGAGCTGTATCTTGGTTCCCAAAACCTACCAACACACTCTTACACATATATTAGGGACCCATGCCAGTTTTGGTGGGATTCCGATGCTCCGGACCCCCGCTACAGCGAAACCCTACACCCGCTGGAAAAAAGTCCAACCTGTCGATGTACCCCTTTGACCGGCGCCGAGAGGTGGTAGACGCATGAATTTTTTGCTTGGTTGTGTTAGGTTGGTACATAGTACCATGGGAACCAACATTTCATGTGGTCTGTCACATGATTCCGTGCTCGGCACCCGAAACGGTAGTTTTCACCTCTATGTGTCGTAATTTACTACGGAGTAATCGGGGTCGGTGAAGGGGTCGCACCTCGGAGCTGTATCTTGGTTCCCAAAACCTACCAACACACTCTTACACATATATTAGGGACCCATGCAACTTTGGTGGATTTCAACGCTCCGGACCCCCGCTACGGCGAAACCCTACACCCGCTGGAAAAAAGTCCAACCTGTCGATCTACCCCTTTGACCGGCGCCGAGATGGGGTAGACACATGAACTTTTTTGCTTGGTTGTGTTAGGTTGGTACATAGGACCATGGGGAACCAACATTTCATGTGGTCTGTCACATGATTCCGTGCTCGGCACCCGAAACGGGAGTTTTCACCTCTAAGTGTCGAAACTTACTACGGAGTAATCGGGGTCGGTGAAGGGGGTCGCACCTCGGAGCTGTATCTTGGTTCCCAAAACCTGCCAACACACTCTTACACATATATTAGGGACCCATGCAACTTTGGTGGGATTTCAACGCTCCGGACCCCCGCTACGGCGAAACCCTACACCCGCTGGAAAAAAGTCCAACCTGTCGATCTACCCCTTTGACCGGCGCCGAGATGGGTAGACACATGAACTTTTTTGCTTGGTTGTGTTAGGTTGGTACATAGGACCATGGGGAACCAACATTTCATGTGGTCCGTCGCATGTTTCCGTGCCCGGCACCCGAAACGGGAGTTTTCACCTCTAAGTGTCGGAACTTACTACGAAGTAATCGGGGTCGGTGAAGGGGGTCACACCTTGGAGCTGTATCTTGGTTCCCAAATTCTACCAACACACTCTTACACATATATTAGGGACCCATGCAAGTTTTGGTGGGATTCCGACGCTCCGGACCCCCGCTACGGCGAAACCCTACACCCGCTGGAAAAAAGTCCAACCGACAATCTACCCCTTTAACCGGCGCCGAGAGTGGGTAGACGCATGAAATTTTAGCTTGGTTGTGTTAGGTTCGTACATTGGACCATGGGGAACAAACATTTCATGTGGTCCGTCGCATGATTCCGTGCCCGGCACCCGAAACGGGAGTTTTCACCTCTAAGTGTCAGAACTTACTACGGAGTAATCGGGGTCGGTGATGGGAGTTGCACCTCGGAGATGTATCTTGGTTCCCAAAACCTACCAACACACTCTTACACATATATTAGGGACCCATGCAAGTTTTGGTGGAATTCCGACGCTCCGGACCCCCGCTACGGCGAAACCCTAAACCCGCTGGAAAAAAGTCCAACCTGTCGATCTAGCCCTTTGAGCGGCGCCGAGAAGGGGTAGACGCATGAATTTTTTTCTTTGTTGTGTTTGGTTGGTACATAGGACCATGGGGAACCAACATTTCATGTGGTCCGTCGCATGATTCCGTGTCCGACACCTGAAACGGGAGTTTTCACCTCTAAGTGTCGGAACTTACTATAGAGTAATCGGGGTCGGTGAAGGGGGTCACACCTTGGAGCTGTATCTTGGTTCCCAAATCCTACCAACACACTCTTACACATATATTAATGACCCATGCAAGTTTTGGTGGGAATCCGATGCTTCGGACCCCCGCTACGGCGAAACCTTACACCAGTTGGAAAAAAGTCCAACCTATCGGTCTGCCCCTTTGACCGGCGCCGAGAGGGGGTAGACGCATGAACTTTTTGGCTTGGTTGTGTTAGTTTGGTAGATAGGACCATGGCGAACCTACATTTCATGTGGTCCGTCGCATGATTCCGTGCCCGGCACCCGAAACGGGAGTTTTCACCTCTAAGTGTCGGAACTTACTACGGAGTAATCGGGGTCGGTGAAGGGGGTCGCACCTCGGAGCTGTATCTTGGTTCCCAAATCCTACCAAAATACTCTTACACATATATTAGGGACCCATGCAAGTTTGGGTGGGATTCTGACGCTTCGGACCCCCGCTACGGCGAAACCCTACACCCGTTGGAAAAAAGTGCATCCTGTCGATCTACCCCTTTGACCAGCGCCGAGAGGGGGTAGACGCATGAACTTTGTTTCTTGGTTGTGTTAGGTTGGTACATAGGATCACGGGGAACCAACATTTCATGTGGTCCGTCGCATGATTCCGTGCCCGGCACCCGAAACGGGAGTTTTCACCTCTAAGTGTCGGAACTTACTACGGAGTAATCGGGTCGGTGAAGGGGGTCGCACCTCGGAGCTGTATATTGGTCCCCAAAACCTTCCAACACACTCTTGCACATATATTAGGGACCCATGCAAGTTTTGGAGATATTCCGACGCTCCGGACCCCGCTACGGCGAAACCCTAGACCCGCTGGAAAAAAGTCCAACCTGTCGATCTACCCCTTTAACCGGTGCCGCGAGGGGGTTGACGCATGAACTTTTTTGCTTGGTTGTGTTAGGTTGGTACATAGGACCATGGGGAACCAACATTTCATGTGGTCTGTCCCATGATTCCGTGCCCGGCGCCCGAAACGGGAGTTTTCACCTCTAAGTGTCGGAACTTACTACGGAGTAATCGGGGTCGGTGAAGGGGATCGCACCTAGGAGATGTATCTTGGTTCCCAAAACCTACCAACACACTCTTACACATATATTAGTGCCCATGTAAGTTTTGGTGGGATTCCGACGCTCCGGACCCCCACTACGGCGAAACCCTACTCGCGCTGGAAAAAAGTCCAACATGTCAATCTACCCCTTTGATCGGCGCCGAGAGGGGGTAGACGCATGAACTTTTTTGCTTGGTTATATTAGGTTAGTACATAGGACCATGGGGAACCAACATTTCATGTGGTCCCTCGCATGATTCCGTGCCCGGCACCCAAAACGGGAGTTTTCACCTCTAAGTGTCGGAACTTACTACGGAGTAATCGGGGTCGGTGAAGGGGGTCGCACCTCAGAGCTATATTTGTTCCCAAAACATACCAACACACTCTTACACATATATTAGGGACCCATGCAAGTTTTGGTGGGATTCCGACGCTCCGGACCCCCGCTACGGCGAAACCCTACACCCGCTGGAAAAAAAGTCCAACCTGTCGATCTACCCCTTTGACCGGCGCCCAGAGGGGGTAGACGCATGAACTTTTTTGCTTGGTTGTGTTAGGTTGGTACATAGGACCATGGGGAACCAACATTTCATGTGGTCCGTCGCATGATTCCTTGCCCGGCACCCGAAACGGGAGTTTTCACCTCTAAGTGTCGGAACTTACTACGGAATAATCGGGGTCGATGAAGGGGGTCGCACCTCGGAGCTGTATCTTGGTTCCCAAAACCTACCGACACACACTTACACATATATTAGGGACCCATGCAAGTTTTGGTGGGATTCCGACGCTCCGGACCCCCGCTACGGCAAAACCCTACACCCGCCGGAAAAAAGTCCAACATGTCGGTCTACCCCTTTGACCGGCGCCGAGAGGGGGTAGACGCATGAACTTTTTTGCTTGGTTGTGTTAGGTTGGTACATATGACCATGGGGAACCAACATTTCATGTGGTCCGTCGCATGATTCTGTGCCCGGCACCTGAAACGGGAGTTTTCACCTCTAAGTGTCGGAACTTACTACGGAGTAATCGGGGTCTGTGAAGGGGGTCACACCTCGGAGCTGTATCTTGGTTCCCAAAACCTACCAGCACACTCTTACACATATATTAGGGACCCATGCCAGTTTTGGTGGGATTCCGATGCTCGGGACCCCCGCTACGGCGAAACCCTACACCCGCTGGAAAAAAGTCCAACCTGTCGATGTACCCCTTTGACCGGCGCCGAGAGGTGGTAGACGCATGAACTTTTTTGCTTGGTTGTGTTAGGTTGGTACATAGTACCATGGGGAACCAACATTTCATGTGGTCTGTCACATGATTCCGTGCTCGGCACCCGAAACGGGAGTTTTCACCTCTAAGTGTCGAAACTTCCTACGGAGTAATCGGGGTCGGTGAAGGGGGTCGCACCTCGGAGCTGTATCTTGGTTCCCAAAACCAACCAACACACTCTTACACATATATTAGTGACCCATGCAACTTTGGTGGGATTTCAACGCTCCGGACCCCCGCTACGGCGAAACCCTACACCCGCTGGAAAAAAGTCCAACCTGTCGATCTACCCGTTTGACAGGCGCCGAGATGGGGTAGACACATGAACTTTTTTGCTTGGTTGTGTTAGGTTGGTACATAGGACCATGGGGAACCAACATTTCATGTGGTCCGTCGCATGATTCCGTGCCCGGCACCCGAAACGGGAGTTTTCACCTCTAAGTGTCGGAACTTACTACGGAGTAATCGGGGTCGGTGATGGGAGTCGCACATCGGAGATGTATCTTGGTTCCCAAAACCTACCAACACACTCTTACACATATATTAGGGACCCATGCAAGTTTTGGTGGAATTCCGACGCTCCGGACCCCCGCTACGGCGAAACCCTACACCCGCCGGAAAAAAGTCCAACCTATCGATCTACCCCTTTGACCTGAGCCGAGAGGGGGTAGACGCATGAAATTTTTTCTTTGTTGTGTTTGGTTGGTACATAGGACCATGGGGAACCAACATTGCATGTGGTCCGTCGCATGATTCCGTGCCCGGCACGTGAAAAGGGAGTTTTCACCTCTAAGTGTCGGAACTTACTACGGAGTAATCGGGGTCTGTGAAGGGGGTCACACCTCGGAGCTGTATCTTGGTTCCCAAAACCTACCAGCACACTCTTACACATATATTAGGGACCCATGCCAGTTTTGGTGGGATTCTGATGCTCGGGACCCCCGCTACGGCGAAACCCTACACCCGCTGGAAAAAAGTCCAACCTGTCGATGTACCCCTTTGACCGACGCCGAGAGGTGGTAGACGCATGAACTTTTTTGCTTGGTTGTGTTAGGTTGGTACATAGTACCATGGGAACCAACATTTCATGTGGTCTGTCACATGATTCCGTGCTCGGCACCCGAAACGGGAGTTTTCACCTCTAAGTGTCGAAACTTCCTACGGAGTAATCGGGGTCGGTGAAGGGGTCGCACCTCGGAGCTGTATCTTGGTTCCCAAAACCAACCAACACACTCTTACACATATATTAGTGACCCATGCAACTTTGGTGGGATTTCAACGCTCCGGACCCCGCTACGGCGAAACCCTACACCCGCTGGAAAAAAGTCCAACTTGTCGATCTACCCCTTTGACAGGCGCCGAGATGGGGTAGACACATGAACTTTTTTGCTTGGTTGTGTTAGGTTGGTACATAGGACCATGGGGAACCAACATTTCATGTGGTCCGTCGCATGATTCCGTGCCCGGCACCCGAAACGGGAGTTTTCACCTCTAAGTGTCAGAACTTACTACGGAGTAATCGGGTCGGTGATGGGAGTCGCAAATCGGAGATGTATCTTGGTTCCCAAAACCTACCAACACACTCTTACACATATATTAGGGACCCATGCAAGTTTTGGTGGAATTCCGACGCTCCGGACCCCCGCTACGGCGAAACCCTACACCCGCTGGAAAAAAGTCCAACCTATCGATCTACCCCTTTGACCGGAGCCGAGAGGGGGTAGACGCATGAAATTTTTTCTTTGTTGTGTTTGGTTGGTACATAGGACCATGGGGAACCAACATTTCATGTGGTCCGTCGCATGATTCCGTGCCCGGCACGTGAAAAGGGAGTTTTCACCTCTAAGTGTCGGAACTTACTACGGAGTAATCGGGGTCGGTTAAGGGGGTCACACCTTGGAGCTGTATCTTGGTTCCCAAATCCTACCAACACACTCTTACACATATATAAGGGACTCATGCATGTTTTGGTGGGATTCCGATGCTCCGGACCCCCGCTACGGTGAAACCCTACACCCGCTGGAAAAAAAGTCCAACATGTTGGTCTACCCGTTTGACCGGTGCCGAGAGGGGGTAGACGCATGAAATTTTTTGCTTGGTTGTGTTATGTTGGTACATAGGACCATGGGGAACAAACATTTCATGTGGTCCGTCGCATGATTCCATGCCCGGCACCCGAAACGGGAGTTTTCACCTCTAAGTGTCGTAACTTACTACGGAGTAATCGGGGTCGGTGAAGGGAGTCACACCTTGGAGCTGTATCTTGGTTCCCAAATCCTACCAACACTCTTACACATATATTAGGGACCCATGCAAGTTTTGGTGGGATTCCGATGCTCCGGACCCCCGCTACGGCGAAACCCTACACCCGGTGGAAAAAAGTCCAACCTGTCGATCTACCCCTTTAACCGGCGCCGAGAGTGGGTAGATGCATGAAATTTTTTCTTGGTTGTGTTAGGTTCGTACATAGGACCATGGGGAACAAACATTTCATGTGGTCCGTCGCATGATTCCGTGCCTGGCACCCGAAACGGGAGTTTTCACCTCTAAGTGTCAAAACTTACTACGGAGTAATCGGGGTCGGTGATGGGAGTCGCACCTCGGAGCTGTATCTTGGTTCCCAAAACCTACCAACACACTCTTACACTTATATTAGGGACCCATGCAAGTTTAGGTGGGATTCCGACGCTCCGGACCCCCACTACGGCGAAACCCTACACCCGCTGGAAAAAAGTCTAACCAATCGATATACCCCTTTGACCGGCGCCGAGAGGGGGTAGACGCATGAAATTTTTTCTTTGTTGTGTTTGGTTGGTACATAGGACCATGGGGAACCAACATTTCATGTGGTCCGTCGCATGATTCCATGCCCGGCACCTGAAATGGGAGTTTTCACCTCTAAGTGTCGGAACTTACTACGGAGTAATCGGGGTCGGTGAAGGGGGTCACACCTCGGAGCTGTATCTTGGTTCCCAAAACCTACCACAACACTCTTACACATATATTAGGGACCCATGCAAGTTTTGGTGGGATTCCGACACTCCGGACCCCCGCAACGGCGAAACCCTACACCCACTGGAAAAAAGTCCAACCTGTCGATCTACCCCTTTAACCGGCGCCGAGAGGGGTAGACGCATGAAATTTTTTGCTTGGTTGTGTTAGGTTCGTACATAGGACCATGGGGAACAAACATTTCATGTGGTCTATCGCATGATTCCGTGCCTGGCACCCGAAACGGGAGTTTTCACCTCTAAGTGTCGGAACTTACTACAGAGTAATCTGGGTCGGTGAAGGGAGTCGCACCTCGGAGCTGTATCTTGGTTCCCAAAACCTACCAACACACTCTTACACATATATTAGGGACCCATGCAAGTTTTGGTGGGATTCCGACGCTCCGGACCCCCGCTACGGCGAAACCCTACACCCGCTGGAAAAAAGTCCAACCAATCGATCTACCCCTTTGTCCGGCGCCGAGAAGGGGTAGACGCATGAAATTTTTTGCTTGGTTGTGTTTGGTTGGTACATAGGACCATGGGGAACCAACATTTCATGTGGTTCGTCGCATGATTCCATGCCCGACACCTGAAACGGGAGTTTTCACCTCTAAGTGTCGGAACTTACTACGGAGTAATCGGGGTCGGTGAAGGGGGTCGCACCTCGGAGCTGTATCTTGGTTCCCAAAACCTACCAACACACTCTTACACATATATTAGGGACCCATGCAAGTTTTGGTGGGATTCCGACGCTCCGGACCCCCGCTACGGTGAAACCCTACACCCGGTGGAAAAAAGTCCAACCTGTCGATCTACCCCTTTGACCGGCGCCGACAGGGGGTAGACGCATGAATTTTTTTGCTTGGTTGTGTTAGGTTGGTACATAGGACCATGGGGAAACAACATTTCATGTGGTCCGTCTTATGATTCCGTGCCCGGCACCTGAAAAGGGAGTTTTCACCTCTAAGTGTCGGAACTTACTACGGAGTAATCGGGGTAGGTGAAGGGGGTCACACCTTGGAGCTGTATCTTGGTTCCCAAGTCCTACCAACACACTCTTACATATATATAAGGGAGCCATGCAAGTTTTGGTGGGATTCTGACGCTCCGGACCCCCGCTACGGTGAAACCCTACACCCGCAGGAAAAAAGTCCAACCTGTCGGTCTACCCGTTTGACCGGTACCGAGAGGGGGTAGACGCATGAAATTTTTTGCTTGGTTGTGTTATGTTGGTACATAGGACCATGGGGAACAAACATTTCATGTGGTCCGTCGCATGATTCCGTGCCCGGCACCCGAAACGGGAGTTTTCACCCCTAAGTGTCAGAACTTACTACGGAGTAATCGGGGTCGGTGAAGGGGGTCACACCTTGGAGCTGTATCTTGGTTCCCAAATCCTACCAACACATTTTAACACATATATTAGGGACCCATGCCAGTTTTGGTGGGATTCTGACGCACCGGACCCCCGCTACGGTGAAACCCTATACCCGCTGGAAAAAAGTCCAACCTGTCGATCTACCCCTTTAACCGGCGCCGAGAGTGGGTAGAGGCATGAAATTTTTTGCTTGGTTGTGTTAGGTTCGTACATAGGACCATGGGGAACAAACATTTCATGTGGTCCGTCGCATAATTCCGTGCCCGGCACCCGAAACGGGAGTTTTCACCTATAAGTGTCAAAACTTACTACAGAGTAATCGGGGTCGGTGATGGGAGTCGCACCTCGGAGCTGTATCTTGGTTCCCAAAACCTACCAACACACTCTTACACATATATTAGGGACCCATGCAAGTTTTGGTGGGATTCCGACGCTCCGGACCCCCACTACGGCGAAACCCTACACCCGCTGGAAAAAAGTCCAACCTATCGATCTACCCCTTTGACCGGCGCCGAGAGGGGTAGACGCATGAAATTTTTTCTTTGTTGTGTTTGGTTGGTACATAGGACCATGGGGAACCAACATTTCATGTGGTCCGTCGCGTGATTTTGTGCCCGGCACCTGAAACGGGAGTTTTCACCTCTAAGTGTCGGAACTTACTACGGAGTAATCGGGGTCGGTGAAGGGGGTCACACCTCGGAGCTGTATCTTGGTTCCCAGAACCTACCACAACACTCTTACACATATATTAGGGACCCATGCAAGTTTTGGTGGGATTCTGACGCTCCGGACCCCCGCTACGGCGAAACCCTACACCCGGTGGAAAAAAGTCCAACCTGTCGATCTACCCCTTTGACCGGCGCCGAGAGCGGGTAGAAGCATGAACTTTTTTCTTGGTTGTGTTAGGTTGGTACATAGGACCATGGAGAACTAACATTTCATGTGGTCCGTCGCATGATTCTGTGCTCGGCACCCAAAACGGGAGTTTCCACCTCTAAGTGTCAGAACTTACTTCGGAGTAATCGGGGTCGGTGAAGGGTGTCGCACCTCGGAGCTGTGTCTTGGTTCCCAAAACCTACCAACACACTCTTGCACATATATTAGGGACCCATGCAAGTTTTGGTGGGATTCCGACGCTCCGGACCCCCGCTACGGCGAAACCCTACACCCACGGGAAAAAAGTCCAACCAATCGATATACCCCTTTGACCGGCGCCGAGAGGGGTAGACGCATGAAATTTTTTCTTTGTTGTGTTTGGTTGGTACATAGGAACATGGGGAACCAACATTTCATGTGGTCCGTCGCATGATTCCGTGCCCGGCACCTGAAACGGGAGTTTTCACCTCTAGGTGTCGGAACTTACTACGGAGTAATCGGGTCGGTGAAGGGGGTCACACCTCGGAGCTGTATCTTGGTTCCCAAAACCTACCACAACACTCTTACACATATATTAGGGACCCATGCAAGTTTTGGTGGGATTCCGACACTCCGGACCCCCGCAACGGCGAAACCCTACACCCACTGAAAAAAGTCCAACCTGTCGATCTACCCCTTTAACTGGCGCCGAGAGTGGGTAGACGCATGAAATTTTTTGCTTGGTTGTGTTAGGTTCGTACATAGGACCATGGGGAACAAACATTTCATGTGGTCTATCGCATGATTTCGTGCCCGGCACCCAAAACGGGAGTTTTCACCTCTAAGTGTCGGAACTTTCTACGGAGTAATCGGGGTCGGTGAAGGGAGTCGCACCTCAGAGCTGTATCTTGGTTCCCAAAACCTACCAACACACTCTTACACATATATTAGGGACCCATGCAAGTTTTGGTGGGATTCCGACGCTCCGGACCGCCGCTACGGCGAAACCCTACACCCGCTGGAAAAAGTCCAACCAATCGATCTACCCCTTTGACCGGCGCCGATAAGGGGTAGACTACTGAATTTTTTTACTTGGTTGTGTTTGGTTGGTACATAGGACCATGGGGAACCAACATTTCATGTGGTTCGTCGCATGATTCCATGCCCGACACCTGAAACGGGAGTTTTCACCTCTAAGTGTCGGAACTTACTACGGAGTAATCGGGTCGGTGAAGGGGGTCGCACCTCGGAGCTGTATCTTGGTTCCCAAAACCTACCAACACACTCTTACACATATATTAGGGACCCATACAAGTTTTGCTGGGATTCCGATGCTCCGGACCCCCGCTACGGCGAAACCCTACACCCGGTGGAAAAAAGTACAACCTGTCGATCTACCCCTTTGACCGGCGCCGAGAGGGGGTAGCCGCATGATATTTTTTGCTTGGTTGTGTTAGGTTGGTACATAGGACCATGGGGAACCAACATTTCATGTGGTCCGTCGCATGATTCCGTGCCCGGCACCTGAAAAGGGAGTTTTCACCTCTAAGTGTCGGAACTTACTACGAGTAATCGGGGTCGGTGAAGGGGTCACACCTTTGTGACACCCCTCCCTGGCACATATCACCAGAGAGGCAGTCGTCCCGTGCGCCATCCCAAGATAACTGGCCGCACGTCACAACAGTGTAACATAATGGAAATCATTACACAATCAGGCACATCAGTGCTACAAATGGTTTACAAGGCCATCCAGGAATGACGAAATATCAATCCCAGTATGGCACGATACAGAGTTCTAACTGGCAGCGGAAGACATATGAGAGACTACGGCTTGGAGCGGCTCCACTCCACAGGTTCTGGCTGGGCTACTGATCCTAGCACACTCCTGCTCCATCTCCTTGCTAAAGTAGAAGATGAATCCTCGACAAAACCTGGCCACAATCACTAGGCCCGTGAGTACATTATTATGCACTCAGCAAGTATCGCCACTCACCACCAACAATCCAACAATCATGCAACAAGATATACATTGGAAATAAAATCCTACAACATGGCAAGAGTCTACTTGAGATAGACCAATATGATAACATAAAGGTAGCATGGCATCACAAGCAAAACATAGCATAAGCAAACAACAAGAGTATCACCAGTACAAAGTCCAAGCCAGGTGGGGTTGGATCGTATACCGGCAATCAAACAAAGGGATTACCTGCAACGAGTAGACGAGTGTATCAGTGGGTACCAAATCTTACCAT
Organism: Poa pratensis; assembly: GCA_947311845.1. Classification (NCBI taxonomy): domain Eukaryota; kingdom Viridiplantae; phylum Streptophyta; class Magnoliopsida; order Poales; family Poaceae; genus Poa; species Poa pratensis. The sequence continues at coordinate 49,844 of CAMZMU010000014.1, forward strand.
CACTCCTGTCAACACAATCAGGCTTCCAAGCCTCTAGCCAACTCTGGCTATCACTCCAGCCAACTCTGGCTATCAATCCAACCAACTCTGGCTATCTCCCGGGGCATGCACGGTTGATGTTGGCTCTGGCCTAACTATAGGCTTCCAACGCATCACACCGCCATCCCATTCACCTCACAAGTAACATTCCCTGCATCATCTTATTGTTCATTTAGTGAAATCAGGTTGTTCATCTTTCTTTCAAACAAGCCTTAGGTTTAACCTCCTGACACAACAAAGACACACAGTGTGACCGACACTGAACTGTTGTTCCATACCTTGGAACGAGGCTAGACATCCAGATTTGACACTCTCGAGAGGTTGCAATTTCCACTAACCTAAGTGCACCACACTGAGCCGGTACTTTACGGCATCATCCCTAAGGCGAACTCAGAAAGATACACTCACCTGACCGTTCACGCTACCAAGACACTCCCTGTATAGCCACCGACATAACTCTATGCCTTATGTAGAAGTGAATCCGGCACGCTCCCAACTATGGGCAATGCCTAGCTCCGGAACCTTCGCAAGACTAGCCCCGACCAACTATGGTACCGACTAGACTTGCCAAAAGGGTGGCATTAATGGAGGCTCGATAGGATTACGTAGGTCAAGGCCCGCCCATGTGAGCGACAGTGGCAGTGCGTTCGATGTTCAGATTAGTGGCACCGTGGACTGACCCTATCGTTGTTTGGAGGGGTGTTTCATTTAATCAAGTTCCATCATTCCCAAGTTCCAAAACAGAGGATTAGTCCAGCATAATAATCACGATATCAATATCATATATCATCAAACAACAAAACATTAGCAACAATATATTTCAAGCAATACTTTAGTTGGTTTGCGTCGACCGGGTGACAATCGCGGAGATTCCGCCGACAAGCGCCATCACAGATCAACTAGTTGGTTAGCGGAGTCTGCTACGCATCCGTTCCTCCACGCGCAAGTCTTTGGCGGTGTTACCGTCCGACCGTTGACCAGGAAGTGAGGATTTGGGCATATAGTCTCCAAAATTAACCGAAAAGCAATCATAAGAAAGAAATCATCCATTCCACTCGAGGATTACCTCGACGTGGTGTCAGCAATCTCGGCAAAAGAACCAAATGGAAAGTCAGCTCCAAAGCGTCGCAGTCTAGGTGGCTTGCGCCAACCACGTTTGACGGAGGGACAAGAAGCAAATAACTCTTTTGGCAAATGCCCCTAACTCCGAGGATCATAAGACGACATTCGTCCGCTCCTCACCTCGGCGAAGAAGAAGAAGCAAACAATCATAGGGACACAGGTTTTATAGTTGTTTATTTAGAGGGTTCGACAAAGCCGCGCAAGTGCGAGGCACACAATTAATTCACACGTCATTCTAATGCATACATGATGATAAATAAAACATGGCAGGGGCAATATTCGAAGTAACAAAATGAACACAACAATAGCAGACCGACATATCATATATACCGAACACAGACAGATATAAACACTCGGCATGGTAATAAGAAAATAACAAACAACATTGCGGGACGGCTCATAGCAAGGGTTTAGCTTGCCTGAAAACACGGGCTCCAGATGGTTTGGGGAGGTCTCGTACTCGTCAGGTGTCGGGGTCTTGATGAACGCCTGAACCCCGGGGGGTCAAATAACACATCAATATAGGCCACAAAATAAATAATTCCAAAAATGGAAAAGGACAGCTCCACTGGATAACTCTCCTCAAACCATGAATTTAGGAAGTTGAATCGCCTCAATCGAAGCTACGGTTAAAGAGATAATGACGTGCAAAAACTAGCTATCCGCTGCTCACCCTGGAAAAAAACAGAGCGGGCCGAAACTGAGTTGGGCTGGGCTGATCGCGCATTTCTCTGAAAATACATCTTCTCTGCTGGAAAGCGGAAAGCATGGAACCCGCTTCCACTTAACTGACGTGGGCGGCTAGGCCAGGCTGGGCCCGCCTGTCGGCGACACCAGCTCGCCACGCTGGCTGCCAGCTGGCCATCTCTCTCCTTGCGCCAAAGAGATGCGGGACGAGGCCCGACTCGGGCGTGTTGGGGCACCGTGGCCACCGGAGCTGGCCGCCGCGGCCGCTTTGGAGCACGCCGCCGAGCTTCGAGGTGCTGGGGAGGACCGCCCATCCGTGCCGCGCCCGAGGAGGGAGGCCACGGGTACGGGGAGGTATGAGGGGTGTCACCACGGCGCGCGCTCGGCGAGTTCGCCGCCGGCGGTCGAGGATGGAGACGAGGCTACGGGCCGCCAAACGTTGAACTTCTTTGACTGGGAGGGAGAGGGGATCGAGGGGAACCTCGGTGCAGGTTTAATCGAAGAACAGCTCGGCCTAATGCTCGCCATGCTCGACGAATCGTCGGCGACGACCACGGCCGAATCAGAGGAGGGCTCCACCGTTCCTCGATTAAAAGAGCAAGCGGGTTCCAGGGGGGGAAATAGGGATGTGTGGTGTGCCTGGAGGCTGCCAGGGAGCTTCTTTTATAGCGCGGGGGGCAGGGGGTAGGGGGCACAGGGTGGTTGCCATGGCGACGTGTCAGAGCTCTCGCGGCCACAGAAGAGGAGGGGAAGGATAAGGGCGCCACGCTGGGCTACAGAGGGGGCACGAGGGGTTACTGGAGTGGCGGTGCGTCGCGTAGCTCTTGGAGGCGTACTGTGCCGTCGGTGCGGCGTGTAGCTGCTGTCGGTGGCGAGGTGTCAAGCTGAGGAAGAGGAAGGGGGGCCTAGCCACGGCTGGCTTGCCGGAGCCACGGGGCAGCAAGGGGAGAGGGTGGGGCGCTCGGGCACGGCTTCACTCCGCAGGGCAGCGAGGCAGCGAGCGACGGGGAGAGGACATGGGCAAGCCGGTGGGCACGTCCTGGCGTTCCAGAGCGCGCCACGGTCGGCACTGCCGCATCCCCGACGATTGGATGCTCCAAACACAAAGAAGTTGGTACTACGGTGCTCACCAGATCAAGGCAAACACAAACAAACAAGAAATCATCAATGTTGCAACACTTTGCAGAATAAAGTTTTCAGAAAAGAAAAAATGCAGCAGGTGTTCGATGAAATGTTAGGGGCCTTGCCCATCTCAGAAAAATTCCCAAAAATTACCACGGCCTCGGTTTGGTGCAGGGAGGGTGTCTATGAAGTTGGAGATCATTCCGAATTTTCTAGGTGTGGGTTTGCTTGAAGGACTGAAAATGGCATCTATTTGGGCTTACAAAGGAAGTGGTCTAAATATTTCTCAAATGGGTTTGTCTCCGAAAGATGAAATGCAGGAAATGCCAAAATATACATTCCTTGAATTTATCAGAATTATTGGAGGTTCCTCGATTGGTTAAAACATTTCTAGACTAGAAATGGCAGTTTTGAAATTATGGCCTAACTTGGAAATATTGCATTGGAGTATGCAATATTTTTGCATGGATGGTCTTTATATGGACATGGGGTCCTCTGATATTTTTGGTGGAATTTTTAGAGCTGTGGAAATGGGCTTTCCTTTTATAGATGGAAGAAAGGGTTTAAAAGTTCGATAATTAGGGCTAGGGTTTTCGAGAGAAAACCTAAGCAACAAAATTATCACGGGGGTTGGAGTGGTTCGTGGATTACCGGGAAATTTTGAGAAAGCAATTCCCAAGTCACTTCATCCTCAAAAAATTTTAAGAAACATTTAGGGAAAAGAGAAAAAGTTTTTCAGGTGTCAGAAAACACCACTAAAATTAGGTTTGAATTTTCGGGGTGTTACAGACCTTCCCCCCTTAAGAAGAATCTCGTCCTCGAGATTAAGGCGGTTATACAAGATAATTCTTGAACGATCCATTTATACCCCAATTAAAACTTTTTCTACCAAAATACTAGGGTTTTTAATACTCAGGAGATGAGCACTCCACAAGATTTTTATTTAAAACCAGTATGATATATCTACCATACTCCATGCATTTAAAAGATGGCATGGCAGGGCTCACTTAATCAATCAACATAGGATCTACCACCATGATGAAAATTAAATCTATGGTTTTTAGCTCAACCGAACACAACATGGCTAGATCAAACAAGACCTACAACCAAACTATCAACCAACAACCAAAGATTTTTCTTGGGTAAAGAATTACCCAAATTTTTGCAAAACAAGGATTAGGAATATGCTAATCATATCCTCTATCCAGGGTTTTGATTTTAGAAAAGCTGTATATACACTTTCATGTATACACAGGTTTTGAAAAACAACAGGGTTTCTTTTCAAAAAGAAAATATCTGTGCCACCAATAATTGGTTCACAGACACTGTGGGATAGGGCCGTTTCCCAAAAATCATTTTGCAAAATTTTCCCTAAAAGAAACACTGGAGAGGCGAGGGAATGATTTTTCGAGAAAGGTATAGAGGCACACCGTGGCTATCGGCCTACTCGCTGACGTGTGGGACCGGGGTCCACCTGGCTGTCTCTTCTTTCCTTTCCTCTTTCTTCTTCCTTGCTCTCGCTGGTTCTGGACACTACTGGCTCTGAGTGTGGGAGTACTCCATTGCGCTACTGCTGCGCGTGCGGTCCGTCGTCTCAGCGGCTATCACTGCTTTGGGGAACAATCTCCGATGATTTCGCGCCATTGGGCGAACACTGCTCGTGATTTCTTTCACCTCCCGCGTAATGTGGTGCCGGGGAGCGGCTATAAATCCGAATCTCTGAAATTTCTGCTTCCGCATCGCAACCATGGGCTTCATTCGAGATTTCTTCAGAGCCTTTGTCGAGATCATGGTGGACGGGGACTTCCTCGAGCGTGTTGCTGCCTTTGTGCTCTTCGTGGTCTTGGTTCCGATGGTGGGAGCACTGCTGTATGCGACGGTGGTCCTCCTGACCGTTGGTCTGTGCAACTGGTGGTCTGGCGCTGGTGCTGATGCTGCGGCGGAGGGGCAGGCTGTGGCAGAGGGGCAGGCTGCGCCGCCGGTGGCTGAGGTGGCCGCTCTTCCAGCTGGAGGTGAGCCAGCCGCTCGAGCCGTCCGTCGCCGTCGCGCGGCTCGCGACTCGGCTTCGGGTGAGCCAGGCTCATCTTCTAGCAACACCACTGAGCTTGAGAGGGAGTAGGATTTCTGGGGTGCCTTTGCATCTGTACTGAGTTAGTTGTAGTGTTCCAGGTTGGAGCAGATCTTGTATCCTTTGTTCCTGCAATTTCCCTTCTATATTGAACTTAGCAGATGTATCCAATTTGTCTTCTTTGCTGGATTGGGCAAGATCTATATTTCTGAATTTTCATAGCTGTGGCACATCTGATCTTGCAGCACAGATAGGATTGCAGAGATACTAGAATATCTTGCTAGATTGGGAAAAATCTATTTTTTGAAAATAACACTGCATTTATGGTTCTAACCATTTGCAGTGGTAACATAACCAATCAACCATATAGGCTAAACACAACAAATAAGACACCCTACAAGAAATCCTTCGGTGTTCCAGCGAGTATAGACAATCATCATGCATTTTAAAGCTTGAGAGGTAACCGCTTGTGGAGAGCTCGGGCCCTTTCTTTAACATGCGGATTTCACAAGGTTCATATTGGGTGAGGAACCTTGCCAATGATGCATGTACGAGTTTGTTTTTCAAACCTATACACAAGCCAACATTAAGGGAGTGGGACACCGTGGTTACCGTGTCTCATAAAATACTTCCACTTAATAGTTAAACTTATGCAACACACACAAAATAATTCACCTACTAGAAAATAATCCCATTCAAAGTTTGCATTAATTCACAGGGGGGTATATGCGTCTGGGTTCACATATACTGTCCCTGTTTTAGGTGATCTGTTGTTTCTTCGAAACCTTTAACTAAAAGAAAGGCATGATATTCCTTCATGTGTCAACCAAGTGGTCAACCAGGGGATAAGAATATCAAGTTTTATTTCGGCTGATTTGACATCAACCAAGAAACAGACAACAACTCGCATTACAACCAACACGAGAAACAAACAACAAAACAACCAAACAACCTTACTGCTTCTCACCTACCAACACACAAGCGCCACTCAGGCCAACTAAACAGGGTTCTACTCAGCTTGACGGCCTCTGGGAGTCGGCGGAGCGCGGCCGAGATGAAGAGTGGTGTCCACATCTCCATCTTCCGCGGGGTGAGGAATTGCAGGCACGCCTTCGAGGATTACACCTTGCTCTTGGGGTTGCGGCGGAGCTCGGGCTAGGGCTTGTGCCACAGACACATTCAGACTGCGTTCCAGCAATTCATCGGGGACTGGGGCTCCGGTACCTCGAGCTTGCCCATGGGCGGGGGTAGGTGGGTTCCTTGCTCGACACGGTTGCAGGCGAGCTTGACCAAGGTTGCGCCTTCTGGTCATGAGTTCCTCAATCAGAGAATGGCTGAGCCTTGTCATTGCACCTCCGTAGGTTGCCAGGGTGATCATGGCAGGGTCAACTTCTTCCCCAATGGGAGTTTGGATAGCATCCGCACCATGCTGGGGTCTGGCTGGGAGAAGGTGGAAAGCTCGACTTTTCGCCATTGCTGGTTCCGAGTACCGCAGGCGGACGAGACCTTCCCAGGCTGCTACCTGGATGGCTTGAGCAAGAGTGGCCATGCTTCTACCTTGGATCAGGTAAGACGGACTTGTGCCCAACGGACACGAGCCGACATGCACGTCTGCTCGAAAGTCACTCCCGGCAGGCGAGAGCGAGTTCTCGAACACCACGTATCGAGGGCGAGCAGGCCTACCAAGAAGATCACAGACGGCCTTCCACAGCATCAGTGGAAATCCACCATGATCCTCGGCAGTGGTTTCCAGGATGACCTTGAGGTTCGCCATCGGGTTATTCCTGGATCTGGGTGCAGGATGAGATGAGAACGCGGGATTCCTTTGCGGGATCCGGCTTTAAGAGAGCTGGGTTGGCTAAGGATAGCAGGCGAGGGTGGGGATAAACGGCAGCTAGGACTGGGTCTCATATACGGGGTTGTGTCGGCTCCTTCTCTTGGAAGAAATCGGCGAGCCTCACTCAGGGAATGGGACACGTCCTACTGCACCTTACTGTGGGCCGACACCAGCCATGCCGGTTAGGCGGAGATGGGTTAAATCCATCGGGCTCATTGTCGGGCAAAAAGGTAAGGTGGGCTGTCCATGCTAGGGTAGTCTACAGCCAGCCTGGGGCTCTGATACCATGTTCTGTGACACCCCTCCCTGGCACATATCACCAGAGAGGCAGTCGTCCCGTGCGCCATCCCAAGATAACTGGCCGCACGTCACAAAAGTGTAACATAATGGAAATCATTACACAATCAGGCACATCAGTGCTACAAATGGTTTACAAGGCCATCCAGGAATGACGAAATATCAATCCCAGTATGGCACGATACAGAGTTCTAACTGGCAGCGGAAGACATATGAGAGGCTACGGCTTGGAGCGGCTCCACTCCACAGGTTCTGGCTGGGCTACTGATCCTAGCACACTCCTGCTCCATCTCCTTGCTAAAGTAGAAGATGAATCCTCGACAAAACCTGGCCACAATCACAAGGCCCGTGAGTACATTATTGTGACACCCCTCCCTGGCACATATCACCAGAGAGGCAGTCGTCCCGTGCGCCATCCCAAGATAACTGGCCGCACGTCACAACAGTGTAACATAATGGAAATCATTACACAATCAGGCACATCAGTGCTACAACTGGTTTACAAGGCCATCCAAGAATGACAAAATATCAATCCCAGTATGGCATGATACAGAGTTTTAACTGGCAGCGGAAGACATATGAAAGGCTATGGCTTGGAGCGGCTCCACTCCACAGGTTCTGGCTGGTCTACTGATCCTAGCACGCTCTGGCTCCATCTCCTTGCTAAGGTGGAAGATGAATCCTCGACAAAACCTGGCCACAATCACAAGGCCCGTGAGTACATTATTATGCACTCAGCAAGTATCGCCCCTCACCACAAACAATCCAACAATCATGCAACAAGGTATACATTGGAAATAAAATCCTACAACATGGCAAGATGTATACTAGATACATGACATAAAAGTAGCATGGCATTGACAACCAAACATGTCATAAGCAAGCAATGGGGGTATCACCAGTACAGAGTCCAAGCCAGGTGGGGTTGGATCGTGTACCAGCAATCATACAAGGGGCTTACCTGTGACGAGTAAACTGGTGTACCAAGTAGGTACCTAATAATACACAACATCACCTGTGATCACTGCTAGGCCCACCGGCCTCATCATTTCACTCTGGGCACGCACGGTTGATGTGGGCTATGGCCTAACTATAGGCTCCCCAACGCATCACATCGCCATCCCTAAATCGTGGTAACCATCAACAGCTCACGACAATATTCCCTGCATCATCTTATTTGTTCATTTAGTGTAATCAGGTCGTTCATTAATTATTTCAAACAAATCTTAAGTTTAACCTCCGGACACGACAAAGACACACAGTGTGACTGACACTGAACTGTTGTTCCATAACCTTGGAACAAGGCTAGACATCCAGATTTGACACTCTCGAGAGGTTGCAGATACCACCCACCTAAGTGCACCACACTCAGCCTGTACTTTAGGATATCATCCTTAAGGCGAAATCAGCAAGATACACTCACCTGACCATTCATGCTACCAAGACACTCCCTGTATAGCCATCGACATAACTCTATGCCTTATGCAGAAGTGAATCCGGCACACTCCCAACTATGGGCAACGCCTAGCTCCGGAACCTTCGCAAGACTAGCCCCGACCAACTATGGTACCGACTAGACTTGCCAAAATGGTGGCATCAAAGGAGGCTCAATAGGATTACGTAGGTCAAGGCCCGCCCATGTGAGCGACAGTGGTAGTGCTTTCGATGTTCAGATTAGTGGCACTATGGACTGACCCTATCGTTGTTTGGAGGGGTGTTTTATTTAATCAAGTTTCATCACCACAAGTCACAAAACAGAGGATTAGTCCCGCATAATAATCAAGACAACAATATCATATATCAACAACAACAAGGCATTAGCAACATAATACTTGCATGCATAGATAACAACATAACGATAATAATACCCGGGTGACTGTGGCGGGCAACCCGGCCGGTGTCACTCGGGGGTTAGTGTTCACAGAATAATAGCATAATATTTCAAACGGATGACGGTGGCGGGAGACCCGGCCGGTGTCACCGTAAATCAATCACAAAGTTGGTTTGCGGAGTCTGTTACGCTTCCGTTCCTCCACGCGCAAGTCTTTGGCGGCGTTACCGTCCGACCGTTGACCAGGAAGTGGGGATTTGGGCATATAGTCTCCAAAATGAACCGAAAAGCACTCATAAGAATGAGAGAGCATCCATTCCACTCGAGGGTTACCCTGACGTGGTGTCAGCAATCTCGGCAATAAGAACCAAATGGAAAGTCAGCTCCCAAGCGTCGCAGTCCGGGTGGTCTATGCCACCCATATTTGACGGTGGGACAAGGCAACTAACTCTTTTGGCGAATGCCCCCAACTCCGAGGATCATAAGACGACATTCGTCCGCTCCTCACCTCGGCGAAGAGGAAAAGAACCAAACAAAGCCCCGCAAGCGCGAGACGCACAGTTGTAATAATTCCCCCATTCCTTTGACTGAGGCGGGAGACCCGGCCATTGTCTCGGGAATGTGAGTGTTGCACAGATAAGCAGTTATATGGTAATGCAATAACTTTAAAATGCAACATGATAAACATACAACAATACAAGGCTCATATAAAATATGGACAACATACAGACATGCAATGATAATAGCAGACAGACATAACAATATAACAGAAGACAGACATAACACCCGGCATGGTATTAAGCAATCAAACAAACAAGCATTGCGGGATGGCTCATAGCAAGGGTTTAGCTTACCTCCGAAGATCGGCATCGTTTGGCTTGGAGGGTCACGGACACGTCACGGGTCAGGGTGTCGGTTCGCCGGTACCGCGGAATATACCTATGCAGGCATACAAGGGTACTAAGCATACAAGTATTTTAAAAAAGGTAAAACCTACACTACTGGATAAAGCTTTCCAAACTATGAATTTACAAATTTGAATCACTCCGATCGGAGCTACGGTTCAAGATATATCGTCGTTTGAAGTCTGTCTTACCAGGAAAAAGAAAACAGACGTGCTCGAAAAAAAAACTGCACGGGCGCGCGGCTGGGCCGCAAATGGGCCACGGCCTCGCGCAGAGGCTGATGTGCGCCGCACGCGCGCGTGCCAACGCCAGCGCCTGGACGGGACGCTGGCAGGCCACGGCTGCTGGCTGCCGCGCTGCTGGGCTGGGCCGCTTGGGCCAGGAAAACGCTTCGGACGGAACGGAGGCGACGAACGGATCGATGCGGTCATCTTCCTCCTGGAGTCCACGCACGGAAGGCGGGCAGAGCTGGCCGGGGACGGCCTGGGTGCTCGCCCAGAGGGCCGGCCGGGGCGGGGACGGCACGGCGGCGGCTCGCCGCGGTCATGGGAGGTGGGGCCAGCGGCGGGGACGCGGTCGTCACTCCCCTCTACGCGGCACGCACGGGAGGCACGATCAGCAGCCGCCGGCGGCGACGGGCGGCCCGGCCGAGGACGGCGCGAGGCCATGGTGCTTGGCCGCACCCGGGGAGGCAGGCCGCATTCGCCAAGGACCACGGGCGGGAGGCGGCCCGAGCTTCACCGAGCTGGCCATGGTGGCAGCTCGCCGATCTCCCTTCCCTGCCGCTCCTGGGACGAACCGAGGGAAAAAATGAGACGGTGGTGGAGTACCGCGACCAGTGGGAGGGTTAGGGACGCGGGGAGGTCACGGGCGCAGCGCTGCGGTGAGCTTGCTCGGTTGCCGATCGACGGTATCCATCATGGTGAGAGCAGCTCGCCTCATGGGCAAACCAGAGAGAAAGAGAGCCAGGGGAATGGAGGGAATGAGTGGTCGTGGCTTGGGTTTGCTCTGGCTGCTTGGAGGACAGTAAATGGAGGAGGGGGGGTGTGTGCACGGGAGAGCTCCTCTACTTATCCTCCAAGTCCTGTGTTGTCGGTGGAGAAGATAAGAAGGGGGAGCTGGACATGCAGCAACGCACGAGGTGTACTGCAGCAGACGGATTAAGCACCGTCCACCGCAGTAATCGGGGTTTAGGGTCTAAGCAAAGCGCGCGTCTAGGCGTGACACGGCGGCATCGCTGCGTTCCCGGTGACTCGGGGGGTCCAAATGGAACAAGGTTTCCACCCCTGGGTTTGTAACGATGAGAGGAACACAACCAAACAAAAATCCCACAGGGATTCCATACTTTGTAAAATAGATTTTCCAGAAAACCAAAAACACCGAAGGTGCTTGATGAAATGTTCACGGTCTTGCACAACTCAATAAAATTCCCAAAAATTAACACTGACTAGGTTTGGTGTAGGGAGGGTGTCTATGAAGTTGGAGATCATTTGGGTCATGGGAAATTGGTTTTCCATATGATGTCCAAAATTGGACATAATGGCATGGTGAAGGAAATTTGGGCTTCCACCCTTCACCTTGGGGTGATCTCCTGGTTAGGGGTGTCTATGGGCCATGTGGTCAAGATGACTAAGTATCATGGTCATTGGATTTTTTTCTAGGTTTAGGTTTTCTTGAAGAACTCAAAATGGCATCTATTTGGGCTTACAAAGGAAGTGGTCTAAACATTGCTCAAATGGGTCTGGCTCCAAAATATGAAACGTAGGAAATGCCAAAATATGCATTCCACGAATTTATCAGAATTATTGGAGGTTCCTAGCTTGGTTAAAACATTTTTGGACTAGAAATGGCAGTTTTGAAATTATTGTCTAACTTGGAAATATTGCATTGGAGTATGCAATATTTTTGCATGGGTTGTCTTTATATGGACATGGGGTTCTCTGGTATTTCCGGTGGAATTTTCAGAGCTATGGAAATGGGCTTTCCTTTTGTAGGTGGAGAAAATGATTAAAAGATTCCGATATTTAGGCTAGGGTTTCCGAGAGAAAACCTAAGCACAAAAATTGTCGGGGGTGATGGACTGGTTCATGCATTTGTTGGGAAATTCTGAGAAGGCAACTTCCAAGTCAAATCATCTTCAAAAGATCTGAAGAAATATTTGGGGTAAGAGGAAAAAGTTTTTCAGGTGTCGGAAAACACCACTAAAATTTGGGTTCAATTTTCGGGGTGTTACAGACCTTCCCCCCTTAAAAGGAATCTCGTCCTCGAGATTAAGGAGGTTATACAAGATAATTCTTGAACGATCCATTTATATCCCTATTTAAAACTTTTTCTAAAATAATAGAATTTTGGTCAACCCAAGAGGTCAACAAGACTTCCCACAAAACCTATATTTCTAAAAGCAGGATATTTCTACCATACTCAAGGCATTTCAAAGATGACATGGCAGGGGTTCATTCAATCAAACAACATAGGATCTACTCACATGCTTATGAATTTAAAATCTAAGGTTTTGCACAAACAGGGCAAGATCAAACAAGATCTACAACCAAATTATCAAATAATCTAACAAGATCAACTGGGGTGAGTAAGAACTCAAAACCTTTATAAACAAAACGCAGGGATATGCTAATCATAACCTTCTCCTAAGGTTTTATTTTTGACCAATTATACACACACGTCAGGTGCCCCTTTCATGTGCGTACAACAAAAGGTTTTATTTTTCCAGAGCTATACATACATGGCAGGTGCCCCTTTCATGTATATACCGGTTTGGAAAAAGAACAAGGTTTGTTTTCAAACAACGATGTTCGCGCCACAAGAGTGGGATCACAAACACCAAAATTTTGTGGGATGGAGCCATTCCCAAAGTTTGTTTTTGCAAAGAAATTTTCCCTATAGAACTCCGGGATAAGTGGGAATAACACGTCTCGGGGTACCTCTTCGCGTTGAAGTAGTCGCGGTGTCCTAGTTGGGGTAGAACTTGCATCATCAATTTCGGAAATTGTCCATCCGTGTACAGTTCGTGTCTTGCAGCAAGATTAAATGGCAGGGATACAAGCATGGATAGGGGAATTTCTACTTGTAGCAAAACAACATTTCATAAAATATTTCTGCATTTTATGGCCCAAAACAAATGGCTGCAGCAGTATGGCATAACCATTTCAACCATACCGTATAGGCAAGCACAAGCAAACAAAGAAATAAAGCACTCTACAAAAATCCTTTTGTGTTCCAGCGAGGAGGAGCACCCAACAAGCAATTAACGCTTGAGGTGGTGGATCTCGTGGAGGGTTCGGGCCCCTTTCTCTAACATGCGTCCTGACAAGGTTCATATTGGGTGAGGAACCTTGGGGTACTACATGTAGGAGTTTTTCAAACCTATGCGCGAGCCAACATTAAGTGAGCGGGACACCGTGGTTATAGTTTCTCATCAAATACTTCCACTTAATAGTTAAACTTGTGCAACACACACAAAAATAGTTTGCATACTACAAAATAATCCCATTCAAAGTTTGCATCAACTCACAGGTGGGTATATGCGTCTGGGTTCACATATACTGTCCCTGTTTTAAGTGATCTATCGTTTCTTCAAAACCTTTAACTAAAAGATAGGCGTGATATTCCTTCATGTGTCAACCGAGTGGTCAACCAGGGAACAAGGACACCAAGTTTTATTTTGGCTGATTCGACATCAACCAGACAACAAACTTGCATTCCAACCAACACAAGGGAAACAAACAACAAAACAAATAAGCTCACGGCTTCTCACCTACCAGCATACGAGCGTCACTCAGGCTAAACAAACAGGGGCACTATTCCGCTTGACGGCCTCTGGTGGTCGGTGGAGCGGGGCCAAGACGAAGAGTGGTGTCCACATCTGCATCTTCCGGTGGGTGGGGAACCATCGGCCTGCCTTCAAGGATTACACCTTGCTCTTGGGGTTGCGGCGGAGCTCGGGCTAGGGCGTGTGCCACAGACACATTCAGACTGCGTTCCATCAATTCATCGAGGACTGGGGCTCCGGTACCTCGAGCTTGCCCATGGGCGGGAGTAGGTAGGTTCCTTGCTCGACTCAGTTGCATGCGAGCAATACCAAGGTTGCGCCTTGTGGACAAGAGTTCCTCCATCAGAGAATGGCTGAGCCTTGTCATTGCACCTCCGTAGGTGGCCAGGGTGATTACGGCAGGGTCGACTTCTTCTCCAATGGGAGTTTGGATAGCATCCGCACCATGCTGGGGTCTGGCTGGGAGAAGGTGGAAAGCTCGACTTTTCGCCATTGCCGGTTCCGAGTACCGCAGGCGGACGAGACCTTCCCAGGCTGCTACCTGGAGGGCTTGATGGAGAGTGGCCATGCTCCTACCTTGGATCAGGTAAGACGGACTTGTGCCCAATGGACACGAGCCGACATGCACGTCTGCTCGAAAGTCACTCCCGGCAGGCGAGAGTGAGTTCTCGAACACCACATATCGAGGGCGAGCAGGCCTACCAAGAAGATCACAGACGGCCTTCCAAAGAATCAGTGGAAATCCGCCATGATCCTCGGCAGTGGTTTCCAGGATGATCTTGGGGTTCGCCATCGGGTTATTCCTGGATCTGGGTGTAGGATGAGATGAGAATGCGGGATCCTGCTTCAAGAGAGCTGGGTTGGCTAAGGAAAGCAGGCGAGGGTGGGGATAAACGGCAGCTTGGACTGGGTCTCATATACGGGGTTGTGTCGGCTCCTTATCTTGGAAGAAACCGGCGAGCCTCACTCAGGGAATGGGACACGTCCTACTGCACCTTACTGTGGAACGACACCAGCCATGCCGGTTAGGCGGAGACGGGTTAAATCCATCGGGCTCACTGTCGGGCAAAAGTAAGGCGGGGTTTTCCATGCTAGGGTAGTCTATAGCCAGCCTGGTGCTCTGATACCATGGCTGTGACACCCCTCCCTGGCACATATCACCAGAGAGGCAGTCGTCCCGTGCGCCATCCCAAGATAACTGGCCGCACGTCACAACAGTGTAACATAATGGAAATCATTACACAATCAGGCACATCAGTGCTACAAATGGTTTACAAGGCCATCCAGGAATGACGAAATATCAATCCCAGTATGGCACGATACAGAGTTTTAACTGGCAGCGGAAGACATATGAGAGGCTACGGCTTGGAGCGGCTCCACTCCACAGGTTCTGGCTGGGCTACTGATCCTAGCACGCTCTGGCTCCATCTCCTTGCTAAGGTGGAAGATGAATCCTCGACAAAACCTGGCCACAATCACAAGGCCCGTGAGTACATTATTATGCACTCAGCAAGTATCGCCCCTCACCACAAACAATCCAACAATCATGCAATAAGGTATACATTGGAAATAAAATCCTACAACATGGCAAGATGTATACTAGATACATGACATAAAAGTAGCATGGCATTGACAACCAAACATGTCATAAGCAAGCAACGGGGGTATCACCAGTACAGAGTCCAAGCCAGGTGGGGTTGGATCGTGTACCAGCAATCATACAAGGGGCTTACCTGTGACGAGTAAACTGGTGTACCAAGTAGGTACCAAATAATACACAACATCACCTGTGATCACTGCTAGGCCCACCGGCCTCATCATTTCACTCTGGGCACGCACGGTTGATGTGGGCTATGGCCTAACTATAGGCTCCCCAACGCATCACACCGCCATCCCTAAATCATGGTAACCATCAACAGCTCACGACAATATTTCCTGCATCATCTCATTTGTTCATTTAGTGTAATCAGGTCGTTCATTAATTATTTCAAACAAATCTTAAGTTTAACCTCCGGACACGACAAAGACACACAGTGTGACTGACACTGAACTGTTGTTCCATAACCTTGGAACAAGGCTAGACATCCAGATTTGACACTCTCGAGAGGTTGCAGATACCACCCACCTAAGTGCACCACACTCAGCCGGTACTTTAGGATATCATCCTTAAGGCGAACTCAGCAAGATACACTCACCTGACCGTTCACGCTACCAAGACACTCCCTGTATAGCCACCGACATAACTCTATGCCTTATGTAGAAGTGAATCCGGCACGCTCCCAACTATGGGCAACGCCTAGCTCCGGAACCTTCGCAAGACTAGCCCCGACCAACTATGGTACCGACTAGACTTGCCAAAATGGTGGCATCAAAGGAGGCTCAATAGGATTACGTAGGTCAAGGCCCGCCCATGTGAGCGAGAGTGGTAGTGCTTTCGATGTTCAGATTAGTGGCACTATGGACTGACCCTATCGTTGTTTGGAGGGGTGTTTTATTTAATCAAGTTTCATCACCACAAGTCACAAAACAGAGGATTAGTCCCGCATAATAATCAAGACATCAATATCATATATCAACAACAAGGCATTAGCAACATAATACTTGCATGCATAGATAACAACATAACGATAATAATACCGGGTGACTGTGGCGGGCAACCCGGCCGGTGTCACTCGGGGGTTAGTGTTCACAGAATAATAGCATAATATTTCAAACGGATGACGGTGGCGGGAGACCTGGCCGGTGTCACCGTAAATCAATCACAAAGTTGGTTTGCGGAGTCTGTTACGCTTCCGTTCCTCCACGCGCAAGTCTTTGGCGGCGTTACCGTCCGACCGTTGACCAGGAAGTGGGGATTTGGGCATATAGTCTCCAAAATGAACCGAAAAGCACTCATAAGAATGAGAGAGCATCCATTCCACTCGAGGGTTACCCTGACGTGGTGTCAGCAATCTCGGCAAGAAGAACCAAATGGAAAGTCAGCTCCCAAGCGTCGCAGTCCGGGTGGTCTATGCCACCCATATTTGACGGTGGGACAAGGCAACTAATTCTTTTGGCGAATGCCCCCAACTCCGAGGATCATAAGATGACATTCGTCTGCTCCTCACCTCGGCGAAGAGGACAAGAACCAAACAAAGCCCCGCAAGCGCGAGACGCACAGTTGTAATAATTCCCCCATTCCTTTGACTGAGGCGGGAGACCCGGCCATTGTCTCGGGAATGTGAGTGTTGCACAGATAAGCAGTTATATGGTAATGCAATAACTTTAAAATGCAACATGATAAACATACAACAATACAAGGCTCATATAAAATATGGACAACATACAGACATGCAATGATAATAGCAGACAGACATAACAATATAACAGAAGACAGACATAACAACCGGCATGGTATTAAGCAATCAAACAAACAAGCATTGCGGGATGGCTCATAGCAAGGGTTTAGCTTGCCTCCGAAGATCGGCATCGTTTGGCTTGGAGGGTCACGGACACGTCACGGGTCAGGGTGTCGGTTTGCCGGTACCGCGGAATATACCTATGCAGGCATACAAGGGTACTGAGCATACAAGTATTTAAAAAAAGGTAAAACCAACACTACTGGATAAAGCTTTCCAAACTATGAATTTACAAATTTGAATCACTCCGATTGGAGCTACGGTTCAAGATATATCGTCATTTGAAGTCTGTCTTACCAGGAAAAAGAAAATAGACGTGCTGGAAAAAAAAGCTGCACGGGCGCGCGGCTGGGCCGCAAATGGGCCACGGCCTTGCGCAGAGGCTGCTGTGCGCCGCACGCGCGCGTGCCAATGCCAGCGCCTGGACGGGCCGCTGGCAGGCCACGGCTGCTGGCTGCCGCGCTGCTGGGCTGGGCCGCTTGGGCCAGGAAAACGCTTCGGACGGAACGGAGGCGACGAACGGATCGATGCGGTCATCTTCCTCCTGGAGTCCACGCACGAAAGGCGGGCAGAGCTGGCCGGGGATGGCCTGGGAGCTCGCCCAGAGGGCCGGCCGGGGCGGGGACGGCACGGCGGCGGCTCGCCGCGGTCATGGGAGGTGGGGCCAGCGGCGGGGACGCGGTCGTCACTCCCCTCTACGCGGCACGCACGGGAGGCACGGCCAGCGGCCGCCGGCGGCGACGGGCGGCCCGGCCGAGGATGGGGCGAGGCCGTGGTGCTTGGCCGCACCCGGGGAGGCAGGCCGCGTTCGCCAAGGACCACGGGCGGGAGGCGGCCCGAGCTTCACCGAGCTGGCCATGGTGGCAGCTCGCCGATCTCCCTCCCCTGCCGCTCCTGGGACGAACCGAGGGAAAAAATGAGACGGCGGTGGAGTACCGCGACCAGTGGGAGGGTTAGGGACGCGGGGGAGGTCACGGGCGCAGCGCTGCGGTGAGCTTGCTCGGTTTCCGATCGACGGTATCCATCATGGTGAGAGCAGCTCGGCTCATGGGCAAACCAGAGAGAAAGAGAGCCAGGGGAATGGAGGGAATGAGTGGTCGTGGCTTGGGTTTGCTCTGGCTGCTTGGAGGACAGCAAATGGAGGAGGGGGGGTGTGTGCACGGGAGAGCTCCTCTACTTATCCTCCAAGTCTTGTGTTGTCGGTGGAGAAGATAAGAAGGGGGAGCTGGACACGCAGCAACGCACGAGGTGTACTGCAGCAGACGGATTAAGCACCGTCCACCGCAGTAATCGGGGTTTAGGGTCTAAGCAAAGCGCGCGTCTAGGCGTGACACGGCGGCATCGCTGCGTTCCCGGTGACTCGGGGGGTCCAAATGGAACAAGATTTCCACCCCTGGTTTTGTAACGATGAGAGGAACACAACCAAACAAAAATCCCACAGGGATTCCATACTTTGTAAAATAGATTTTCCAGAAAACCAAAAACACCGAAGGTGCTCGATGAAATGTTCATGGTCTTGCACAACTCAATAAAATTCCCAAAAATTAACACTGACTAGGTTTGGTGTAGGGAGGGTGTCTATGAAGTTGGAGATCATTTGGGTCATGGGAAATTGGTTTTCCATATGATGTCCAAAATTGGACATAATGGCATGGTGAAGGAAATTTGGGCTTCCACCCTTCACCTTGGGGTGATCTCCTGGTTAGGGGTGTCTATGGGCCATGTGGTCAAGATGACTAAGTATCATGGTCATTGGATTTTTTTCTAGGTTTAGGTTTTCTTGAAGAACTCAAAATGGCATCTATTTGGGCTTACAAAGGAAGTGGTCTAAACATTGCTCAAATGGGTCTGGCTCCAAAATATGAAACGCAGGAAATGCCAAAATATGCATTCCACGAATTTATCAGAATTATTGGAGGTTCCTAGCTTGGTTAAAACATTTTTGGACTAGAAATGGCAGTTTTGAAATTATTGTCTAACTTGGAAATATTGCATTGGAGTATGCAATATTTTTGCATGGGTTGTCTTTATATGGACATGGGGTTCTCTGGTATTTTCGGTGGAATTTTCAGAGCTATGGAAATGGGCTTTCCTTTTGTAGGTGGAGAAAATGATTAAAAGATTCCGATATTTAGGCTAGGGTTTCCGAGAGAAAACCTAAGCACAAAAATTGTCGGGGGTGATGGACTGGTTCATGCATTTGTTGGGAAATTCTGAGAAGGCAACTTCCAAGTCAAATCATCTTCAAAAGATCTGAAGAAATATTTGGGGTAAGAGGAAAAAGTTTTTCAGGTGTCGAAAAACACCACTAAAATTTGGGTTCAATTTTCGGGGGTGTTACAATTATTATGCACTCAGCAAGTATCGCCACTCACCACCAACAATCCAACAATCATGCAACAAGATATACATTGGAAATAAAATCCTACAACATGGCAAGAGTCTACTCGAGATAGACCAATATGATAACATAAAGGTAGCATGGCATCACAAGCGAAACATAGCATAAGCAAACAACAAGAGTATCACCAGTACAAAGTCCAAGCCAGGTGGGGTTGGATCGTATACCGGCAATCAAACAAAGGGATTACCTGCAACGAGTAGACGAGTGTATCAGTGGGTACCAAATCTTACCATCACTCCTGTCAACACAATCAGGCTTCCAAGCCTCTAGCCAACTCTGGCTATCACTCCAGCCAACTCTGGCTATCAATCCAACCAACTCTGGCTATCTCCCGGGGCATGCATGATTGATGTTGGCTCTGGCCTAACTATAGGCTTCCAACGCATCACACCGCCATCCCATTCACCTCACAAGTAACATTCCCTGCATCATCTTATTGTTCATTTAGTGAAATCAGGTTGTTCATCTTTCTTTCAAACAAGCCTTAGGTTTAACCTCCTGACACGACAAAGACACACAGTGTGACCGACACTGAACTGTTGTTCCATACCTTGGAACGAGGCTAGACATCCAGATTTGACACTCTCGAGAGGTTGCAATTTCCACTAACCTAAGTGCACCACACTGAGCCGGTACTTTAGGACATCATCCCTAAGGCGAACTCAGCAAGATACACTCACCTGACCGTTCACGCTACCAAGACACTCCCTGTATAGCCACCGACATAACTCTATGCCTTATGCAGAAGTGAATCCGGCATGCTCCCAACTATGGGCAAAGCCTAGCTCCGGAACCTTCGCAAGACTAGCCCCGACCAACTATGGTACCGACTAGACTTGCCAAAAGGGTGGCATCAAAGGAGGCTCGATAGGATTACGTAGGTCAAGGCCCGCCCATGTGAGCGACAGTGGCAGTGCGTTCGATGTTCAGATTAGTGGCACCGTGGACTGACCCTATCGTTGTTTGGAGGGTGTTTCATTTAATCAAGTTCCATCATTCCCAAGTTCCAAAACAGAGGATTAGTCCAGCATAATAATCACGATATCAATATCATATATCATCAAACAACAAAACATTAGCAACAATATATTTCAAGCAATACTTTAGTTGGTTTGCGTCGACCGGGTGACTATCACGGCGATTCCACCGACAAGCGCCATGACAGATCCACTGGCGCACTCCTGGGGAAGAAACGTGTCCCAACCCCAAAGAAGGTGAAATCGTTGTCTTGCTCGATCATGTTTCCGGTGGTCTTCGCCCTCCGGGCTCTCTGTTTTTTCGCCAAGTCTTTAAGTACTACGGCCTCACCACAATGGATGTTGCTCCCAACTCTATTCTCAACATTAGCAACTTCGTAGTGTTCTGTGAGGATTATCTCCAGATGGCTCCTAGCTTAGAACTATTTCTAGAGATCTTTTACTGCAACCCCTCTCACAAAAACAAACCTCTTGGTCCTTATGGAGGTGTTTCAATCCAACACCGTAGGGAATGCGATTTCCCGGCTCTGGTTCTAGCCAGTCACCCCAAGGCGGGTGGCAAAATTCTTACTTCTACTGCAAAGATACTTCCCCCGAGTCAGACGAGGCTCGCTTCCCGGCCTTCAGGAACTCTCCCCTAGTTTATGATCCCAAGATGAATAGCTATGCCAGCGATGAAAACCGGGTCTTGGTTGAAGCTGTCCATGTCCGGGCCAGAGATCTGCTCGCTCATGGCCTCCGTGGCACTGATTTGGTCAAGTGCTGGATTGGCTGGTTCATCTAGCCTCTTAGCATCAGGACCCGGTTATTTCATGAATACATCGAGGAGACAACTGATAACATGCGTTATTCCGAGGTAACGCTTACTGATGATCAGATGGTGAAGAACGCCAAGAAGCTGCTTGGCGAGACCAAGCATGACATCGCACTGACCGGGCTTGCCCCGTTTAGTGCTAAGAACAAACCTCCCACTGTACGATACCAACTCTTTTCCTCTCTTTTACTAACCCGGTTTTTCGCACATGATACACTTATATGCTCATCTTTCTTCACTTCAGGACCCAGAGTGGTGGAAAGCTGATTATGTCCCTGTGTCTTCTCCTGATGATGAAGACATAGATGCAAGTGATGAAGAAGAAGAAGAAGGTGAGTTAGACTCAGCTGGCCGGCTCTTCCTCGACTTGATTAACAGCGAAGCCACCTGTCGTGGGTTTGTCACGTTAGGTGTCATAGATGACTTCGTAGGTGTGGAATTACACGAGTCAAGCATCTCCGAGCTTGGGATCGCAGGAACAAAGATCAACACAGATTTACCCAGGTTCGGCCCCCTCAATGTGAGGTAAAAGACCTACTTCCTGCCTACCCTAGATTGGTATTGATATGATAATCGAGGTGTTACAATGGAGGTGATCCGATCTGGTACTCGCCGTATGAGCTAGGGTTTAAGGGCTTGATCGCTAGACCCCGCCTAAGTCCTGCGAGTCCTCTTTATATACACAGAGGTTCGCTAGGTTACAAAGGAAACTTTCTCCACAAGGAATACATCAACTGGAACCTATTTGGAGACTAACTCCTCCTCACGTCTTCCAGGATATGTCTTCTAGATCCTTCTCCTTGTGGCGGTTCAATGTTGGGCTTGATCCCATGTGGGCTTTTGTCTGTGCGAGTAAAGTAAGTCGCACTGGGCCGCAGGTTAATCCAGAAAGTATTCCCCCGACATTAGCCCCCATGTTTAGCTTGGATTTCGAGTGAAGACTTCTTTGTCTTAACAAACCCCTGAGCCGTGCACATGAATTATCCCAGCTGAACTCCAATTTTCATATTTCCAATCTGCGACTTATAAATCCTTCTTGGTGGCTTAAGAGCGCGACTTAACCTGCCTTGACGGTTGATCTTCAGATCTAAACGCCTTCCGCGTCTGGGTTATTTATCCTGGCTCATCGTTTTTCCCAGTGTTCTGCATCAAGACTCCGCTGCTCCTTTCCGCCGCCTCCAATCCCGCTTCTCGTACTCACAATCCCTTGGTGTAGATTTCCATCAATCTGAGAAAATGTCTCGTCGCAAGCGCAACTGGGAAGGCTCGTGGATCGACGAGGATTTTCTGGAATCCCTAACTGCGCGCGGCCTTCTTCCACCAAAAGATCAGTGCGAATGGCGAGCGGCTGGTGTCGGGGGAATACTTAATTGAGTATGAGCCGACGTACGAGCTTATCAAGACATAAGCTGGTGGAGACTTAACTGGCGCGGCTTAACAGGCGCGGCTTAACAGCGCGGCTTAACTGGCGCAGACTTAACTGGCGCATCCTTATCTGGCAGGAGAAGACATAATTTGGAAGACACGAAATTACATTACTTAGTCTCCAAGTAGGACTCCGGCTCATACTTTCCTTGGGAGAGAAGTTTCCTTGTAACCTTGTCAGCCATCGTCTTTATAAGGTGGACTCCAAGGACCTAGAACCCCAAGCTAAAAAGCTCTCATACATCCAGAGAGAGGCGACTCGACAACTTGATCGCCAACCCCTTGTAACACCATATTCATATCAATACCAATCTAGTTTAGGCAGGACGTAGGTCTTTACCTCACATTGAGGGGCCGAAACTGGGTAAAAAACATCGTCTTCCTCGTGCCTGTGATCCTTAGCTCGGAGACGCTCGATCGCTTAATCTCCAACTCTACGAAGTCATCTCCATGACATCTGCGTGATAATCCCACGACAGTTGGCGCCCACCGTGAGGCTTGCGGTCAAGAGCGTCATGTTCCGCGCTGGATCTGTGCCAAGAACGGAGGATCTCGTCATCGATTCAAGCTCGGCGACTTCGACGTCGCGCCGGTCTAAACGATTCGGCGGTAACAACATCTACATCAAGATCTACCTCAAGCTCGAGTAGAAAGCGTGGAGAAATTCGACCGCGCGATTCGGGGCTCAACTTCGACAATGCCCCTCACGCGCGGGTTACAGGACAGCAGCAACGCCCGTATGGTGGACATCACCGGCGGCGGCTCGAAATTCATCTCGACGATCCCTTCGGTGGAAAGATGCGCAATCAAGTTTCCTAGCAGCTGTCCAAAGCGCATAGGATTCCAACGGTTAGATCTCCGTGGCCGACTCAAACACTGAAGCCCTGTCGAAAGCTGACGAAACTCCGTGCGAGTTTGGGAAAATAATTATCGAGGTCGACTCGGACATCAATTGGAAGATCCCTCCGGTGAAAACCTGCGGAATACAATCCTGATGCCCTCCAAGAAATTTGAGACAATTTCAATGGTTAGATCTCCGTTAGCGGCTCGCACACTGCAGCAAGTTTCGTATCTACGCGAGTCCGTGAATCCAAGTAAGGACAAAACATCCAAACAAACGCAGTAAATACAAACAGGAGTCAAAACGCTGCGACCGTACTTTCCAAGAGTCAGATAAAGGCATCAATGATCAGCCAAATAAGCTGCAGCAGTGGCTCAAAACTTAGCCCATCGCGCGTGCAAGTTTCTAGCAGAAAAAAGGGAGAAGAAAAGGAAACATCTCACAATACGGATGAGCTCCAGGAATCATCTCCGACTTAAAGTATTACTTGGAACTCATACGTTGATGGAGGAAGCGAATAGGAAAAGAAAAACCTTTCGGTCACGTACGCATTGCTCATGCACGTAAGGAAAGAAAGAAAAGAATTCGTCCTCGGCGTGTGCTGCAAATCAGCGACTCGTATTCTTCATCCACATGGCTGCGGGGCTCAACACCAACATTACCTTCGCATGCGACTGATTAAATCTCCAAGACCAAAGATTTTTGGGAGACGTTGTAAGCGATCCCAATTGAAGCCACGACTTGCCAAAGCAATCGCTGGTTACCCTAATTGCCGAGTCCAACAGGAACTGGGATCCCGAAACCTGTCAACTCAAGGCGGTACAAGGCTACAAGCAGAAGCGGATCCAGTTTCTGATCGAAAGCTACTACTACATGGTATTGCAATCATGTACAAGAAAAATGAAAAGAGAGCTCTGGACCGTACGTGATTGCACGAAACAACTTCACGTGGAAGGAAAAGAATATTAAAAAAAAAGAAGGGATACACAACTCCACGTACGCCAACAATTAGCTGGATTATTTTGCGTGGACATCAACGTGAAGGCCAGCTCTAATATTATATTGATGACTCACACAAGGATCGAAAAAAGCCAGGCAAAAGAAAAAGAGTACTGAAGTGTACGTTCCAGCAGCATGCGAGTCAAGTGGCTGGTTACGGCGCGAGAAAAAAAAGAGCATTGGGAAGGCGACTCGCAAGACTACCGTCATCGATCTGGGCGACTTTGAACAGTCGAGCATATTAATCGCCTTGACAACCCTCGTCTGGCGGCTCGGCAATCGGATGGCCGGGACAGAGACATGTCTCCGGCTCAATGACATAAGTACGACCTGCAACGACGACGGTTTGCGGCTCAATACCAAGAGAAAAAAAATAAGATAAGTTGTTATTATGCTCAACTTTCGCAGCCTTTTACTTTTATCAGTAAAATTAAGTTCTCTTCGAGTTTATTTCAGGGGCTGCATTTCTAGATTGTTATACCTTTTATTAAATGTCTTTGTGTCTCATATTATATCATGTCGTAGACTTTAAATTCATATCAGCTTTTGTAGATTTAATTACATCTACTTCTCAATACATTCGTCAAATTAGAGTTCTTTATAACTCGCATTGCAAAGTCTAGCTATTTACAACTTGCATTGAATATCAAGATCACCACTACATGTTTAAGCATTGATATTTGGCGATTCATTTGTCATTTTATGACTTATCATTATATCAATTTATGACTGATCGTTATATAATTTCATGATTTATCATCATATCATTTTATTAATCATCATCGATTTATTGTCATATCAATTTATGAGTCGCATAGCGATTTACCCCCATATCATTTTATGAGTCGCAAACAGCTCATCGTTACACCAGTTTGTGAGTCATTAATGAATCATTATCTTATCAAATATTTGAGTTCAAACAGGTGACTCGCTGTACCACATCTACATCTAATCAGATCTGGTTATCATCAAAACTAATTAGAGCTCGTCACGGCTATTGCAGCCGATAAAAACAATAATCCTGGTTATTCTCGCCTTAAGTCAGAAGTATCTTTGCACTATGCAGCCAAAGTACTGGGGCGCGGCGTAATTCATGAGACTGATGCCTATCATGGCCGTACTCAACGACCCTAAACACGTGTTTTTACCTGGGAAATACTGAGCCGCGCGAAGACCTACTTAACGGTAATAGAGATAATTCAGAAGGACTAAAGTACCCGCGTGTGGCGTCAATCGAGTCTGAATGCCTATCATGGCTGCCTATCATGGCCGTTCTCGACCCTGAACACACATTAGATTTGGGAAATACTGAGTCAAGTACCCAATGCTATCATGCATCGTACAATATGCTATCATGCATCTTACCAGTTGCTATTATGCAACCATTTGCTATCATGCGACATACAAATTGCTATCATGCAGATTATACTATGCTATCATGCAGGGTACCCTACGCTATTATGCGGAGTACTAAATTTTTATCATAATTATTACCAGCCGCCAATCCTAACATATTATTATCAAGTTATTATCATTGTTTCCTCGGGGGCTTTGCCCTTTGGATTTCAGGAACATATAACTCGGCCAAATGAGTTTGAACTGGCATGACCAGATTTTTTAATAATTGGGATAATCATTCCCTGATATCGGCCGTTGAAGCCACCATTATCTTTTTTCCTAGCAGCTCAACTAATATATTTCACAGTTCGGAGTTTATAAGCGGCTTTGCCCCACTCCAAGTATCATTGTTTTCTTGCGGTAAAAATATTTGCTAAATCTGTTGCAGGATCAAATTGCAATGATATGTCATCAAGCAGGATAATGAAATCATGCCTGCTTAATGCCTGGGGCTAGGACAATTAAATTTTTGTCTAAGTTGAGATATTTTTCAGTCCCAAGCAGCATGATCAACCATGCAACCCGGCCCTCGGGTGCTACACATCCACCATGCATATCTGGCGGTCTTTATTATACTCATATACCATGTTTATAAGCAGATTTCATTTTTTGCAGCACATGAGAATATATATATCCATGTACGAGTCAAATCAGTAACTCAGAAATCTTTAAATACAGGCTGTGGCTATATACCCTTGAGCCGCCATGCGCTCAGATGGTTTGTCATGATAACTTGACAGATTATTATACTCTAATGATTGATCAGCTTATTTATGCTTATGGTCTTTTCTGCTTCGATGTCTATGACTCAGCACCTTATACAAATTTGGCTAATATATCTTGATGCTCATAAGTTATTCTTATGATTTCAGCTCAGTCTTACATCCAACAGAAAAAGGTGGTTTTCACCAAAGGTTTCGCCGACACCTTATATAATTTTCGTGGAGAACTTATCGCGATTCTGCAGCTTCAATGCGACTAAACAGAAATATTCAAATATCAAGTGAGGAAGACTTGTGCATGGCCTCGAATGCCTGTGATAGTACATCAACAAACATATGCGAGTCAACACTTCTACATTAGCAGTTCAATAAGCCGCTACGCTCGCGCCTCATCATCAGTAAGTCACCAAGCTCAACATACTCAAGTCGTCAAAATCATCAACATCAAGTCAAGATCTTCCGCCTGACTCTACGAATCACCCGGAAGCTTGGGGGTTAATGTCGGGGGAATACTTAATTGAGTATGAGCCGAAGTATGAACTTATCAAGACATAAGCTGGTGGAGACTTAACTGGCGCGGCTTAACAGGCGCGGCTTATCTGGCACGGCTTAACATGCGCGGCTTAACAGGCGTGGCTTAACTGGTGCGGCTTAACTGGCGCAGACTTAACTGGCACAGACTTAACTGGTGCATGCTTATCTGGCAGGAGAAGACATAACTTGGAAGACACAAAATTACATTACTTAGTCTCCAAGTAGGACTCCGGCGCATACTTTCCTTGGGAGAGAAGTTTCCTTGTAACCTTGCGAGCCATCGTCTTTATAAGGTGGACTCCAAGGACCTAGAACCCCAAGCTAAAAAGCTCTCATACATCCAGAGAGAGGCGACTCGACACCTTGATCGCCAACCCCTTGTAACACCATATTCATATCAATACCAATCTAGGATAGGCAGGACGTAGGTCTTTACCTCACATTGAGGGGCCGAACCTGGGTAAATAACATTGTCTTCCTCGTGCCTGTGATCCTTAGCTCGGAGACGCTTGATCGCTTAATCCCCAACTCTACGAAGTCATCTCCATGACATCTGCGTGATAATCCCACGACAGCTGGTGAGGAGGTAATTCCCAACCCTCGACCAGGAGAAGTAGTGGTATTCGCGGAGCACATCGAGCGCGGATTCAAGCCCCCAGGCTCTCTCTTCTTGCGCTCCTTGATGTAGCGGTTGGGTCTCCGCTTCCATGATATTGGCCCTAACTCGATGTTGCAAGTGAGCAACTTCCACGTCCTCTGCGAAGATTATCTGGGTATACCGCCTTCAATAGATTTCTGGCTCGTCCTCTTTAGCTGCAATAGTCAAAGGGAAACCACTGATGGTCCTTTCCTTCAATGCGGCACCGTTTCCTTCCAATGCCGTAGGGGTAGCATTTTCCCAAAACTAGCCCCCGCCAACAAGATTAAGGGCTGGCAAAAGACATTCTTCTACTGCAAGGACGCTTCTCCGGAAGGCGAAGTTCGTCTTCCTCCTTGGTCACCACTTCCCTTTGAGGCGACCTCTACTCTGTCCTCCAAGCCTGATCCTACTTCGTTACCGTCCATCAAGATCCTTCTGGATAGAATTAGAGCACTGACGCTTCATGGTCTTACTGGATTGGACCTTATATCTTGCTGGACCAAATGGCGAATTCAACCTGTGAGTCGCCGCTCGCGACTTATGGTGGATTTTACTTGTCACGCAAATGATGTCGACCGCACCTGCCCTGAAGACTGGGACAAGGGGGAATGGATAAACTTCATTCGCCGAGTGACGGACGAGGATGTCGACTCATATGATAACGTCGGCCTTGCTGGGCTGAGCACAAACCCTTTGTGGTAATTTTACTTGTAACTTGTTCCCTCCAGGATTCTTTCTTCGAAATTGATTATTTCTGACCTCAACTCCTTTTCAGATTGACCCCTATTTCTGGGTTCTTCCCTCAGAGGAAGCTGACTCGAATCAAGAAGCCACTACTAAGTCGTCAAAGCAAGCCGCAGCCCCTGGCGAAGACATAACTATGCACGATGTTGTCTCCGAGCCTAGGGGTAGCGCTTCTGAAGAGGAGCAACAAATGGCCAACGCTCTTCTGTCCACAACTCCAAGCACACCTTTCTTGGAACTTCCTGAGGTACCTCGCAGGTACTCAAAACGTTTTTCATGCGAGAGCTCAGAGGACCCCGTGCAACCTGAGAAACGCCGCAAAGCCTTGGCGCTTCTGATAGAGACAAGAACTACCAAATCTTTAAAACTTGCTGATCCTGACAAGACCGCTTTCTCTTCCGAGGCTGTTGCAAAGAACTGCTTCTCAATAAGCTCGGGTAGTTTTTTGCGACTTTCCCTTTTCCTTTTGTGCTTGCGTATTTTTGGCAAGGAATTGCTGATCACCGCTTCTTTTCATACTCTGTAGGTTTAGATTTGCAAGATTTATCTTCTCCTTCCTCTGGTTGTCTGATGAAGATTATCCGTATCGCCTCTGGGTATGGCTCGTCTTCTTTTCAATGTTACGGCTCTACTGGGTCGGCTTATTAATCCATCAATATTTTGCAGGGCCATGCTTGAAGAGGATACCAAGTCTAATTCTCATACCGCTTCTTCTCAGCCAGCTATGAGCGAGGATGATGCTGCTGATGAGAACGTGGGAAACAGTGATGGTGCGACTCATCCAAGGCCATCCCTGGAGGAAGGTATTGCTGATGCGGCTCCTGCCACGACTCCAGTCGCGGATCCATCCGCGACTCCTGCTGTTGGTAGGGTATCTACTGAAAATAGAATTCCAGCTCCAGGAAATAGTTCCAAGTCAATTGCGGATGCCATAATTGCTGCTGGAGATAAGCATGCTGCTCTGCTGCGCGGCCTAGTTGGGCAAT
This sequence comes from Poa pratensis, assembly GCA_947311845.1. NCBI lineage: Eukaryota > Viridiplantae > Streptophyta > Magnoliopsida > Poales > Poaceae > Poa > Poa pratensis. The sequence continues at coordinate 79,421 of CAMZMU010000014.1, forward strand.
TTTCTTCAAGTCGCCAGGTACATATACCGCTGCCCCCAAGGATCAAAACCTTGTGTCATTGCACGGGGTGTTGATTCTTTTCTTTGCTCTCAATATCGAGCCCCCAAGTTCCTGGATAGTTTACCCATGCATTTTGCTCTCTTTATTTTCAGCTTGAACTGTCTTTGCTTGATGCTTCTGGTTCAATAAAGGGTAAACGCACTTCCATAGATCAGCCTGAAGTGATGCAGTCTCCCCTGGAGCAGCATAATGAGATCATTAGGGACCAGGCTCAGGAAATAAAATCTCTCAAAGGTCAACTCGACTCCTGTGAAGAGCAATATAAAGAACTTGAAGCAGATTTGCGGCAACGACTCATGGAGAAAGACGAAGTCATTAAATCATTGCGAGAAGGGCTGACTCTTAAATCTGAATTGATTGATCGTCTGAAGGAAGACCACGCAAAGGAACTCGCCGCGCAAGATGAAAATATAACTCGCTGTTCAAAGCCTTTGAGGGTTTTGGCTCCATCGTCAAATCAGCCATCCTGCAGCTTCCTGTTCGTCTTTATTCCTTTAATCATGCATATTTTGGGTAGCCAACGTGAGTCGCTGACTTGTTTCTTGTCTTTTCTTTCTTGACATAGGGCCTGAGGCCCCAGTGTCCTGATCCAACTTGAAGGATCAATTGGTATATCTGTCAGACCTCAATCAGCGCTTCGTAAAGGTTACCAAGGAAGTCATGACGGTAATCCCTCCTGCGACTGATGGCCCGAAATCTTGCGGGTATTGGATAAATAAACTGCTCAAGGCTCCGCGTTATGTCTCTGATTGGAAACGATCCTCTGCTCGCACCGGAGCCGCGCATGTCTTGACATTGCTCCGAGCATACTATCCAGAAATAGATGTTGGCAAGATTGCTCGCCACGGCCAGGCGATGAGCGCGGATGATACTGAACTGCCAATAAGCGAATACTTCGACATCTGGAAAGGGATGCGCGGGTATGCCACAAAATTTGTTGATAATTTAGACTTGGGCACTTATCTCGAAAAATTCAATCTTGATGGGAGCAAGGTGCCAAAGGAAAAGTCCACAGGAGCTGAGTCATCCCGGGCTACTACTCCATTAACAGGATCTGGTGGCCCTTCTGGCTCGTCTGGCGGCGCCCTGATCATTAGGGCACCTGCAACTGCAACCGCGAGACAAGCCGCGCCAATTCCCGCTCCTGTAGCTCGGAAGAAGAAAAATAAATAGTGTGGGACATGCCCGTTAGTCCGTAAGACATTCATGTATTATAAACAGTATTTTGGTGACCTATAACCAGGTTCTTTTTTATGATAATTCCATTAAGTAGACGCTCGCGCGGCTCAGTATTTCCTAGGAACATGTGTGTTCAGGGTCGAGAGCGGCCATGATAGGCAATCAAGCTCGATTGATGCCACACCCTAGTACTTTGGCCCCATAATGCAAGATGCTTCTAGCTTAAGGATTGCCACTCGTTTGGCAAAATTTCAGGTGCGATGGGTACTCGCGATGCTCGTAAGGAGCCCTCAAGGGTCAGTGATATATGAAATTCAAAAGACTCAGCGACTCAATGATAGTTGAGATGAAACGACAAGCCCTTGAATGTCAAGGGTGCCGGCTTTTGTCGGCCCAGTGAGAACCAGGGTGTGTTGGGCCTGTCCTCCAGAGCCCTCGACACCTGATGGCTAACTTCAACTAAGGATCAAGCCTACAGCTTGGAGAGACTCGCGAGGCAAATCGCCTCGTGAGGGCTTGGGAGGCAGCAGAGGCCTGCGGAGGCCCTCCTCACTGCTGCCCCCTCTTCAAGGTGATCTCCCCTGAGGAGAGGTCAACGCCGAATCCTCCACAGGGCACCCCAGCCCTCGTGGGCATTCCTTCACTGCAAAGCAACATCTGCAGAGCGCACATGGGCTCTGCAGCAGTCGCAGAGTGACACGCGCCTCTGCGCGTGGTGACGACGACGCCGCAGTTGCCATTTTGGTGATTAAAGGAGTCAACAAAGCTGCGCCACCCACACCAGACTACAAGGATTTCCTCTTTGGTGATAAGGGGACCGGCCGGCGCTACGCTCCACGGCCAGCGTCATCGTGGGCTCCCCCACGTTCCTCTGCAGCCCAGCTGGCCGTCCTGCATGGACGGTGGTGTCTCTGCCATAGGCATCAGCTTTACGCCCATGAACCGCGTCCATGGACAGCGAGGCCGCGGTGCACCGCGCTCCCCTTCTATCACCATTTGGTAGCTCTTCCGCTGCGCAAGTGCAAGGAAGAGGCCCAGGGCGCCTATAAAAGGAGGCGGTGCTCCACCGTAGCGATAGATCGCATTCCTGTTTAGCCTAGCTACCTACGCGCAAGGAAGAAGAAGACCACTGTCTCCCCTTCCTAGTGCACACCATTGCCAAAAGAGAGCCCTCGGCAAGCTCATTGTACTGTAACCTCCATAGCAGTGCAATGCAGACAAGCAGGAGTAGCGGTGTTACCTCCACACGAGGGCCATGAACCTGGGTACGGGCTGGTGTTCATCTCTGTCATGATGTCCCTCCTCATGCTCGACGAGCACCGTCGCCGTGAAGGTTGAGGGTTGTTTGACCAACGTGTTCAGCCCCTTACACGAACTCTCTCCGTGAGCTTGACCACCCCTGTTCCGTGGGAGTCATTCTCCGACAATTGGCGCGCCAGGTAGGGGGCTGAGGCGCGTCTTCAACCTTCATCGACCTCTGCACCATGGCGGACACTCACGCAGCTCACGCCACCCGGCGGGCGTCAGGCAGGGCCACCACCGAGCCCGCTGCCAACGCTACCAACCCTCGCGGCCGTCCTCGTGCCTGCCGCGCTTCAGGGCGCAACACCGCAGAGCCGCGTGGGGAGCACCCCGAAGACGATGACGGCCACCACGACGACCGCTTCGACGAAGACGTCGACCACGGGCACGGCGAGGACGCTGAGTCATCGCACCCATCCCAGCGCCACATCGCCTCCACTCTTGGGCATCCAGCACCTAGTCCGAACACCACGCTGCTCATGGCCGCAGAGCTCTTCCGCTACCGCCCCACCGCCGAAGCGCACGACAACTGGCTCGGACGCCTCCAGCACCTCGTCGACATCACGACGGCACCGCGCGTAGCTCCGGCGACGTCGCGCTCCCTAGTGCACCACAACTCCGGGCGCGCAGGGACTGCCGCGCATGGCGCGCCTCCGCCGCCGCCTCTGCCGCCGTCTCCACCCGGACCACCTCCAGCTGCGGCCCACAAGGCCGCCTCCCACTCGTCTTCGCCGCACGATTGCCAAATCGTGTAGCGGACTCCTCCAGACGCGCGGGTGGAAATGGAGCGCCAGAATGACCTCCAGAAGCGCATCGTCGAGGAAATCGGCCAAGCGGGGCGACAGAACCGCCGCGCTCTTCAGGGCGGCGTTGCCTCGTACGCCACGGGATGCACGGCCTTCACCCGCAGCCTGCGTCGCGTCGTCTGGCCGCAGAAGTTCAGGCCTGACCTACCCAAGGGCTACGACGACACGAACAACCCCATCGAGTTCCTGCAGCTTTACACCACCTCCATCCAAGCTGCAGGGGGAGACGACAAGGTCATGGCAAATTGGTTCTCCCACGCTCTCAAGGATTCTGCTTTGTCATGGCTCCTGAACCTCCCTGAGGACTCCATTGACTTGTGGGAGGAGCTCTGCCAGCAGTTCGTCGCAAACTTCAAGGGCACGTAGGAGCGCGCCCTCACCTACAACGACCTGCGTGCTGTGCGCCAGATGCCTGGTGAGACCCTCCGCAGGTACATCCAGCGCTTCATCCAAGTCCGCAACAAGATCCCGAACATCCCGGACTCGGACATCATCGCTGCCTTCCAAGAGGGCGTCACCAACCACAGGATGCTCGAGAAGCTCGGCATCCACGATACCCTCTCCTCCGTGGTGAAGCTCTTCGACATCGCAGACAAGTGCGCCAAAGTAGAAGAAGGCCTCCTCTTCGTCAAAGTGGGCTCAACAGACGACCCTGTCGAGGGATCCAAGACCCAGAAGAGGCGTTATGAGACAAAGTGCAAGCCCACCGCTATTCTAGCGGCAGAGCCCGACGCCAAGCAACTTCGCGAGGACTCTCCCGAGGCTGGCGAGAAAAAGGCGGACAACCGCCCATTCTGCATCTACCACAATAGGCGCGGCCATGCGACGGAGAACTGCTGACCTCAAGCAGCTGAGCAAGAAGCGCGAGCAGGAAGAAGGCAGTGGCAGCCGCGGCAGAGGCCATGGTTACCGCAAGGGCGGACGTAGAGGCAACTACCAGAGGCCGCAGGGGACTCAGGCAAATGCCGCCGAGAAAAACAACAACCTCCCCGACGAAGAGCCTAGAGGTTACCAGGCCCCTAAGGGTGCCATGGCATGCTGAAAGGATCAGTATGACACCTAGAGAGGGGGGGTGAATAGGTGCTACTCCAATTTTAGTCTTTTTCAATTTAGGCTTGACACAAAAGGTAAATTCTCTAGATATGCAACTACGGTGAATTTACCTATATGACAAGCTAGCAACTAAGCACGATATAATAAGGCGGTAAACAAGGATAGAGGTAACCGAAGTCAAAGCACGCGGAGACACGGATGTAATCCCGAGTTCCTCCTTTTTAGGGGAGTACGTCTCGTTGGAGAGGTGTGAACCAACACAATGGTTCAACGGCCACAAAGGCCTCACCCTCTTCTCCGGTGAACCGCACCACAAAGGTTTGGTTCACTTCAACTATCGGAAACCTTCGAGGCGGAGTCCGGAGCCTTTACAACAACGATTTGGGGCACAACCCACAAAGGATTGGGGGCTCCCAAACAGCTACAATCTGTCACAAAGACAATCAAGTGAGTACAATGGGGGCTAGGTTTTCCTAGTGGAAACCCTAGCAAATGGTCCCTCAAGTGAATGAGGGGGAAATGACAAACGGCTCGGTGAAGATGTAGATCGGGGTCTTCTCCTTCAATCCTCCAAAGATCAACAAGTTTGGGTGGAGGGATTGGGAGATCTAGTGATTCTTGAGCTTGCAACAATGGGGATCTTGTATTCTGGGCGAGCTAGCTGGCTGGAGGTAGATGGAGGGGTATATATACCCCTCCCAGAAAAGTAGCCGTTGCAGAGAAGAATCACACCGGAGACTCCGGTCCTAGTGACCGGAAACTCCGGCCTGGGGCGGAAACTCCGGCCTACAGGGCCGGAAACTCCGCCCCACACCAGGAGCTGAGCAACTTCTTGACAGCAGAGACTCGGGCCAAAACTCCGGTGCACTGGGGCCGGAATGTTTGGCCAGGGGCGGAAACTCCGGCCTAGGGGGCCGGAAACTCCGCCCCACACCAGGGGCTGAGCAGCAACTTCGCAGCAGAGGCTTGGGCAAAGACTCCGGTGCCCTGGGGCCGGAATGTTTGGCCAGGGGCGGAAACTCCGGTCCTGAGGGCCGGAAACTCCGCCCCACACCAGGGGCTGAGCAGCAAATCAGCAGCTTGCTGTTTCTTCGAGGACAAGACCAAGGACCGGAAACTCCGGCCTTGGAGGCCGGAAACTCCGGCCTGAAATGCTCCAGAAACTCTTTTCTCTTTTTGGTGTTGATGCATATGTTGTATACAATAAAACCTGCATCACTTAGCACCAGATTAAAACATCCAAAGTGTTGTTAACTAACACACAAAACTAAGAGATCACAAAATGTCCTTTCAATCTCCCCCTTTTTGGTGTTAGATGACAACACACGGATTTGCAATATAGTTCACCATACTATCATGTTTAACAAAAGGAAAAGCTCCCCCTAGATGTGTGCATATAACTCATTTGCTTTGGAATGCAAATGCACACATATAGAGAAACAAGTTCCACAAAAGGTGACATGATATGTAAACGATACAAAGCACAAACAAGACATATCACAAAGTAGGTTGAGCCTAGAGATAAAAACCATACCTTGTGCATATAAATGTAGATAAACATCCATATAACCATAGCACAATAATATAGGTTCAACCATACATAATAGAAATCCAATGTCTTACACTCACATAGTTCACAACACAAGATGCAAATAAGTTCCAAATAACATAAAATGGACACAAGCGCAATAAAATGATAAAAGCACATGCTTGTGTCCAACCCATGCAAATCCCGGAGAGAACCTAATAGAACTACTTCTCCCCCTTTGGCATCGAGACGCCAAAAAGGGAAAAGAGCATAACTACACGATACCCATGGAGATCACCCGGAGCTTTCTTCCATGTCATCATCACCTTCCCTTCTTGATTGTAGTCCTCATCGGAAAGGTTCATGGGAGCCTTGCCGGTGTTGCGAGAAGAGGAGGGCAATGAAGTCACATCCGCATAATCCGACCAAGGAAAGACGTCTTCGTTCCATTTCTCAAGAGGATAGTCTCGGCCGACGAGGAGGAGATAATAGGATTGCCATCTTCATCTTCTTCCGGAGGAGGAGTGATACTACCATTGTTGAGCTTGCGCAACTCCTTGATCATGATTTGTTGGTTGTCAATGATATGCTTCTCTCTCACATATGAGGCATGGTTCTCCTTGTGAAGTGCAACATCCATGCAAAGCAACTTTCTCTTCCACCAAGAGAGTTTACTCACTTCCGAGTTCACTTGAGCCCTTCCTTGAAGATAGGAGGGAGGGTCGGCATTCTTGCTTCTCCTTCTAGGCATTGGGGCCTCGGTCTCCGCTTCCTCACTACTAGATTGCGGAGGAGGTGCACGAGAGGAAGACGGTTGCTTGGTGTGCTTGCTAAGTTGGTGGAGAGTCCCCTTGGCATGCTTGGTGAGGCGAGAGGTATCGATGTTGGAGACCTTGGAGAGGATGAGCTTCATCACATAAGGTGCATAGAGAGGGTTCTTGTGCTCAAAAATGGCCCAAAGCAATTCACACTTGATGAAATCCATGACATCAACTTCTTGGCCTTCACAATCCGGACCGGCTTGGAGCACCTTGTAAGCATGGTATAAGAGATTGACAAGCCCTCCTCGAATGGCATCCACATTTCCGGCTTGAGGAGCAAGATTGAGCCGAACCATGCGAAGGAAAATGTTGAAGGTGGGGAGGAGGTCTTGATTGGTGCCAACGGATTTTGCAACTGAATATAAAGGGCGCAAGCGGCGTTTGTTGTAGGCTACCCCTTCCACATGCATCCTCTTCCCAACACAAGTAGTGGCACCCTTGAACTTGTATCCCAAACATCTTCCAAACTCCACAAAGTTAGAGGTGCACTTTTGAGAACCGGTCATCCAAGTCATGGTGATATCTTCATCATTATCAAACACCACTGTGGCAAAGAACTGATGCACAAGCTGAATATCATAATCTTCATGAACATGAGAGATGAGCCTCTCAAGTCCAAGCTTCCGAGCAATCCACACGGCCTCTTGAAAATAAGGCTTCTTGTCCAAGCTCTCAAGGCTCAACACTTTTTGCTCACACACCATATGCTTCTCAATGCGGGCATAAATCTCATTCATGATCAGCTGCTGCTCTCTCCTTGGAAACCTAGGATCATCGGTGTTGGATGGCAAGTCATAGAACTGCTGAGATCTCATCCGACGAAACTCGAGCTTCCCCATGCCCAAAACAGTGGTCAAGGAGTCAAAATGAGCTCTCTCGGCCTCTTCTTCATTATCAAAACCACCTAGGGCAGCATGTCTTGTGGCTTCTTCATCTATGGTACCTGCTGTCTCAGACGGCCAGCACTGCTGTCAAAAAGAAGCTTGTCCCTTGTTTGAGCACGGATGACTTTTCTTGGTGATTTTTCAGGATGTTTCATGGAAGCCTTTGTCCTCTGCCCACCTGTGAAATAACAGAATAGGAGAAAAGCATGGGGATAAGCTTGCATGTCCAGGAACCAAAGAAGAAGTAACCAAAGAATTCTGGGCACAAAGTGTCTGATCTACACCGGAGTTTCCGGCCTCAGGGGGCGGAGATTCCGGCCCTGACCGGAGTTTCCGGCCTGGAAGACCGGAGTCTCCGGCCCTGAGATGGGGAACCTCGATTTAGTTCAAGAAACTTTGTGCTGAGAATTCTAGGGTTAAATCTAGGATACACCTTGCCATCTAGAAGATTCTACACCATGAAAAACTAGGGGAACTACTCTCCAAACTTAGATCGAGGTGAAAAACCTAAGGAGAGAGAGGAGGTACCCTTTTTGTCCATGGTGCAGCCCAAACGAAGGAGAGGAAGGTCCCCGCGTTGGTGAGGAGGAGTAGGCCGGAGGCACGGCGGATTCCGGCGGCGGGGAGCAGCCGGAGTGGCACTTGAGACGGCGGCGGCTGCAGGGGAGAGGTTGGGGGTCGGGGGTGTGTGGGAGTTGTGAAGTCAACTCCCACCCCGATCCCCTTTTGGACCCCTGCGAGACTGCCCAGACCGGAGTTTCCGGCCTAAACACCGGAGTCTCCGGCCTAAGCCAGAGATTCCGGGTTTAGGGCGGAAACTTCAGTCAGACCGGATATTCCGGCCCAAAGGACCGGAGTTTCCGGCCCCACCAACTCAAAAATGCCAGATTTTGTTGTTGAACATGCAAGATGCAAGAGGAGCAAGTTTTCAGAAGGGAGAGGCCTGGGATGGGACACAAAGTCACTGGAAATGGTACTTCACACTCAAACTTGGTAAGAGGCACAAAGAAAACATTAAGAAGCATCATTTGAGTGTGTTTTCCATAAAAACCAACGGATAGGCAAAAAGGCCATAAAGCTCCAACAAGATCAAATCTTCACAAAGAAGATGGCGGTGGCCTAAGCCACCATGTATGAGTGTATGTGGTGTGACACCGCGAAGATATATCTTGGGTTCACCGCCACTACTCGTCATTTAAGCTCACAATTCATAAAATGAACAATATAGAGACAAAATGAGTTCTTTCTATCGGCATAATGGGGGGAGGGATAGTCCAATGGATTAGGACCGCACTCCCCCTATGTCCATGCCTACACCTAAACCAAACAATAGCTAAGATATAGGTGTGTATGCAAGATACTCAAGCGACGCTCCCCGAATCGATGATATTTAGCTCATGCCTCAAATAAGTGAACCTTGCTTCATCAAGTGGCTTCGTGAACATATCGGCAAGTTGGATCTTCGTGGGAATATAACCAAGCTCAATATCACCCCGGATGATGTGATCACGGATGAAGTGATAGCGAATCTCAATATGCTTCGTTCTTGAGTGCTCCACCGGGTTGTGGCCAATCTTGATAGCACTTTCATTGTCACATAAAAGAGGCACTTTGTCACAATGGACACCGTATTCCTTTAAAGTTTGCCTCATCCACAACAATTGAGTGCAACAACTAGCGGCCGCCACATACTCGGCTTCGGTGGTGGAGAGAGATATGCAATTTTGCTTCTTAGAAGACCAACTCACCAAGGACCTACCAAGGAATTGGCAAGCCCCGGAAGTTGATTTCCTATCATCCTTGCAACCGGCCCAATCCGAATCCGTGTAACCGGCAAGAGAGAAGTTGAGCCTTTAGGATACCACAAACCAAACCTTGGGGTATGAACCAAATATCGAAAGATTCGAAGAACCGCCGTTTGGTGGCTTTCTTTGGGAGCCGCTTGGTACCTTGCACACACTCCTACACTCAACACAATATCGGGTCTAGATGCACAAAGATAAAGCAAAGAACCAATCATAGAGCGATAGAGCTTTTGATCAACATCCTTATCTTTACCCTTTGGATTAAGTTCAAGATGACACTTGGTGTCCATAGGAAACTTCTTCTCTTTAGCATTTTGCATCTTGAACCTCTTGAGCATGTCTTGGATATATTTGGCTTGAGAGATGAAGGTCCCTCCACTCAATTGCTTGATCTCAAAACCAAGGAAGTACTTCAACTCTCCCATCATGGACATCTCGAACCTATCGGTCATAAGCTTTGAAAATTCATCATTAAAAGCTTTGTTAGAAGAGCCAAATATGATATCATCAACATAAAGTTGGCATATGAAAAGCTCCCCTTTAACCCTCTTGGTAAAAAGAGTGGGATCGATTTGCCCCACTTCAAAGCCACGGTCTACAATAGCTCTCTTAGGTGCTCATACCAAGCACGAGGTGCTTGTTTGAGACCATAGAGCGCCTTATCAAGTTTGTAGACATGGTTAGGGAAGTGTGGATCCTCAAATCCCGGAGGTTGCTTAACATATACCAACTCCTTTAAAGGACCATTAAGAAAGGCACTTTTCACATCCATTTGTTGCAACTTGAAATTATGATGTGATGCATATGCAAGAAGGATACGGATGGACTCAAGGCGAGCCACGGGAGCATAGGTCTCTCCAAAATCAATGCCTTCAACTTGAGAGAACCCTTGTGCTACCAATCTTGCCTTGTTCCTCACAACCATTCCATGCTCATCTTGCTTATTCTTGAATATCCACTTGGTGCCTATAACATTGAGGCAATCTTTTGGCTTCTCCACTAGATTCCACACTTTGTTGCGCTTGAAGTTATTGAGTTCTTCATGCATGGCTTCCAACCAATCCGGATCTTCAAGAGCTTCAAAGACTTTCTTTGGTTCCACCATAGAGATGTGAGCTTGATGTTCATTGAAATTTGCCAATTGTTTTCTTGTGGTGACCTTGTTCTTGACATTAACAATGATATTTCTAGATGAAGACTCTTTCTTCTCCAATCCTTTTTGACTCTTGCTATACGACGGGTTTCGATATCCTCATTGATGCGAGGAATTTCGCTTGATCATCTTGATCATTTGAGTCCCCGTCTTGACCGGAGTGTTGACCTTGATCATCTTGAAGCTCATCTTCAACAAAGGAAGGAGAGGGTTGATCTTGGTCTTGACCTTGGCTAGTGTTGACAATAGGAGAACTTGGTTCTTGAATAGCCACTTGGTCAACTTGAGGAGGGCCTTGAACTTGTTCTTGGGTAGGTGCATCATTTGCTTCCATAGAAGGTGCAACTTCAACTTGTGATGATGGAGTCTCCACATGAGTGGAGCTAGGACTTGCTTGAGGAGGCTCATGATGGATTTCAATGGGGCGATGGAAACCAACCCCCATTCTTCTTATTGCTTCTTGAGGTTCCTCATTATCTACATCACAAACATGAAATTGCGCCACTTGGGAGCCGTCATTCTCATCGAACCTCACATCACAAGATTCTATGACTTTCCCAACGGTCTTGTCATAGACTCTATAGGTGTGAGATTCGGCACCGTAACCAACAAAAACACCCTCTAAAGCTTTAGATTCAAATTTAGACAAACGAACACTTTTGTTCTTATAGAAACACTTACAACCAAAAACTCGGTAGTAGGAGACATTGGGCTTGTTGCCGGTGAGCATCTCATAAGATGTAAACTTCTTGCCAACACGAAAGAATAACCGGTTAGATGAGTGACACGCCGTGGAGATAGCCTCGGCCCATAAGAATAGCGGAGACTTAAACTCCGCCAACATAGACCTTGCCATATCCATGAGAGTCCGGTTCTTCCTTTCGGCTACACCATTTTGTTGAGGGGTATATGCAGCGGAATATTGATGACGAATCCCCTCTTCACTAAGAAACTCATTTAAGGTGTAGTTCTTGAACTCGGAGCCATTATCACTCCTAATGACCAAAATAGGGACATTGTATTGGCGTTGAACAATATTGGAAAAGTCGATGATGGTTTGTTGGGTTTCATCCTTCGTCTTGAAGAAATAAACCCAAGTAAATCTTGAATAGTCATCAACAATCACCAAACAATATTTCTTCCCACCAAGACTAGGTTGAGGCACGGCACCAAAGAGATCAACATGAAGAAGTTCCAAAATCCTCGTTGATGAAATAATGGTCTTGCCCGGATGGGGAGAATCATGCATCTTTCCTTCAACACAAGCCCTACAAAGACGATCTCTAGAAAAAGAAACATCCTCTTTTAGTCCAAGAATGTGGCCACCCTTGTGAAGACTTTGCAAAGTTCTCATGTTGACATGGGACAAGCGGCGATGCCACAACCACCCCACGTCGGCCTTTCCGAATAGGCATATTGCTTGAGTGTTGGTAGACCCCGAAAAGTCTACCACAAACAACTCATTTTCAACATACCCAACGAACATGACCTTTAGAGTCTTGCTCCTCAAGAGTACCACCATATCAATAGTAAAATGGACATCAAAGTTCATCTTATTAAGAGCACGAACGGACATAAGATTGTAACCTAGAGACTCACAAGCATGACATTTACAAGGGTGATATCCTTGCAACTACCACCTTGCCGAGACTCTTTACCTCAGCTTTTGAATTATCACCATAAGAGACGGTTATTGTATAATCTAGATTTGGTCTCAAGTCCGTCATAATCTCCTTGCTTCCGGTCATATGACTAGTGCATCCACTATCAACCACCCATTTCGATCCACCGGAAGCATAGTCCTACAAGAAATCATTGCTTGGATTTAGGTACCCATTTCTCAATGGGTCCTCTTTGGTTAGCAACAAGGTCTTAGGACCCAAATAGAGTAATCAATGTAACCATCATATGGACCAACATATTGAGCATAAACATCCCCATAATAATCAACATAAAGAATATAGTTGGGGTTGTTATGCCCCGCAAAGTCACTACGAGTGGTCTTGCCCCTTGTGGCACTACCACCCGCAATGGAAGTCTCGGCTTGTGCGGGCTTGGTCTTGATCTTCTTGTTGTTGCCCACTTTCTTCTTGGGCTCGGCTACATAACCAAGACCCTCCTTCCCTTTGTGTGGTTTTTGCTCAAATAAGTAAGCAATACCCTTATCTTTACTTTGGGAATAGAGGTCTTGGCACTAACATTTTCTTCAATAACATTTTCATGAACACGAGGAAGAATAGATATGCTAGTTGAGCTAGATTTAGAAAGTTGAGTTTGAAGTTGCTCATGAGACTTGACTAAAAGGGAGTGAGTTGTTTCCAAGGCCTTGTGAGCCTTGTCAAGCTTCTCCATACCTCAAGAAGTCTAGCATTAGCAACCCCAAGTTCAACTTTCTCCTTTTTAAGCACTTTATATTTAGCAACGACATGATCTCTATCCTTAATGATTTTATTAATGATATCATCATTTTTAGCATCAAGAGACTCAAGTCTTTCCTCAAGAGAACATCTTTCTTCACTCTCTTCATCAAGAGAGGCATTCAAGGATGCTACGGAAGCATTCAAAGAGGCAATGGTGAGAGAATCCTCTCTCTCAATCTTACTCTTTTCTTGAAGAAGTTCTTCGGCCGCACATAGTTGTCTCATGAGAGACTCAACATGTTCCTTAGCTTCACCTTGCAAGTTAGTCATGAAAGTATCGAAAGCAACAAGTTCTTTCTTAATCACAAGACTAGATTGATCACTCATTTCATGCATAGTCTTGGGAGAAGGAGATGATACCTCGGTGACATTAGCCATGAGGCAACGAGCGTTGTTGGTGGAGAAGTTCTCATTGGGGGATTCAAAGAGAGAAGATGATGAAGTTGATACAATAGCCAATGCGGCTACCTCTTTAGTAGGTGCATCTTCATCTTCGGAATCACTTGTGGCATATTCTTCTTGTGCCACCAACACAATTCTTGGTGCCTTCTTGAAGAAAGGCTTCCTTGGTCTTGCGGGCTTCTTTTGGATCAACTTTGAATGGTCCTTGGGGATGAGCTTCCCACCATTTTGCTCTCGGTTCTCATAAGGACACTCTCTTATGTAGTGGTTCTTGTCATGACAATTGTAGCACGTCTTCCACTTTGAGGCTAGCTCTTTCTTCCCACTTGAGTTGTTCTCTTTATCAACCTTGGCTTTAGCTTTTGCCGGGTCTTGCCAAAACTCTCTTGTGGCAAGAGCTATATGACCATTTAGAGCCGGTTCAAGATCATTTGGAGCAATGTTGCTTGGGCACGCTTCAACCTCATCAAGACATACCACCTTGGCCTTCAAAGCAAGTGAGGGGCCTTGTTTCATCCCCATGGCCCTAGCACGGCTATCTTCGGCATTCTTGGTGGCAACCTTGGAGGCTTGCACTTCTTGCATAACTTCATTGGATGTCATTTCGTTGTAGTTGTGTCTTCCTTGAATGGCCTTCACCTCGATGGGCTCGGAAGGCAAGAGAGCATTCACATACTTCCTCTTGACATAAGCATCATCCACATAGGTTGCCCCCACATCAAAGAAGGCCTTTGCAAGAGTCTTGAGTCTTCCATACATGTCTTCATGAGTCTCATTGTCAAACATGTAGAAGCCTTCGGCATCATTGCTCAAAGACTCATATCGGTTTCTCTTCATGCTTTCATTCCCAAGAAATGCAACCTCAAGACAATTCCAAGCTTCTTTGGCGGTGGTGGCATTGAGAACATAATGCTTGTCACTTTCACCCACTGAAAGTTCAATCATATGGAGTGCGGAGGCATTGAGTTGCTTTTCGGCAAATTCTCTTCTTGTCACATTGCTTGGATCCGCAACCTTGTACCCTTCTTCAATGATCCTCCAAAGCTCGATAGAGGCACTGTTAATATGAGATTTCATTGAGCGTTGCCAACTAGCAAAGGCTAATGCATTAAGCTTAGGTGGAGGACCAATGGGGTTTATGCGGGTGGTGATAGGTGGGTCGATAGGGTACCATCCCGGAACGTTATGGTACTCTTCCTTCCCATCTTCATGCTTGGTAGGAGGAGGAGGAGATGGTTTAGATCCGGAGATGGTTTCCAACCCCTTCTCATTTTTCTTTTTACCCTCCTCGGAATCACCTTCATCGGAGTTAGAGATACCCTCTAGTGGGATGGTTTCCGAAACCTTGGCATTTGTGAGTTTCATGAGCATGTCACGCAACTCATCAAATTTGACATTCATGTCATTCATGGACGATGTCAATGTTGTTTCCAACGATTTGATATCGGCCATGGATGCCATGGTCTCCTTGGCCTTGGCAAGATCGGCCTCATCCTCACTTTGTGTCATACTTCTCTTAGGCGGTTAAACCCAAAACAAGAGAGCCTTGCTCTGATACCAATTGAAAGGATCGGTATGACACCTAGAGGGGGGGTGAATAGGTGCTACTCCAATTTTAGTCTTTTTCAATTTAGGCTTGACACAAAAGGTAAATTCTCTAGATATGCAACTACGGTGAATTTACCTATATGACAAGCTAGCAACTAAGCACGATATAATAAGGCGGTAAACAAGGATAGAGGTAACCGAAGTCAAAGCACGCGGAGACACGGATGTAATCCCGAGTTCCTCCTTTTTAGGGGAGTACGTCTCGTTGGAGAGGTGTGAACCAACACAATGGTTCAACGGCCACAAAGGCCTCACCCTCTTCTCCGGTGAACCGCACCACAAAGGTTTGGTTCACTTCAACTATCGGAAACCTTCGAGGCGGAGTCCGGAGCCTTTACAACAACGATTTGGGGCACAACCCACAAAGGATTGGGGGCTCCCAAACAGCTACAATCTGTCACAAAGACAATCAAGTGAGTACAATGGGGGCTAGGTTTTCCTAGTGGAAACCCTAGCAAATGGTCCCTCAAGTGAATGAGGGGGAAATGACAAACGGCTCGGTGAAGATGTAGATCGGGGCCTTCTCCTTCAATCCTCCAAAGATCAACAAGTTTGGGTGGAGGGATTGGGAGATCTAGTGATTCTTGAGCTTGCAACAATGGGGATCTTGTATTCTGGGCGAGCTAGCTGGCTGGAGGTAGATGGAGGGGTATATATACCCCTCCCAGAAAAGTAGCCGTTGCAGAGAAGAATCACACCGGAGACTCCGGTCCTAGTGACCGGAAACTCCGGCCTACAGGGCCGGAAACTCCGCCCCACACCAGGAGCTGAGCAACTTCTTGACAGCAGAGACTCGGGCCAAAACTCCGGTGCACTGGGGCCGGAAAGTTTGGCCAGGGGCGGAAACTCCGGCCTAGGGGGCCGGAAACTCCGCCCCACACCAGGGGCTGAGCAGCAACTTCGCAGCAGAGGCTTGGGCAAAGACTCCGGTGCCCTGGGGCCGGAATGTTCGGCCAGGGGCGGAAACTCCGGTCCTGAGGGCCGGAAACTCCGCCCCACACCAGGGGCTGAGCAGCAAATCAGCAGCTTGCTGTTTCTTCGAGGACAAGACCAAGGACCGGAAACTCCGGCCTTGGAGGCCGGAAACTCCGGCCTGAAATGCTCCAGAAACTCTTTTCTCTTTTTGGTGTTGGTGCATATGTTGTATACAATAAAACCTGCATCACTTAGCACCAGATTAAAACATCCAAAGTGTTGTTAACTAACACACAAAACTAAGAGATCACAAAATGTCCTATCACATGCATCCCCGGCGGATCCCAAGCGCCAAAGTCCAACAATCAGTTCAAGCAGTTCGCTCGCGAGCTCAACGCGGCGCTTCCCAGTGTTGAGACGTCCTGGCCCCTCAAGTGGTCCAGTACACCATCGCTTTCGACGCCAAAGACCACCCAAAGTCGACCAAGACCGTTAGCACCCTCCCGTTGGTGTGCACCCCCACCATCAACAACATCGCTGTCAGCAAGACGCTCATTGATGGGGGTGCAGGCCTGAACGTCATCTCTGTCGAGACCTTCGAGACACTTCAAGTGCCCTACGAGTGGCTCATGCCCTCCAGGCCCTTCACTGGGGTCACCAGTGGCTCGATCTCGCCTCTGGGGCAAGTGAGGCTCGCGGTCACCTTTGGCATGCAGCAGAACTACCGCACCAAGCTAATTGACTTCGATGTCGCACACATTGGCCTGCCGTACAACGCCATCCTCGGCTACCCCGTCCTCGCGAAGTTTATGGCCGTCACGCACCACGCTTACAACATGGTCAAGATCCCTGGCAGCGGTGCCACCATCACTATCCATGGTCACGTACAGGACGCCACGCGCGCTGTCGAGATCGCCTACAAGGCCGCTGCCATGGCGTTCCCCGCTAACGAGGACATGGAGCCTCTCGAGAGGCCCAAGAAGAAGAAGCAGCTGTTCTCTCAAGAGCAAGCATCTACAAAGAAGGTGTCACTGAGCACCAGCGGCTCGGGGGCTAGCGTCACCATAGGTGCTGGCTTGCCTCCCAAATAGGAAAGCGCGCTCGTCGCCTTCCTTCGGGCAAATTCTGACATGTTCGCATGGACCCCGTCAGATATGTCTGGTGTACCAAGGGAGGTGATCGAGCACCACTTAGCCGTGTGTCCAAACGCACGCCCCGTAAAGCAGAAAGCGTGGAAACAAGGCCCTGAGAAGCAAGCGTTCATCATCAAAGAAGTAGAGAAGCTGAAAGCAGCAGACATGATTCGAGAAGTTTCCCACCCCACTTGGCTCTCCAACGGCGTGGTTGTTCCCAAACCCACTGGGGGAGGCCGGCTCTGCATCGACTACACTGATGTAAACAAGGCCTGCCCCAAGGATCCATACCCCATGCCAAGGATAGACTAGATTGTGGACTCCACCGCCGGCTGTGACCTCCTCTGCTTTCTGGATGCCTTCTCAGGCTACCACCAGATCAAAATGGCCAAGGAAGACGAGGAGAAAACATCATTTCTCACCCCTTGTGGTGTGTATTGCTACACTTGCATGCTTTTTGGCCTGAAGAATGCCGGCGCTACCTTCCAGAGGCTCATGAGGATCTCCTTGGGGGCTCAAATGGGAAGAAATGCAGAAGCTTATGTCGATGACATCGTGGTCAAGTCTCACGAGGGAGACACCCTCTTGAAGGATGAGTGCGTCTTCGGGGTGCCTTCAGGCAAGCTCCTCGGTTTCCTCGTGTCCCACCATGGCATAGAAGCAAACCCTGACAAGATCAAGGCCATAGAAGACATGCAGCCACCTCACCGCCTCAAGGACATGCAGCGCCTAGCAGGATGCATGGCCAGCTTAGGCCGCTTCATCACCAAGTTTGGCGAGAGAGCTCTGCCATTTTTCAAGATCATGAAGAAATCCGGCACCTTCAAGTGGACTCCAGAGGCAGACAAGGCATTTGAGGACCTGAAGAAATACTTGGCTAGCTCACCAGTCATGGTAGCCCCCAGGATAGGCGAGCATCTGAAGCTGTACCTAGCAGCCACTCCACAAACCGCAAGTGCCGTCCTGGTGGTGGAAAGAGAAGAGCCAGTCCTCCCCAAGAAAAGCACTGCCACACCAAGTCCAGAACCTCCCGACAAGGAAACAGATTCTCCAGACCCAGAGCCAGACCCACAGCCTCAAGTCGAGTTCATTACAAGCACCTCTGCCGAGACTCCTCCACAGGAAAACCTCGCCAAAGGCCCTGAAGAGTCTCTCGAGGGGCCGACGCTGCAGCGCCATCGACGACCCTCATCGAGCATCCTGTCTACTTCGTCAGTACTGTACTGCGAGATGCTCGCGAGCGTTACCCAGTGTAGCAGAAGCTCCTCCTCGCGCTCCTTATCGCCTCCAGGAAGCTACGCCACTACTTCCAGGGCCACCCCATTACGGTGGTCACGTCCTTCCCCTAGAGCAAATCCTGCGCAACCCCAACGCCACCGATCGCGTCGCAGGGTGGAACATCGAGCTGCAACCATTCAACTTCCGTTTCAACACCACAAGAGTCATAAAAGGAAGAGCGCTGGCGGACTTCGTCGCTGAGTGGACAGACCCAACTCCCGGAGAGCCTTGTGAAGAAGAAACCATGCCATCTGGAGATACAATGCCAAGCCACTAGACCATGCACTTCGACGGAGCTTTCACCTGCCGCAATGGTGGGGCTGGCGTTGTCCTGACCTCACCAAAAGGTGACAAGCTCTACTACGCCGTCCAGTTGTGCTTTACAATGGACAAGATCTCCAACAACATCGCCGAGTACGAGGGCCTCCTCGCCGGGCTCAGGGCCGCAATCGCCCTTGGCGTCAAGCACTTACTCATAAAGGGTGATTCCCAGCTCCTGGTTAACTTTTCCAACAAGAGCTACACACCTAAAGACGACCACATGGCCGCCTACCTTGAAGAGGTCCGCAAGCTTGAGAAACACTTCAGAGGCATGGAGCTCATGCACATCCCGCGGAAGGAGAACCAGGAGGCAGATGACATCGCTGAGCGAGCATCACGAAGGCAGGCCCAGCCGGCCGGTGTCTTTGAGGAGAGACTCTCCAAGGCATCCATAAAGCAGCCGCAAGAAGCAGCAGCTACAAGCGCAGACGAAGTACTCCCGCCACCTCCTGTAGGTGGAGCACCCAACTGCGGTCCGTTCTCAGGGGAGCGTCTGCTACTGACGATGGTGCATCAAGAGACAGGCTGGGTCGACGAGCTCAAGGACTACTTGCAAAAGGGGGTCCTCCCCGAGGAAGACGCGGAAGCGGAACGAGTTGCTTGACAAGCCAAGTCATACTACATCCTCGAGGGAGACATGTACCGCAAGCACCTAAATGGAATTGCACTCAAGTGCGTTCCTCCCGAGGAAGGCCGCATGCTGATCAGAGACATTCACAGCGGAGAGTGTGGCCACCATTCCTCTGCACGCACCCTCGCAGGCAAGGTCTTCAGGAGCGGATTCTACTGGCCCCAAGTGCTTCAAGATGCTACCACCATCGTCCAGACTTGCGATGCGTGCCAGTTTCACGCCAAGCAAGTCCACCAGCCAGCACTAGGACTCCAAACCATCCCGCTCTCCTGGCCTTTCGCGGTCTGGGGGCTAGACATCTTGGGCCCCTTCCCGAGATCGCAAGGGGGCTACCGTTTCCTCTTCGTGGCCGTCGACAAGTTCACCAAATGGTTAGAGGTTGAAGCGGTGCGCAGCATGCCGGCCAGAGCAGCAGTAAAGTTCATCAGAGGCCTGGTCTGCCGTTTTGGTGTGCCAAATCGCATCATCACCGACAACGGCTCATAGTTCACCAGCGGCATCTTCAGGGCATACTGCGAGAGCCTTGGCACCAAGCTCTGCTTCGCCTCGGTGGCTCACCCACAGGGCAACGGCCAAGCCGAGCGAGCAAATGCTGAGGTCCTCAAGGGCCTCAAGACAAGAAGCTTCAATCGCCTCAAGGGCTACGGCAAGGGCTGGATAGATGAACTCTCGTCCGTGCTCTGGTCCATCCGCACAAACCCCACGAAGCCCACTGGTGAGACGCCATTTTCCCTCGTGTATGGAGCTGAAGCAGTCCTCCCCACAGAGATCAAACATGGATCCCCACGGGTCCTTGCCTTCAATGAGGATGATCAGGAAGACCTCCACAACACCGACCTGCTGCTCCTCGATGGGCTATGCCGCCGTGCCACCCTTAGGGCCGCAAAGTACCAGCAGGACCTGCGATGCTACCACAGCCGCCACATATGCCCACGCACTCTAGAGATAGGCGACCTCGTCCTCAGGAGAATCCTCTCCAGAGAGGGTCTCCACAAGCTCTCGCCCATGTGGGAAGGCCCCTACAGGGTCGCACACATCGCCAGGCCTGGCGCGGTACGCCTCGAAACGGAGGACGGCATCCCGGTCAAGAATCCATGGAATATCGCGCATCTACGCAAGTTCTACCCGTGATCATGGTCACGCCAGGCATTTTTTGTCTCTAGAGGGAAGCACACAACTTCACCTCTAAGCTTCACAAAAGCTTCTCCTCCTGAGGGCCAGCCCCTCCGAGCTCTCCAGATAACATGCCGCCGCAGGCCGTGAAGAGTCTCAGCCACTGAATGTGGTCCCCATGCCTCGACATGGAAAACTTTATCTTGGCAATACCAAGTGTAATGAACCAATTCGTTTCTCAATGAAACATTGCGCTGAGGCGCCGCTGTGTAATATTTTGGTGGTGAGTTTTTACTTTTCATCATTTTAGTTCATTCACGCTCATATTTTTCCCATGCGCACCTCGCAAGCGGGGGCTGAGTACGGTGACTGTGCCTCGAGAGCACCCCAGCAGCACTGCAAAATCCAAAGGATCCGAGCTCTAGCACGTGAGCATGCTCTCACGCCTGTTACCTCACCAAAGAGCTCTGGCCCAGGGGCTTGCTCCCAAACACGCCACCTCACCAAAGGACCTTGGTATTTACTCTCCTCGCGAGATACTCATGAGGAAACCTATAAGCGTGCATGAATTTTTACTACCATGTACTGGCTTTGGGTTTGCCTCTCTAACCAATACAGGGAACAAGAGTCCCCCAAGCTCATGAAGCCACACTCCGGCCTCAAGAGGGAAGCGCATCATCAGGGAAACCAACGCCCTCTACGAGGCCAAAGTCTCGCAAAGCTAAGTCCAGCGCTCACGCCTCAGGAGTTTTCCTCTCCCTCACGAGTATCTGCCGTCCCTTGAGCGGGTTTTTTCTCCCTTGCGCTTCATGGACTGCTTGTGCATCAAAGGGGGGCCCTCGAGCACCGCGACTCAAGAGCCCTTACCTCTCTAAGCCTTAAACACCCCCCGGCCTTGCTGAGTCATAGCTCTGGCATACCGCAGTGGCGGAGTCATAGCGCAAAGAGATGGGTCCTGATGACATAGAGCGAAAAAGACATGGAACAGGGATAAAAGGCTCCTCAAGGGACACACACATAGTGGCACGCATTAAAGTGTCTTACAAACCAGAATAAAATGGGACAAGTCTTAAGACAAAGATAGCTGCGCTTCAAGTGCGTCTTGTTACAGGAGCAGCCTAAGTGGGGGCATCACCGTCACCATCCTCCTCAGCCTCCTCTTCAGCTTCTTCTTCGGCGCCTTCCTCCTCCTCAGCGGCCTGCTCCGCCTCGACCCTCTTGAAGCAGTCAACGTAATCGTTGACCTCCTCACGAACTGAGTTGGAGAGGTCCTAGGCTTGGTCATCCTCGACTGGCTCGGTCACGGACTCGAAGTCGAAGCCAGGATGAAGACGCTGAAGGTTGGCGAAGACGCGATCGATCACCACCATCAAGAGCTTGCGGCACTCTTCATCGACAACGTCGCCCATCTCCGCCACAGGGCCCTCGAGCGTGGTGAAGAGCTGGTCGAAGTAGGCAAGATACGCGGCGGCATCGGCGTTCCCGTGGACGGGAACCGTTGGTGCATCCGCTCCCAGCTTCACCGTGAGAGCGTTCCCCCGATTCACCAGGGACCTGAACATGCGCTCTCGCTGCCGCGTCAAGACCCGTGCCGCCTGCACGCTGTGCTAAACCTCCACAGCACGCTCCACGGCAGGGCCCACCTGCACGTTCATCTCCTCCATATCAGCCATCAGGGTGGCAAGGTCTTGCTCCGCGCGGCGACGACCGTCCCTGGCGCGCCTCGCCTGGGAGCTTATGCTAGCATTCAGTTGCTCCAGCTGGAAGATGCGAGAGTTGTCCTCCGCGCGTTTCTTCTTCAAGCGATCTTCCTGCTTCTTAAATTTCCCAGCGTAATCTTCGGCGATGGCAGCGCGGTACTCCTTTTGCTTGGCGACGGCCTCCTTCTCAGCCTCCTTTTTTCTCTCGGCGAGCTTTTGGTTGGACTTCTCTACAAGCTTTTTGTGCCTGGCCACCTCCTCGCCGTGCTTGCCAATGGCCTCGGCCAGGCTGCCCTCCCGTGCCTCCAGACACGCGCGCTGCGTGGTCAGCTCCCTGTCAACCTGAAGCTGCTGCTCCTCGGGCTTGAGCACCTCCGCCTCGCGCGCCGCCAATGCGTGTTCACGGGCGTCCAAGGACGTGCAGTGCTGGTCCAGGGACTTCCGCACGACCTCAGAGTTCGCGACGATTTTCGCCTCAAGGTCAACAAGCTCTTGGCGCTGATCAGCCAGCGTGGTCTCAAGGGCCACGCGCTCCAAGGCTGCGGCTTGGCATTCCATCATGGCCGCCTCACGATCTTCCTCCGCGGCCTGGCGCTCTGCCTGGAGCGGCCCCAGGGTCTCTTGAGCCTCGCGCACCGCGCTCTCGCGGACTTCCTTGGCGAAGCGCAGCGCCTCCTCACGCTGCGCCTGCATGGCCTCGTTGCTATGACGGCAACGCTCCACGGTCTCGCGGAAGCGGGTCCAGGCCTTCTCGAGATCATCATACTTCCTGGCGAGCTCAACCTCCTCGAGAGCGAGTTGGGCCTCCAGCCCGTCCAGTGCATCCCTCACCAGGCGGAAGGCAGAGCCGCGGCGAGCGCCGCCCCAGATCCTGCCGCCCAGGACCAAATCCCGTGAGCTCTCACGGGGCATGGAGGCCCCCACATTCGAACTAGACACAAGGACGGGGACCTCGATGCTTGGGCCAGGGTCAACTCTGGCCTGGGGGCTCTGGAGCGAGCCCTCTCCACCGCTTGCGCCGTGGGCACCAGCGTCTTCGCCTTCCGGTGGCGCCTCCTCTCGGTTTTCAGGGGCAGGGGAAGACTGCCCCGCCGTCGCCAAGTCTGCCGCAGCCGAGCCAGCTGCGGCCTCAGAAAAAGCTGCTGCCCCCTCAGTTTCTGCACTCAGCGGGGGTGGCGGAGGAACGTTCTCCTCCATCTCGACATCGGCGCCTTCCCTCGCCGGGGTGCCGCACCTCACCATCTCCGCGGCGATCTCCTCCTGCCGCTCCGGGGGAGTGACAGGGCGTGGCGGTGTTGGCGTCCTCACCACCGTCTCCTCCTCGAGGCGCTCCGCCGCGGTAGGAGACGAAACAGCTGCCTCAGCAGGAGGCGCAACCACCACAGGCTCTGTGGCGTCCTCTGCCACAGGCCTCGTGGCCTCCTCCACAGCTGGCTCCGTGGCCTCCGTCACCACAGGCCTGGCAACCTCTTCAGCTGAGGGCTCCACAGGCCCCACAGCGGTGGTCGTGGCAGCGCCCCGCACTTCCGCAGCCTTGCGGAGCCTACAGCGCTTCGCCGTCACAAAATCCCTGGCAAGCAAGCAAGAAAAGCCTTCAAGAGTGGAACAAGGGTATTTCATAAGAAGTAAAAACAGACAAAGGGTCAACCCTTACCCAGATGTCTTGGCGCGGGAGTCTACCCACACCGTGCTAGACGACCGGCACGGCCTCGCCGACGCGGCGCCGGCACCAGACCCCTCAGGAGCAGTCTCAGCTTTCCTCTTGAGAGGGGTGCCCGCTGGACTCCTGACGGACCTGTCGTGGCTAGCCTTCGTCCGGGGCTCGCAGCGCCCCGCCGCGACCTCCTGGTCGCTGTCTTCTTCCTCCTCCGCGGCCTAGCGCAAAGGGACCACCAAGAAATCCTCGTCCCCGCTGGACGAGATCTCCAGAACTTCTTCCTCGGGAGGCGCAGGCTTCGAAGAGCTCGGCTCCCCTGCCGAGGGATTCGCACCTCCAGAAGTGGCACCCAGGTCGGCATCACACGCGACGGGCGACTCCGTGGCCCAGTCCTCTTCCACCACGGGTGTCGCGGCCTCTTTCTTCTCCTCCCCCGCCAAGCCTTGAGGAGTGAACTTCGGCATCAGCTCCAGGATCGCGAGGCGCTTCTTCCGAGTGATCTGATGGAGAGGCCTCGCAAGTTCACTGCGCGGCACAGGAACGTCCGGGGCGGTGAAGAAGATGCCCATAATGGAGGCAATGACGTCAGGGGTGTGGGAGCTGCAGTGCAACCGCATCGGGTCCTCCAGGCCTGAGTACATCCACGCTGGCTTCGTGTGCTTCTGGAGAGGAGCGATGCGGCGCCGCACGAAATCTTCAGCAACCATCTGCCCCATGAGGCCAGCTTCGCGGACGAGCCTCATGCGCGCGACCAAGTCAGCAATCTTCGGGCTTTGGAAGGTCGCGCTTGACCAGTTCGAGTTCTTCAGTGGCGGCGCCTCAGGAACATCGAAGAAGGAGTTCTGCTTCTTGGCGTCCACGATGAACCACCACTGACGAAAGTCGTCCACCTTCTTCGTCACCCGCGTGACGGGCTTGTCGCCGTCCCAGGACATGGGGATGTAGATGCCTCCCATCCCATCCGCAATGCGGAAGGACACGTAGCCAGACCGCTCGCCGGGCGCCGTGTTGCGGAGCGCGTAGAAGCTCCGGAAGAAGGCCACGGAAGGCATCACCCCCAAGTACGCCTCGCAAAGATAGGCGAAAATGGCGAGGATCAAGATGGAGTTGGGGTGCAGATGCAGAAGCTGGATCTGGTAGAAGGCCAGAACCTCCTCTAGGAAAGGGGAAAATGGCAGCACCAAACCAGCGAATATGGTCTGGAAGAAGATGGGGTACAGCCCCGCCGCGAGCTTGCCAAAGCGCGCCGCCTTGAGAACGCTGGTGCCATGCTCGTTGTTCTTGCCCGCGGCCATCAGCCGAATTTTGTCCAGCGCCTCCGCCGTGTGGATGCGGGTCCCCACCAGCGCCGGAGCGAACTCGTCCTCCTGCTGCGCCCCAGCAGGCTTGTTCACCATCGCCGCTTTGTCTTTCTTGGGACTCATGGTCGATGAAGGGAAAGTGGCGGAGAAGCTCGGTGAATGGGGAAGAATGCCGAGGACAACGAAGTGCAGAAGTCAAGAGCAAGGAGACGGGCGCGCAAATGATGCAGTAACTGCTTCCTGAACCAGCGCTGCAGGCTTTATATCACCTCAGGGCAGTTACCGAGACGTGGTGGGTCCCCCCACTACGCCCATCATCTCCGAAGAGAACGTGTCGTCGCGGCGTAACTGCCATACACGTGTCTCGGGCCGGCCGGACACTTTGGGCCCATGATGTTTCGCCTGCGTCCACTGGACTACATCGTGCCCATCATGGGCCTGGGGGCTACTGTCGGCCCAGTGAAAACCAGGGTGTGTTGGGCCTGTCCTCCAGAGCCCTCGACACCCGATAGCTAACTTCCGCTAAGGATCAAGCCTACAGCTTGGAGAGACTCGCGAGGCAAATCGCCTCATGAGGGCTTGGGAGGCAGCAGAGGCCTGCGGAGGCCCTCCTCACTGCTGCCCCCTCTTCAAGGTGATCTCCCTGAGGAGAGGTCAACGCCGAATCCTCCACAGGGCACCCCAGCCCTCGTGGGCATTCCTTCGCTGCAAAGCAACCTCTGAAGAGCGCACATGGGCTCTGCAGCAGCCACAGAGTGACGCGCGCCTCTGCGCATGGTGACAACGACGCCGCAGTTGCCATTTTGGTGATTAAAGGAGTCAACAAAGCTGCGCCACCCGCACCGGACTACAAGGATTTCCTCTTTTGTGATAAGGGGACCGGCCGGCACTACGCTCCACGGCCAGCGTCATCGTGGGCTCCCCCACGTTCCTCTGCAGCCCAGCTGGCCGTCCTGCATGGACGGTGGTATCTCTGCCACAGGCATCAGCTTTACGCCCATGGACCGCGTCCATGGACAGCGAGGCCGCGGTGCACCGCGCTCCCCCTTATGTCGCCATGTGGTAGCTCTTCCGCTGCGCAAGTGCAAGGAAGAGGCCCAGGGCACCTATAAAAGGAGGCGGTGCTCCACCGTAGCGATGGATCGCATTCCTGTTTAGCCTAGCTACCTACGCGCAAGGAAGAAGAAGACCACTGTCTCCCCTTCCTAGTGCACACCATTGCCAAAAGAGAGCCCTCGGCAAGCTCATTGTACTGTAACCTCCTTAGCAGTGCAATACAAACAAGCAGGAGTAGCGGTGTTTCCTCCACACGAGGGCCGTGAACCTAGGTACGGGCTGGTGTTCATCTCTGTCGTGATGTCCCTCCTCATGCTCGACGAGCACCGTCGCCGTGAAGGTTGAGGGTTGTTTGACCAACGTGTTCAGCCCCTTACACGAACTCTCTCCGTGAGCTTGACCACTCCTGTTCCGTGGGAGTCATTCTCCGACAGCTTTATTTCATAATCACTCGATTTCTTACAAGGTGTTACAGGATGATGTAGGCCCTTTAATGCGGGTTTTCTGTTCCCCGCAGGCCATGCATACTTGATACTCATCGCACTTAGTTGCGAATTAATACTCCTAATGGAGTGGGTTGAACACCTGATTGGTTCAATTTTGTGTCGCTAAAAGCGACTCGGGTCGAGCATGATAGCTCCGATGTGTGTTTCATGTTGAAGCAGAGAGCAAGCTTGTTAGGAGATTAGCTGCACTGAGCTGCGATTTATGTTCAGTTGAGTCTGCTTTGTAAGGACTCACGATAACCGAACCTCTTTGGCTGGGGTTTGTTGATCGAGGCTGGGTCTATGCATATGCACCATTTCTTGTCTTCTTTTTGTGTCAAAGCGACCTCTGGGGCATTATCTTGCTGATGCGTGACTTCTCGGTGGGAATTTACCATCCGGTGGCTGCATCCTGTTGGCCGCCTCCGCGGTACCTCCAACGCGACTCTTTTTGAGCTGCGATTACCGATCTGTGACTGATATCCGTGTGAGGAGTTGGCGATGCAAGCTTCTTCTGCGAGTGCTGAGCCTGCGTTCTCGCATTCTAACGCTCTCTGTCTGTCTCCATATATTGTAATAACACCGTTTGGTCCTGGTATCTTTAACTGTAGGTAGACGTAGCAGGGCGGGCGGTGAATTTGACATAGGCTTCTCTTCCAAAGATCGCATGGTATGAGCTCTTGACTGCTACAACCTCAAAGTCTAGGAGCTCTATGCGGAAGTTTCGCTCTGTCCCAAAGCTAACTTCAAGGGTTATCTTTCCGATTGGTCGCGTAACAGCTCCTGGGATTATGCCTTGAATTTCTTTCCTGGATGGTCGCAGCCACAACTCGAGTATATTCATTCTTTGGAGTGTGTCTTGATATAGGATGTTTACTCTCCCTCCGCCATCCATTAGGACCTTACTTAACTTGTATCCCGCGACTTCAGGCGTGACCACATGAGCTGGCTGTCCTGGATCTTTTACTTATGGGGGGTGATCGTCGCGACTCCAAATAACCGATCGCTCTGTCCAACGACGGTACCTTTCTGGCGTTGAAATCTAGCCATGCCTCCGGCTTCCATCTGTTGTTTGTACTTCCACTGTATGAAACTATCCTATGTTCCTTCTAGGCAAAACGTCAGGCCCTTGATGGGAGCTAGATTTATTATTGTGCTGCATTGATCCACTGCGAGCCGCCTCTGGCGTGTTGCCTTCTTTCCACCTCCGATAATAATGACATTGCGTCTTTGTGTGACTCGCTGGCCTGCCATCTCTCCTGCGATGTAAGTCACAGGGAACGTCAAAGATCCCTTCGCAGTTATTAGGGAATGAGGCCTTATCACTTCCTTGCTCGTTCATCTGGTGTGCACGGTGTTCAGTTTGCGCGACTTGCAATTTGTCTGTTGGGTCCTATGATAAGCCGCCTGTCCCCTTATCTGTCTTTGCGTACTTGTCAGCTGTTGCCAAAAGCTGGTCGAAACTATCAATCTTGTGTTCAGCGCGACATAACTTATGCACCAGCGGCTCAAATCTACAGTTCTTCCTCATAGCTTGTATTGCGGACTGTACTGTTAAGTTCTTGGCGGAGCCAAGGATCTCCGTGACTCTCTTGATCCAGTCACCACTTGATTCGTCCTTCTTTTGAACGCATTGTCTAAGGTTTTTCATGTCTTCTGTTTGGAATCTATTGATGAACTTGTCCTTCAAGTCTTCCCATGTGCTTATTGATTTTGATGGCAGCTTTAACAGCCAATCCCTGGCTTCTCCCTGTATTGACAAGTGGAAATATTTCACACGCACTTCCTGAGTTACATCAGTCTCTGTCATACTTGCCTCATAATCTTCTATCCATAAGGCAGGGTCTTGGTCACTGTGATAGATAGTGACTCGCTGCGACTCATCGAAGTTCGGGGGGAAACGAGTCAGCCGTATTTCCTCTCCAAAACATGCTGGTCCCTTCAATAATGAATAGGAGTTTACTGGCGCTGAATCTTCATCTGAGTCAGTTTCAATCTGGGCTGGCTGAGTCGCACCGGACGTCTGTGACTCGCCTTCTATCTTCTTTTCTTTTTCCAATGATACCTGCAAACCTGCCAGCTGGTTGACCAATTCTTCGACGCTGCACTTTTCTCCTCCCCATGATACCTCATGTTGCGGCTCATTGGGCGTGACTCCATACATATTTGCTTGTTGTAAGGCAGCGGTTTGCAGTAGATCGATCGCATGGCGAGCTTCCTTATCAGCTCATGTGTCTCCCACCGGTGCTATCCTCAACAATATTCCTATCGCGGCATGTACGTTGCTTTCTGGGTCGCCGTGGAACTGTGGTTTCATCTCTCCTCTATCCGTCTTGATCTGATGCTTTTGCTTCCAACGATGGAGTCGCCAATCTTCTTCTTGGAGTTTCTTGCGCTCAGACGTCGTCTTGGTCCAGACCGCCTGATGCTTTTGCTGCCAGCGATGGAGTCGTCGATCTTCTTCTTGGAGTTTTTCGCGCTTAGCCGCGAGCCTTTGCGCCTCTTCTTAGAGTTCCGTCCTGATAGCTTCAATTTCTTCAATCTTGAGGTCTCCTTCCTGATTTGGTAGAGGTCCCCAAACAGGTCTTGTCGGAACGGGGATGGGTAGTTTTGCTGTAGCTTGCTGCAATTCCTCCAACACGCGGACCCTGACCGGCCGTAGTTCCTCCCCTGACTCGCTTCCTTGAGTCGCATCTATAGGTCTGCGATTGACGGATCCGACGAAAACTTTCACCGATCCGATGGGGATAATGTATCCAAACTCGATGTGATCCGCCTCGGGTCCCCACTTTGAGTCGTCGATGAAGGGGACTCCATTGATGTCTTCAACTTGGCCGATGGCGATGTCCTTGAAGCCTGATTTCGATCCTGCACGGAACGTGACGCTCTTGACCGCAGGCCCCACGGTGGGCGCCAACTGTCGTGGGTTTGTCACGTCAGGTGTCATAGATGACTTCGTAGGTGTGGGATTACGCGAGTCAAGCATCTCCGAGCTTGGGATCGCAGGGACAAAGATCAACACAGATTTACCCAGGTTCGGCCGCCTCAATGTGAGGTAAAAGACCTACTTCCTGCCTACCCTAGATTGGTATTGATATGATAATCGAGGTGTTACAATGGAGGCGATCCGATCTGGTACTCGCCGTATGAGCTAGGGTTTAAGGGCTTGATCGCTAGACCCCGTCTAAGTCCTGCGAGTCCTCTTTATATACACAAAGGTTCGCTAGGTTACAAAGGAAACTTCCTCAACTGGAACCTACTTGGAGACTAACTCCTCCTCACGTCTTCCAGGATATGTCTTCTAGATCCTTCTCCTTGTGGCGGCTCAATGTTGGGCTTGATCCCATGTGGGCTTTTGTCTGTGCGAGTAAAGTAAGTCGCACTGGGCCGCGGGTTAATCCAGAAAGTATTCCCCCGACACCACCCCTAAGGACTCCTCAACTGATAACCCGGCATTTATTGTTCCAGGACCCACTGACCCGGCTGCTGATGAAATGCCGGGTCCTCAAACTGCTGGACCTCCCCCTCTTAAGAGGACTCGGGCTGCTATTGCAAAGGTGCCATACTCTCGTCTTTCAAATTATGCAATGAACACATCTCAATCCCAAGCACACACACAGGCAAAGGAGCTTGAGAAAGAAACTGAATCCAAGAAAAAACCTCGAACCAGTCTGCTGCAAACCTGGCCTCTCTGAACACAGGTATACCTCCATGTTCTTTAGCCAGTTGGGCCAAATCCATCCAGAAGACGCATCCTTTAGCTGGCAAAATCCGGGCCGCTAAATCCTATTCTTTGTCAGCTTCATCCTCGGACAGCGTTAGCACCCCCGCGGATTTCCAGATCAACACCGGGTTAGAAATACTTACATATATTTTCCACACTTTTCTGTTTTTCTGCCCTTTTGACTAAATCACTATTTTGTTTCAGTGCCAAGGCCTTTGCAGATGAAGACCCGGACTCTCCTCCAGCGGCATCTGCTCTTCCAGCTACAACAGTGCCTTCTCCTATGGAGGTGCATATTGAAGAGCCGATTGTCAGAGATGAGCCCATGGAGCATTCAACCCCTGCTGCTTCTCCAAGAAGCCCAATTACTCCTGCGCCAGAGCCATCCCCAGCCGCTTAGTCGCCTGGGTTAGGATCTGGTACAAAAGAGGATGAAGTGCAGGTCACTGGAGCCCGCCACATTCCTGTACAAAGTGCCCCCAAAGTTCTGGCCCAGGTGCCAACTCCTGATGCTAAACCGGTGTCTCCTACCAAAGGAAAGGACCCGGCTCCTTCGTCTGATTTGCTGGCTCTGGACTCCATGTCCGTCCCAGCCCTTTGCGATGAGTACTTCTCTCGCCTTGCTCAACACAAGAATTTGGAGACTGAGCTGGTTGTCCTGATTCAGAAGCGATACCAGGTACACTTTTTGTTTCTTGCCTTTACTTTTTCTTGCATAACTATACCCTTAGTAGCCCCCAAGCTCTAAGATTATCACTTG
Source organism: Poa pratensis (assembly GCA_947311845.1). NCBI lineage: Eukaryota > Viridiplantae > Streptophyta > Magnoliopsida > Poales > Poaceae > Poa > Poa pratensis. Next base: position 110,516 of record CAMZMU010000014.1, read on the forward strand.
TTGATGAGCTTGGTGCTTATAATACGAATATCTTTGATAGAAAATTCAAACTTGTAGCCCCCAAGTGCCGGGTTGTCTGTTTACGGCAACCTGGGACTAAAACTTCCATCTTTTAAAACTTTTCACCCTTCATAGTAAACTTTAAACACTGTAGCCCCCAAGTGCCGGGTTGCACACCTGCAGCAGCCTAGGACTAAAACATAGTAAATTTCAAACTTTGCGTGTGTAGCCCCCAAGTGCCGGGTTGCACGCATGCAGCAACCTGGTATTACCACATGTCTATATTGCTTCTTATGTACTACTTTAAAACTTCGAACTTGTAGCCCCCAAGTTCCGGGTTACCTTGCCTACGGTAACCTGGGACTAACATAAATTCTTGTATTGCAATAGGAAGATCGCACCAAAGCCGAGGAAGAAATTACCCGGCTCAAAGGCGTTATTAAAACTGAATCTGAAGCCCGGCTCACAAGTGTTGAACAACTTGAAGCTTTGGAGAAAAAGGTCACGGAGCTAACTCAAGAGAACTCTAATCTCAAGAAAGAACTAGAAGATCATGAAGATCATTGGAAAGCGCAGCGCGCCAATCTCCAAAAGCAGTTGGATTCAGTCACCAATGAGCTGACCCGGCTGAAGAAGATGATCACCTCCATGGTTGCCTCCTTAGTGGGTAAGCATCAGTCCTTTGAATGCAAAATCTTTTGAGCAAGCGGACCCGGGTTTTAATTCTCACCACTATACCTATCTTACTCAGGTCCTCGCGATGGAAATCTTCGCAAAACTGCTGTGGAAAAGGTCAAATGCATGTATACGCTGGTACGCTAGCTATACTTTGGCAGCTGTGAAGTTATCAAAGCAGCAAGAAACTAGGAGAACCCGCCAAGTACTTACACTGAGGTGCTTGGCCATCTATCAACGATGACTCAATGGAACCACCTGCTGAAGAAATCTGCTTACAGAGCCGAGGTGATGCGAGGTCTTGCTTTGGTAAAGGCCTATCATCCCAATCTTAACCCGGCCCCTCTTAAGGATGGCTTTCCGCAATTCAATAGTGATGGCACGCCATTTGACAAGAAAAGCTATTCCCGGGTTGTGAAGCAAACCCGGCACGCTACCACTATCATTGCTAGCAAGATGAAGCTAACCACTCTGCAATATGGATACACCGAAGCCGACGAAGAGATCATGGACGATGAGCCACAACGCATCGACCTCCTCCAAAGCAACAAGGATTCCATTGACCCGAAGAAAATTGCTCCCAGTACTTCCACTGCTCCAAGTTCATCTACTCCAAGTGTTCCTCCTCCATCACGAGCTGTTGTCGAAGATAATGATGAAGGTTATTTCCAATCCCTTCAACAAGTCACCAGGCATGGAGACAGAGCTCCCAAGACCCGGGCCAAGACGACAGAAGCTGACCCGACGGCTGCCAGGACAGATGACCCGGCTAAAACCACTGAGGAGCACCCAGCTGGCTATCCACCTCATGACCCGGCTCCTGAAGCCGATGCTTGAAACTTAGGCAGATATCTGCCTGCTGCAAAAACACTTTTAATTCGGCCCTTTGGGCAGTTTATTGTAATAACTTAGCACTTTTTACCCTGTGCTTGCGATGGTGTGCCTATACACCTTTGAAACCTCGTTTGAATCATTTGAAACTTTTGCTTTAAGATATCTGTCTGTCTTTGGTTTCGATGACCCTTTTAATTTCTTTAACTGTGAGTTGGCTTTCGCATGGATTCTCTATCGCAACTTCTCTGAGAAAAGCAGGGTCGAACCTTGATTGAATTTCCAGGTGAGCAATCAGGCCATATAATTGCAAGTCACATCAAACTCAACAGCAAGATAACCAAGAATGAAACTGGAGGCGAAAAAAGCCGGGTCTTGGGATTACAGCTACAAACTATTCAAGTAAGAGCCCCCAAGACCCGGATCAGTGTTTGTAAAGTAAAGCCTTAACTATGCACATTACCCCATTGATCCAGATACTAGTGTGACGCACTCAATGGGAATCTACCATGATAGAAAATAACTTTGCAACTATCCTACAACTTAATGATATCAAAAAGATGGGTAAAAAGCTGTAAATCTAAACATGCATGCTAAAAAGAAGATACTAAAGTAACAACTGAAACTTTCTCTACCGGGTCACAGAAAATTTTGTAACCCGGGCAATCGCAAAGCCGGGTCTTGGTTGGAAAAACAAGGTCACCTTAATGACAAGCCCCCAAGACCTGGCACATCATCCACTGCGCACCTTCTCAGCTCAAATTTTTCATAGAATTACCGGCTTTCATAACAAAAACTGGAAAGTAAACTAAGAACACAAATTTATGTTCAACCCTCACTTTATTGATAGAAAAGGTTAGGTCAGCAAGCCGCCTCATTAAAAACCTTCCAGTCCCCTTAGGTACCCTGGTAAGGAAAAGAGCGCGTCTGAAACCTGCTGCCTATTACATCGTGTATTACATCTGATATCTCAATCTCATGCTAAGTATAATATGGGCACAGCTGGGCAATGTTCCATGGCCGCTTGCGCTCCTCTAATGAAGAAGTGGAATGTGTTGTGTCGTTCACATACTCAGATTTCTCTCTAGCATCCACCAGATAATACGAACCATTGTGCAGATTCTTGCTTATGATAAAGGGTCCTTCCCATGGAGGACATAACTTGTGCATCCCTTCCTTGGATTGTGTCCATCGCAGCACTAAGTCACCCTCCTGGAAAGTTCGAGTTCTAACCCGGCGACTGTGATACCGCCTCAAATCTTGCTGATAGATTGCAGATCTTTCCAATACTTGTTCTCTATTCTCCTCAAGCAAGTCCAAAGAATCTTGCCGGGTTTTCTCATTCTCAGCTTCAACATAAGCCGCCACTCTAGGCGAGTCATGTATAATATCACTTGGGAGTACTGCCTCTTCCCCATACACCATGAAGAAGGGCGTCATCTTTGTGGATCTATTTAGCGTTGTATTGATTCCCCAAACCACGGATGGTAACTCCTCAACCCACGCTCCGGCGGCTCTGATGCACGGGACCCGGAGACGTGGTTTTAAACCTCGCAGTAACTATTGATTTGCTCTCTCTACTTGCCCATTGGCCTGTGGATGAGCAACTGAAGCCACATCCAAATGTATACCATTGTTTCCGCAAAACTTTGCCATCTTTCCAAGTGACATGTTAGTTCCATTATCTGTGATGATGCTATGAGGATACCCAAACCGATGTATGATCTTTTTCACAAACTTGACTGCTGTAGATGCTTCACAATTTGTAACTGGCATCACCTCAACCCACTTTGTAAATTTATCAATGGCAACTAAGAGGTGGGTTTTCTTGCAAGGGGACATATGAAAGGGACCCACCATGTCAAGCCCCCAAACTGCGAAAGGCCAGGTCAAAGGTATTGTTCGCAATTCCTAAGCCGGCACATGAACTTGCCTAGCTTGCATATCTTTGACACCCATCACATCTTCTCACCAAGCGTTCTGCATCTGCCTGGGCCGTGAGCCAAAAGAAACCATGTCTGAATGCTTTTGCTACTAAAGATCTTGTTGACGCGAGATGACCACAATCTCCCTCATGGATTTCTTTCAAAATTTGCCGGCCCTCCTTTCCAGACACACATCTCTGAAATACTCCTGACACGGTCCTCTTGTATAACTTGCCATCTATGACCACATAAGCCTTAGCCCGGTGTACAATTTGCCGGGATATAACTTCCTGCTGTGGCAACTCCCCTCGCGAAGATACGCCAAGTAAGGTTCTGTCCACTCTAGAATTTTGTGAGTTGCTGCTACCAACTGTGAATCCGGGCTATCTTGATATGCAAGCTCTTCTTCATCTTGAGGCTTGACTGAAGGAGTCCATAACTCGTCCAAGAAAACATTAGGTGGAACCAGCTCTCTACGTGAGTCGAGCCTTGACAAAGCATCTGCAGCATCATTTTTTCTGCGGTCAATATGATCCACCTGATAACCTGAGAAGAACCCGGCTACCCTATCCACTTCTCTTCTGTAAGCCGCCATTTTTGCATCTTTCCTATCCCATGTTCCTGAAACTTGCTGTGACACTAGATCTGAATCTCCATAGCACTTGATACGCTTGATGTTCATCTCCTTTGCTATGCGCAAACCATGCAGCAAGGCCTCATACTCTGCCACATTATTGGAACAATCGAAATGAATTTGCAACACATAACTTAGCTTATCACCTTTTGGAGATGTTAAAACAACTCCGGCTCCTGAACCTTGCTCTTGCTTAGACCCGTCAAAATGCATAACCCATGACTTGATACATGGAGTAAGGGGTGGTGAGCTTATTTGTGTCCAATCATTGAGGAAATCTGCTAACGCTTGAGACTTGATAGCTGTTATGGGCTCATAATTGATATGATATGGTCCCATCTCTATTGCCCACTTCGCAACTCTTCCTGTAGCTTCTGAATTTCTGATAATATCTGCTAGTGGAACTGAACTCACCACTGTAATTGGATGCTCTTCAAAATAAGGTTTCAACTTTCTACTTGCCATGAAAACACCAAACACCAGCTTCTGCCAATGTGGGTAACGCTGTTTTGCCTCTGATAGAACTTCACTGACATAATAAACCGGCCTCTGGACCGGGTGTTCTTTGCCCTCTTCCTTGCGCTCAACCACCACCACAGCGCTAACAGCCTGAGGCCCGGCAGCAATGTATAACAACATGGGTTCTTTGGGACCCAGCGCTGCAAGGACTGGCGCTTCTGATAATTGCTTCTTAAGAGCCTCAAATGCCTCGTCTGCCTCTTGATTCCACACGAACTTATCTGTTTTCTTCAACAGCTTGTACAAAGGTATAGCCTTCTCTCCGAGCCGGGATATAAATCGGCTTAATGCAGCTACGCACCCTGTTAGTTTCTGAACGTCTGCCAACTCCTCAGGTTTTTTCAAACTCTGTATAGCCTTAATTTTGTCCGGGTTAGCCTCAATTCCTCGCTCTGACACAATGAAACCAAGGAGCTTTCCTGCCGGAACCCCAAACACACATTTTGTCGGATTAAGCTTCATCTTGTACTTTCTTAGATTTGTAAGCGTCTCGCGTAGGTCATTAATAAATGACCCGGCTTTCTCTGTCTTGATCACCACATCATCCACATAAGCATGTACATTGCGTCCAATCTGATCATGAAAACACTTTTGAATACACCTCTGATAAGTTGGTCTAGCATTCTTCAATCCAAATGTCATGGTCTTGTAACAAAAAGCATCAAAAGGAGTTATGAACATTGTCTTTTCCCAATCCTTCCTGTTAAGCTTGATCTGATGATATCCTGAGTACGCATCAAGAAAACACAAAAGCTTGCTGCCTGCAACTGTGTCATTGATTTGATCAATGCGCGGCAGTGCAAACGGGTCCTTGGGACAATGCTTATTCAAACTCGTGAAATCTATGCACATCCTCTACTCATTGTTCTTTTTCAAAACTAAAACCGGGATAGCCAACCCACTCCGGGTGAAAAACTTCCATGATAAAGCCGGCTGCTAGGAGCCGAGCTTTCTCTACTCCTACAGCTTTCCTTCTCTCTGCATTCACCTTTCTCAAACCTTGTTTTACTGGCCTTTCTTTTGGGTCAACATGTAAGCGGTGCTCAGCGAGTTTAGTCAGGATACCTGGCATGTCACTTGGTGTCCATGCAAAAACATCCCGATTCTCACGGATGAACTCGATGAGCGCTCTTTCCTATTTATCAGTAAGATTGGACCCTATGGCGAACTGCTTGGAGGAATCTCCAGGCACAAAATCCTCCATCTTTGTATCTTGGGCGGCTTTGAACTTTGCCCTGTCATCTTTTGTTGTTGGCCTCTTGAGTGCTGTATTATCCTCCGGGTCAAAATTAGACCTATAAGCTTTCAACTCCTCTTTCGCACAAACCTGCTCTGCCAAAGCCGCATCTCCTTCATCACACTGTGATGCTATCTCCTTGTTGCCATGAACTGTGATGATTCCCTTAGGACCCGGTATTTTCAACTGTAGGTACACATAACATGGCCTTGCCATGAACTTGACATAAGCCGGCCTTCCAAATAACGCATGATATGGACTTTGAAACTTTACTACCTCAAACGTAAGCCACTCTGATCTAAAGTTGTCCATGGACTCACCAAAGGCAACCTCTAACGAAATTTTTCCCTCTGGTGTCGTTGACTTTCCTGGAACTATGCCGTGAAAGACTATGGAGGTCTTCTGTAATTGTGACACTTTGAGACCCATACGCAAAAATGTTTCCCAATATAAGATGTTGATACTACTTGCACCATCCATCAATAATTTTTTCAATTCAAAGCCGTCCACTTGGGGAGCCACTACTAAAGCTAGTAGACCCGGGTGCTCAACAACATCCGGGTGATCCGCCCTACTCCACGTGATCGTATGCTCTGACCACCTCAAATATCTTGGGACTCCTGCAGCAACAGCATTAACCGCCCTTTTGACTACCTTTCGTTCTCTCTTGGTTGCACCACTGGTATATATGTGATATTAACCAAGTTGCTTTGGCTGCTGTGAAAACCCACCTTGATTTCCTGTATTCTGACCCGGTCCTGCATTGTTGGTAGGTACAGCATTTGCTCCAGTTAAAAGACCTGTAGCCGGGTTACCACCCGGGCCGGGTCCTCCACCTCTGCCTGCCCCTTGCAGTGCTCTCTGTATCTCATTGTTTTTCCACCTGTTTAAATCTACACACTGGGCTAACGAGTGATTGGCGGGTCTACCATTCCTGCTATGGCGAGGACACGGCATCCTGAAAGCCTCTTCAGTGCTGGTTGGACGTGACATTTGATAGTTGTTTCCACCACTGTAGTTCCCACTATTTCCTTGATACCCTCTATTGTCCTGAAAATTTCCTTCCATCCTTTGCCTCTAAAACCCGGCATTTGCATTTGCCACCAACTCTGAACTTCCCTCATTGTGCCCACGCTTGTGTTGATTCTGGTTGTTGTTGTTATTGCTTCCATTACCATTGTTGTTCTTTCCTCCATTATTCACAGGACCTTTCCCTTTCTCTTCCTCATTATCATCCTGGGTCTTGTCCATGGCCGCGTGCCTATTGCAAGCATCCATCAACTCAGCCATGGTAACTGGCTTGACCCGGTGGCCCTCCTTCATACGGCCCAGCTTCTGGACCAGGGGAACAAACTTGCATGTCTTTTCCATCGATGAAATCGCATCCTTGGGCGCAATACCGGATGATGAGTGAAGGATCTTTGTAACCCGTCTCATCCAATGCCGCACTGACTCGCCCTTCCTCTGTACACAGCGATCCAGATCTTCAATAGAAAACAAACACTTGCATGTACCTTGAAAGTGCTTGGTGAAAACTGCTATTAGCTCGTCCCAGGAATTGATGGACTTTTCTGGTAAGTTTTTGAACCACAACTTTGCTGCTCCATCGCTCATCATCAAATACATATACTTTGTGCAAACATTCTCCGTAGCATTGCATATACACATTGCCATCTCATAACTGCTCAACCAGCTTGCTGGGTCCATGCTCAGCTCATAATTGGATATCTTGCTGGGCTCCTTGAACTTCTCAGGAAAAGGCTCTGCTCTAATGGTATCTGAAAGACACTTTGGCCTGACAAAGTTAGAAGAACTTGCTAAATGATTGTTGTTACCTGGTGAACTCGCGGATGCTGCTGCTGCGGCGCCGGGTCCTCCTTGCGGAACTCCTGCCACAGGCACTGCCGGGTTTGCGTTGGCCGCTCTTCTCGCTCGCGATCCATTAACTATTTGCTGAGCCACCGATACTGCTGGGGCAGGTTGATGTTGCTGGTTGTTCTGGTTCTACTGTGGCGCCGTGGCTAACCCGGCTTGTGGCGGGGTTTCACCGTGGCGGCTCTTGGTATGTTTACTGCGATAAGTTGTGGAGTGAAGTGCACTTTTGTCCTTTGAATACTGAACTTGCTAAACTACTGCAGTATGTAACATGTCAATGGCACGCCGGGCTTCAATCTCTACTGGCGAGTCTCCAAGGGGAATACGGTTGAGCGCTAAGGTTGCAGCGTACACGTTATCTGCTGGATTGGAAAAATGACCCGCCGGTGTGTGGAATCTCGGGGTTCGAGGTGGCAGACCTGGATTTCCCCCGGCTCCTCCGGCAAGTAAACTCGGTGTCCCAAACAACGTGGCCCCGGCTCCAGTAGTCCCTCTGTTTTGCTCCACGGGTGTCCTAATGACCGGGTTTCCTTGGACCACACCAATGGGTTGATCCACGGGAGTCCTGAATAACACTGCTGGGTTGATGGTATTCCCTCCCAGAGCCAACCGGCTCTGGTGTCTTCTCTGATGAACCCGAGCCATGTCATTGAGACGATTCTCTTGCTCTTCAATTTGCTTTTGTTTGGCTGCTAACTGCCGCTTTTCTGCCATTATATCTCTACGCAATTGTTCCAAAGCCCGACGTGCTGTGTCTAACTCCATAGCTCGCAATGCTGCGTTTTCTGGGGTAACCAATCTTGTAAGCGCTGTTGGATCTAGGGTCAGGCCATTGCTGAACAAGGCAGGAGCACTAGCCGTATGTCTATTTCTTCGCCCTGAGCCCGGTTATTGAGGAAAACGAAGTTGTTTCTGTAACGAGCCGTATCTTCACTTTCATCCGTCACCGAAGCCGGGTCTCCATCCATCCTCTGACCCGCCAGCTCCATGATTTGCAGTAACTGTTGCTGCTGCTGATCCGGGTTTGAAGCTGGTGGAACAACGGTTGATGGTGACGCTCCTGCGTTGATCGAGGGAGCTGTGTAAACAGCTACCCTCCTGATTGGACTTGGGAAGGACTTCATCTCCTCCTTGTCTTCCTCCTCAGCCTCGTATCCATACCGGGTTTCAAACAGGGGAAATATCGATTCAGCGTCCTCCTCATGCTCCATTGCGTCACCCGGGATCCATGCCGGCTTTCCCGACCGTTCCTCGTCACAGATTCATAATCCTCATCACTAGCAGATCTAATTGCATGTACCATACCAACGAAAACATTAATCTTGCCAATTAGAATAACATCACCTGATTCTAGTAGATCTGATTCTGGCCCCCAGCCAGAATCGTTGACGACGGATTCTCCTTGCGAGTTGATTGTAACCTCGCCGAAAACGAAGTTCTTGATTCCTTGCATAGCTTCTCCCTTGATGATGACACCTTTGGACGCAAGCCCCACGGTGGGCGCCAACTGTCGTGGGGTTGTCACGGCAGATGTTACCATGGGGTAACTTGAGTTGTTGGGCCAGGCGAAACTAGTGTCTGGGAGTTTGTTCAGCTCCGCGAGGACAAAGGATTTACCCTAGTTCGGCCTCTCCATTGGAGATAAAGACCTACTTCCTACTATGTTGTTATTGATCTCGATATCGATAACCCGGCTACGACAACAGAGCCGGATCTCGATTTGGGTTACAAGGTTCGCTTGATAGCGGTGATCTCTCTGGTTCTCTCGCTAGGACAAACTTGGATCGTAAAAGCCTCACCCTATCTATGACCTAGGAGCCCGCTTATATAGATGGCTGGGTCTCCTGGTTCGATACAAAGCGAAGCCGGGTTCCACCCGTACTCCGAGTCCTACTCTACATCCTCTCTAATCTTCGTGTACTCCAAGTCTTGGATTCCATAGCGTGTACCGCCTCCGGGTCTTCTAGAATCTTCTCTCCATAAGCCGGGTCACCGACAAGCTTGCTGGCCCATCGACGTAATCCGGCCCATGCTGATGGTTAGCTGTCCTGGCCAGGCCTCCTGCCTGGCGGGTCATGCTTCCTCTTCATGGGCCTACCGGGTTATGATTCCCCCATCAACCCCCCCCCCCTCATTGAGTCCATGACATCACATAACATGTTATTGTCGATGATAATCCCAGGACCGAAATACCCGGGTAAGAACATGAACGTGTACCTGGAACCACTGGTGGATGACTTGGTTGTTGGCTGGAACAGTCGCGGGGTCCGAACATATGACATCTCAACAAATGATCACTTTGATATGTATGTCTGGTACCACACATCCCTGCATGACTTACCAGCGCGTGCTTTGTTCTGCGGCTGGTGTACACATGGGAAGTGGCCTTGCCCAGAGTGCAGACAGGCTATGACTTTCTTCTAGCTTAAGAAGGGAGGCAAATATTCCTGCTTTGATCAACATCGATAGTTCCTTGACACAGATCATAGATACAGGAGTGACTTAAAGCGGTTAACGAAAGGAGTCGAGATCCATGCTCCGAAACCACGTCTGATGACCGGAGGAGAAATCAAGGTTGAGCTAGAAGCTCTCGTGCCTAAGCCCGATGGGAATGGTTTCGTGGGTTATGGGGAGACGCACCAGTGGACTCACATTCCGTGCTTCTGGAAGCTGCGCCCTTATATGGAGGATGTCGAGCTTCCACACAACATTGATGTAATGCACACCGAAAAGAATATCGCTGAGGCTCTTTATAGCAGCATCATGGAGACTGAGAAGACGAAGGATAACGTCAAGGCTCGAATTGACCAAGAAGAACTTTGTGACATGCCAAATCTGGACATGCAGCCTCCTGGAGTCAACGACACAAGGTGGTCTAAGCCAAAGGCTCGGTTCTGCCCTACAAGGGCCGAAAAAAAGGGAAATATTACAGTGGCTCGTGGAGTGTTTGTACTTCCCTGATGGGTTTGCAGCTAACTGGGCGAGGTGTGTGAACCTGGAAACGCAGCGAGTAGGAGGGCTAAAGAGTCATGACTAGCACGTGTGGCTTGAGTGCATTATGCCGGTTATGATTCGAGGCTATGTCGATGAGGAGACTTGGCGAGTACTGTCGGAGTTGAGCTTTTTCTTCCGCCAGATTTGTGCAAGGGAGTTAGATCGTGAAGTGGTTGAGAAGCTGCATGAACAGGCACCCGAGTTGCTTTGCAAGCTAGAGACGATACTTCCGCCAGGGTTTTTTTATCTGATGCAACATATGATCTTGCATCTCGCGCACGAGGCTTTACTGGGGGGGCCTGTGTCGACCCATTGGCAGTTTGGTCCTGAGAGACAAATGAAGAAGCTACGTGACAATTGCGGGAATAAATGCAAGATCGAGACATCCATGGCCGAGGCATGACTTAACGAGGAGGTGTCAAACTACACGACAAGGTACTATGATGCCAACATTCCCACAAACCACAATCCAGTCATTCGCTACAATGCAGCCAACCCTAAAGATGTACCCAAGCTTAGCATCTTCACAGGGCTCGGTGGCAAATCAAGTGGCACGAAGAAGTTCATCATGAAAAAGCTCGAGCGGGATATGATCACCTCGTATATCTTGATGAGTATGGTGGAAGTAAAGTCGTACCTCAAGTAAGTCTTTCACCATTTAGTATTTCACAAACATTCACTCCTATATTCGTGGCTAACTCTTCTTTTCTCATTGGCGTAGACAATTCACTCGTGAAAACTGGAACCTGAGAAGGGACCCTACCCCGAAAGAGTCCAAGGATCTTTTTGACAAGGGTGGTGGTTTTGGCAAGGGTGGTGGTTTCATTAGCTGGTTCGCGGGTTTGGTACTGTTCTATCTAACTTTTCTAGTACCATGGACATTCATCGATCATTCCTCGTTCTAAACTTCTTGTGCTAAACTTGTAGGCAAAAAAGGACAAAGAGATGAAGCCAGAGCTTAGAAACATTGCCCATGGCTTTAGCCATTCCGTCAACTCATTCCATGCTTATGACGTGAATGGATATCGCTTCCATACCCATGAATACACAACAAACCGGGCCAACCGGAAGACAATAAATAGTGGGGTGTTATGTGAAGGCTCAGATAAACTCCATTACTATGGAAGAGTCGAGGCTATATACGAGTTGAATTATGGTTTTGGTAAAGGGCTAAATCCCGTTGTATTTAAATGCCATTGGTTAGACCCGCATCGGGTTAGACGGGATCCTACAATTGGATTGGTCGAAGTTGAACGAAGCTCCAAGTATTCGGGAGACGACGTCTACATTTTGGCTACCCAGGCCTTCCAAGTATTCTATCTCTCGTACCCGTGCAAGAAAATATCAAAAGCATATCAAAAGCATCTACAGGGGTGGAATGTTGTGATGACGGTACCGTCGCACAATAGGCCGCCTTTGCCTAACAATCAAGATTACCGCCGCCTAGACCCCTCAACATCTGACGGCGAGTTTTATCAGGATGGAGGGCTCCCTGGGAAATTCACTATCAACTTGCCGACCGATGATGACATGGAATACGGCGAAGAAGACGAAGATGCGGGAATGGAGGAAGACACCATGCATGATGAAGTCGAGGAGGTTCGTAACCAAGCCGATGTGACTTTGTTAGAGCGGTTCCACACAGGACTCCTAGTCGATGAGCCACAGGGACCACCTCTAGGTTCCGTGGATGGTTGGTGGTGTGGTGACCCTAACAGTGATGATGACACGGGTGGTCCAATAGTTGGTCTCGATGATCTCGACACAGGCTACTGATAGCGATGAGGACACATGTATTAGTAATTGCCAGTCTAGCTTATATGTAATAGGTCAATGCTACTCTATGTAATAGTGATTGTCAGTCTAGCTTATTTTGTGAGAACTCATTGTCACTACTCCATGTATTTTGTTTTATTCTAATTGTGCTTCATCTAATTGTATTCATTTTTACTTTACTCATTGTTGCTTCATCTATTTACCTTAATTTTGGATCATGTATACTGATGAAACCCATTTTTTTGTCAATGCAGGAAACATGAAGAAGGCCGTGGCAAAAAGGGTGGGCAGCGTGAGGAAACTCCTGGTGGGATCGAGTTCGGCACCACGGCCACCTTCACCTCCACCCTCACCTCCACGTGCGAGGAGTGCACGGCATGCAGGGAGTACGAGGAGAGAGAGGACTCTTGTCCTCCCCTGGCCGAGGAGTCCGACGAGGAGGACGTGGAGTACGCTCAGGAGCCAGAGTTGGATTCTGAGGATGAGTCGCTGGATTCTGAGGAGGAGAGCGAGGAGGAGGGTGAGGAGGAGGATAGCGAGGAGGAGGAGGGCACGAGGAGGGACCTAGGGAGGAGGGGTTTGAGCTTGACCCGACGCTGCAGTTGGAGCCACCGGAGGAGGAGTGGGTTGAGACTGAGCCGGATATCCCTGAGCCACAGACCAAGCCGCTGTATCAGCGGGGGGCCACGAAGCTCCCTGATCTTCCTTACACCTACAAGCACACTCTTCTCGTGCCCACCGGGAAAAGGTACTTATTATAGTTTATGTTCAATTTTAGCTTTTCATTGTGTTTTGACCCGCTAACCATACTAATTTTGGTTTTTTCATTCTGTAGGTCGTTTGAGTATGTGCCTCCTAAAGTGAAGGGACAGCGTACCTACGCGAGCATCCTTGGATGTCTTGTCAGGAAGTTCTTCCCTGGGATTGTCAACCTCCCAAAGGGTGGCCAGAGTGTAGCTTGGACTTTCAAGCATTACAGCTACGAGGCGGATCCCGAGGGCAAGTACCACAACATGGCGCATAAGACACTCCGCTATTTCTGGGTAAGTTTGTTTGACTTCTCATCATTCTATAAATCCGAGATTGCACTAATGGATTTGACCCTATTTTACCTATGTGCATGCTTGTGGAACTTCTTCTCCTACCGGCCGGAGGACGAGAACGAGTGCACGAACGTCCTTTTGGAGATGGCCTCTAAGATGGTGACGGACATGCACTACGAGTCTCGCGTGAACTCTGTCCACAATTGGTACGCCGAAAAGATGATTGCGCTGGACAAGAAGCGTGCCCGGGACATCTTGCTGCAGCCATGGCAGTACCTGCAGGTAGCTTCATTTCTATATTATCGATCTTGTTGACCGCCATGTAATATCATTAAAATGTGTGTTCTGTGTACGTAGGTGCCTCCTCCGTACGTCGGTAACAAGGAAGCGTGCCACCTCGCGATGGTAGCATGGTGGACTAGCCCGGCGTACCTCAAGATTCACGAGGAGGGAATGGCAAAGCGGGCGCACAACAAGGGTGGAACACACCGCCAAGGTAGCCACAGCCTCTCAATGCGTACAAAAAGAGGTGAGCAAATGCATTCTTTAATCCACCTATGTTCGTGCTCTCTTTTGCAATATCGTCTCCTTTTCACCTATGTTCGTGCTCTCTTTGCAGAAATTGAAGACCGACGTAGACCTCTTGCCCTTCGCCGTTTGGGCAAAGATCCGTACCAGGGATGAGCCGGATCCTGATACAGGGTCCATGTGGATCAGCAGCGGCGCCGAGCTCCGGAGCACGGGGTACACGACGAAGTTCAAGGAGCGCAACGGTGAGAACGCTGACCCTCTCACCAGTCCACTTGACATCGAGGCTGTCGTGCTTGCGGGGCAAGGCAAGGCGAATGGCCGCTTGTGGATACGTGACGGCTCCGTCGACCCTCGCACCGTCCCGTCTCTACGCTAGGTCCGCCGTGGGAGGGCGCCTGGTGCGCCTGCTTGGAGACCCGCCCACGAGTTTCGGGTCTAGCTGTCGACCAGCTCCGGGAGGAGTTGTCTCAGCAGAAGGTGCTCTATGAGCAGCAGCAGGTGCTCTATGAGCAGCAGCAGGAGCAGATCCGGCAGCAGCAGCAGCAGCAGGAGCAGTCCAGGCAGATGATGGAGTGGATGACGAGCACAATGCAGCGCATGGCTCCTGCGGATGGAACTCTTGCTTTTCCTCCACCCACGTTCCCTCCACCGATGTTCCCATGGGTATGTTGTCAAACTTGTCATTCTATCCATCTTATTGTTGTAACTAAATTATTTGTGTAATGCGAGCCTTTTTTTATGTTGTAGATGAATCCAGGATCGGCGGGTGGATCTCACTCGATGGCGGCGCCGCTTGGTGGCCAGGACGATCTGGAGGGGCAGCCCCATATCTCCAACCCTAACGTTGTCCGGAGGCTCCCGTGGGTATGCTCATGACATTGAAACTTAGCTATTTTAGTTGTCAAACTTGTCATTTCCACTTAGTTAGTTTAACTATGCCTATTTTAGTGGTCAAACTTCTCATTTCCACTTAGTTAGTTTAACTATGCCCATGACATTGACACTTAGATATTTTAGTTCTCCAATTTGCCATTTCCACTTAGTTAGTTGAACTATGCTTATGCATTTGACACTTAGGTACTTTAGTTGTAAAACTCATGATTTGTGTATGAATTTGTAGGAGGATCAACAATGACGTCCATCTTCGCCATCCGTCCATCGTCGTGGAGTTCATGTGGATGCTATGTTTAATTATGCCTATGTGGATGCTATGTTTGATCTTATTTGTTGGAGTTTCAACTATGTTGATCTTATTTGTTGAACTATGTCTATGCTATGTGGAGTTAGAACTATGTTGGAGCACTATTTAGTAATATTTGTGTGAGAATTATCATATGTGAATTATTTTGTGAAATTTCTGTAAAATGCAGGGATTTTCCAAAAAACAGCACAAATCTGTGCCATATGGTCACTTTGCCGTGTCCAGGCACACGGCAAAGCACCTGCACGTTTCGCACACCTATGGACCTGGCAATGTCGGATGACCATATTGGTCAATTTGCCGTGTTCAACTGATAGTGGCACACGGCAAAGGGTGGTTCGCTGGGTTCTGGGCAACGACGATGTGACGTGCGTGTTCGTGTAGTGCACACGGCAAACACTAGAATTATGCCGTGCTGATTCGTAGAGGGCGCACGGCAACGAAAAGTGTTATGCCATGCTGGTTCGCGTAGGGCGCATGGCAAAGAGAAGTGTTATGCCGTGCTGGTTCGTAGAGGGCGCACGGCAAAGACGTAATTTGTGCCGTGTGGCCACTTCTGCAAGCTCACGGCAAAGAGACGAAGCACGGCAAATCTGTGGCACACGGCAAAGACCCCAGTTGAATGTTGACTCTGCTCTCACAGTTCTCCGGCGCACGACAAACTTCTGGCGCACGGCAAAAAGCTTTGCCGTGGTGTTTGCCCCAAGCGCACGCCAAAGTGCCTTTGCCGACGTCTATTATGTCGCGTGGCCTTTGCCGTGCATTTCCGCAAGGCAAAATCTTTGCCGGGTTCCGCAAGCCCTTTGCCGTGCGGTTTCCGTGCATGGCAAATTCTTGATTTCCGGTAGTGGAGACGGTGAGCGTGAGAGTGAATGGCGTAGATTCTTATAGGCCGCGGGCTGTCGGGCTGCTTCTAATGGCAACGGAGATTACGCAATTGTCCGTGTGCGATGATCACATATCGGTAACGGAGGTAAAATAATCTCCGTTTCCAACATATATTCTCTATTCTCCCATTGCCTTTGTTGTGGGCCTGCCTTACGGCCCAGTGCAGGCACGCGGGGGATGTCGCGATTTACCGTCGCCTAACTCCTGCCGTTGCCATAGAGGGGTATCCGATGTGTCGTTCTGTACTAGTGCGTTGAACTCGTCGAACTGATCGACGACGTGTTCAGTTAGATTCGCAACTTCTCGCTATTTTTGCAGGAAGCAGAGAGAGCGAGCGCATGTATATGTGCGTGAGAGAGCAATGATCGGTGATCTACGATTGTAGGGTTCTTTTTTATTTACTGTTAGACGGTGGACAGTTCCAATTACGATCTGCGGTATTATTTTCACCCTAATTTCCTACCCTTTTTCTTATTGTCAACCGTTTGAACGGATTTATGGTCCCACCTGTAAGGTCCAGTCGGTCTCACCATGTAAGATAAGGTCCCACCTGTAAGGTGAAGTCGGTCCCATCATGTACGCACTCAAAGTCCCACATGTAACCTTTGAGAGTGTCCCACTCGTGCGAGTTTCTCGGTCCACGAGCGGTCAAAGGGCATGGACTGACGAAAACGGTATGTTTAGTTGTTTGGGAGGTTGGTTTGAAAATAGAGTAAGAAAAATGAGGAAACTAAAAACCTATGGGCAAAAAAACCAGTGATGAGGAATTGAGGGGACCAATGCAAAACCACCGAAAAAAAAGCTATGTATACTGCCCCATGTTCATACGGAAAGTAGAGCTTTGACCTTGGAACAAGTGGCTGGTCCCTCTTTCCAAGTTCCAAGTCAACAGATGCGCACACAACAAAGAGCCATCTGATACTTGGATCTTCGCACAACAGTTCCAGCTAATCAGCAGCAAGGTAACTCTCCCTAGTCACTGGCTTTGCAACAAATTTTACCTACCGATCTTAATACCCCCCAACCTCATCGGGTTTTTGTCTCTTGATCTAGCCATGAAGTTCGCCAAGGAGTACCAGAGGCACATGACCGGGATGGAGGAGGAGCTGCCCGCTCTAGGGCTGAAGCGTCTCAAAGAAATGATCGAGAAATGCCAGGCTACGCCATGTCCCCCGCAGCCGCAGGTCCTCGGCGACGAGGGAGCTATGGTCGTCGCAGGAGCTAGCCAGTGCTCCGGGGCAAGCCATTGCTACGGTAATTATTTTTCGCTTGTTCTTTCTATTAAGCTGTTCTTTGTTCGTCGATTAGGTGTCGGGTTGTCTCCAACTCTCCATCTATTTGTCTTCTCTTTGGCGAAAAAAAGAGTCAAGACTCAAGAGCTTGATTGAAATTTTCTCTCTTGCTTTGGAGAATCAAATCGGGACTGAACTGAACCTAATAATTGGATCTTGGCATTTGATTCGGAAGTACTGCACGTACGACAGTTCCTCGTCCGATTGTTGTACGATGCAAGATCTCGTGGTCTTCTGCACTTTGATGCCACCGGCGGACGGATCGATCTGCTTTGTCGACAAGGATCGGATGAGAAGTGTCGTACGCATAGCACGCGACTCGTGTGGGTCCGGTTGCTGCTGGCGGGATACTGTGTTTATGTGGTGAGGTCGAGCAAGTCAACTGCGCGCGTATAGCTAGGCTGGTTTGATTAGCAAATTAATCTTTTGTTTGGTTTAGAGAGTGTTGAACCAGTATTATATATGCTAGTTTTATTTTTATTTTTGCGGGATCGTTTTTTCCTTTGCGAAATAGTGTGCTATACTTTTTTTAAGGCTCACACCTAGACTATATTAAGCATAAATACGATTATAAGGGACACATCCGTTCTTAGAGCAGTTGCCTCTACATTTACAGAAAAGACCCGAGGGACAACGAAGAAATAAATCCAAATCCACATCAAAACCTTCTGCGATTGAATCCTATCCGCTCTTTGGTCACTTTTGTTTGCCCGAGGAGAGAACGAAGGTTGGGAAACTTACTTGTCCAAACATAACTATAGAGGGGAAAATCCTCATACATATGAAGTGATGTGGAAGAAGCCGAATCGGCAGGGCACACAATTGATCTTTGTCGACGATCGGGCTATAACTATCTATGGAGGCTGACGTCTCGTCCACGGTTGTCTGGCAAGACTCGGGATTTCTCTTTATGCGGATGAACTCATAGTCATTCGCAAAATCATTGGGTCTTTTTGGGATGCAACCGGAATACAGATAAATCTTCGGAAGACAGAAATCTTTCCAGTTTGCTATGAGAAGATTGACATGCTAGACCTAATTTCAGTATTCCCCATGTCAATGCCAACATACCCTCGCACATATCTTGGGCTTACTCAACACTCTAGGTGATTGCGGAAAATCGACTTCGAGCCCCTAATTGCCAAAGTGGTGAAGAGACTACAATGATGGAGAGAAAAGAACCCAACAAGTAACGGTAGAACTGTGCTAATGAGGTCAGCACATGGCGCTGGCTAATTATCTTATGGGTGTCCTTTCTCTGTCGAAATAGGTCTGAAAGAAGTTGAACACCTTCGCGAGGGGTTTTATTTGAAAACCCAAATGGGGGACATTCTCTCATTAATTTGAAGACTTTATGTGTTTCAAAGAAGCTCGACGTGCTATGGGTGACTGACGTTGATTATTTCAGTCGAGCACTTCAGCTACGTTGGCACCGCCGAGGTGGGGGAAAGGATTGGTTGGGAGCCAGTGGTGAAGCTGCTTACGAAAAGATCTCTTGGAGCTCACCCATGGTGGCGGTTCGACGACGGGTGTTGTCCTACCACAGTTTCTTTTAGTCGGCCCTCCATCATAGCGCAATCTGGCCGGTGTCTACTCTGTATCGTACTATGACGCCAAATTTTCTCATACCTCGTGTTGGGAGGCATCTGTTATTCAACGGGCACCAAGCATCTCCGTCACCCCAAGTGGCTTGTCTCCCACGGATTATAACCCAATTCTGGAATATGCACTGAGGTGGGAGAGATCCCATTGGGTTCTTTTTATTCTGATCTAGGTGATTCTTGTAAAATTCAAGGACTGTGTTGTAATAGTTTTTCTTTATGGAGTCCTTTGTAAATTTAGCCCCACCGTTTTAATAGCAGCTAATCTCAAAAAGAAAAAGTTTTAATAGCAGCTTCGGGGTCCTTCGAGGCTCATCCCTTTCTTTCAAAAAAACATGTTACTAAATCTTGGACAGGCCCATCTACAATATTTAATACCAGCTATTTGCATCTGCAGCATGTGATGAGAGTTTCTTTCCGTCCCTTGCAAATGAGCTCTCAGCCATCGTTCGCTGCTTCAACGAAAGGGCCAAAAGGCTGCTTAAATTGCACTTGGCCTCGACAGGATTGAAGAGATACTTCATGTGTTTCGCAAATAGGTCTGCCAGGAGGCATGAGGAGCTCCTACGGCAAGGTAAAGACCTGGTTACCAACTGGTGATCATTTCAGTATCATTGCCAGCCGGTCCTACTTTGATGAATAAGTAGTCACAAACAATAGATGTATGATGAATAAATAAAGAACAAAAAACATGCAGAAATGTTACTCGAAAGAAGGGCAGGCCTTCAGAACCGAAGCACGGAACCTGCAAATCGAGATACTCGAGTCACCCTGGCTGCACGAGCTCATGGCATTCTACATCAACTTGAGGAGGAGCGACAACGTTGCAATGGAACTCCTAGGGGACCTCTCCCTCACATTCGACGACGAGGATAAGCCAACGCTCTCATGCGGCCTCTTCGATTCCTTACGCATTGACATCGACTTGACGTGTTCGATTTGCTTGGTGAGCTACATGTGTAAACATTATTAGTATTCAATGATTTGGAGCGTTCATACAAAAAAAAGGTCAGATTGTTGAAGGAATTGAATGATACTCCTATGTTTTAACAGGACTCTCCGATTCTACAGGACACATTGTTTGATGCAGTCTCTCTTTCATGTGGCAACATCTTCTGCTACCTGTGCTCCTGCGCCGCGGCCTCTGTGACGGTCGTCGATGGGCTCGAGTCTGCAAATCGTAGATCAAAATGCCCCTTTGTCGCTGAGTAACTTTGTGAACTTTTATTTGGACAACTGAGTAAATTCGTAAATTTCTTTGCTCACCGGTTCATATGAGTCCGATGATCTTAAACATACACTAGTAGAAAACAGGGCTTCCGTTTGGCCCATTTGTCCCGGGCACAATTAGAACCGGAACTAATGGCCCCATTAGTTCCGGTTCGAATGGCCAGGACGCCGGAGAGCACCAGTATCGGTTCGTAAGGAACCTTTAGTACCGGTTCGTGCTACGAACCGGTACTAAAGGGTTACTGCAACGGCCACATAGGTGGGGCCAGTGCGAGTAACCTTTAGTACCGGTTCGTATCACGAACCGGTACTAAAGTATCACCAATCGGTACTAAAGGTATCCATATATCATCTTTCACCCCGAGCCAACCAACTCCATTTTTCCAGCTCGAGTTCATCTCCATTTTCTCCTCCATTTCCTCTCCCAAGGTCGAGTTGGTTCCATATTTTTTTCCACCATTTGTCAAGATTGACAGCACCCCATCTATTCAAGGGTTAGAAACTTCATCCTTTCTTCCAGCGTGGCTACTTTAGCTCATTCCATTGCTACTTTAGCTCATTTCATTTTTGTAGCGCTAGCTAGGTGTTTGATGAAATGACTAAGTTAGGGAGCTCATTTTTTTATATGCATTTTGAGCTCAAATTAATTTATGATTTGTGGGTTCTAGTGTCGTCCCGTCCCCGTCCTCACCGCCGTCGATAGCCCGCGCCGTCCCGTCATCGGCACCACCTCGATGAGCCTCTTGTTTTTTATATGCATTTTGAGCTCAAATTACTTGTATGATTTAAATGCATAGTTATTACTTGTATAATTTACTTATGTTTTTTTATATGTATAGTGTCATGGTTTTGATATCCGTCCCCGTCGGCTCTCGTCCGGTCTATGATTCGGATATGGTATATTTTTATAACTATTTGTTTCATTTCGTATTTATAACAATTATGCCTACCAACTTGACATAGATTTTTTTATCTAGGAGGTAGTTGAACCGGAAATTCCAACCGACCCTATTATCGAGTTTTTTGAAAAAGAAAACAATGATTTGAAAGCAAAATTGAAAAGAAGTGAAGATCTTCGTCTACAATGCCTAGAAGAGAAGATCAAATTGGAGTTCGATCTTGCCGACGTCGTCGATAAACACAAGATCAAGATGGATGCAATGCGCTTGAAAATTAGAAAGGTTCGAAAATATGCCATTCATAAAGAGGCTTGGTATCATTATGCTATTGGTTCAATAATTAACTTAGTTGCGATTTTGATCGCATTTGTTGTTGGGTTTAAATTCTTTAGATAGTTCTATGTTAGTTTCAATGTATGTTTTATATGAACTATGTATTGCATGTGGTCGCTACTCTAATTTGGTTTTAATGTGATGAACTTGTATTAATTAATTTGGTCACTATTATATATTCGTGATGTAGTGTAATGGTTTTTGATATATTTATATAATGCAGATGAGACGGCAATGGATGTACGGTGACCGACGTTCTCCCGACTTTATTAATGGCATGCATTATTTTCTCCGTGTGGCTGAGACAAACAAGCGGTCGAATGGTTTTATTTCTTGTTCATGTAGTGTCTGTAAGAATACGCAGGATTACTCTACCTCAAAAATCATTCACGTCCACCTGTTGCAGTCCGGTTTCATGTCCGGTTATAATTGTTGGACCAAGCACGGAGAAAGAGCGGTTGTAATGGAAGACAATGAAGAAGAAGAGGATAATGACAACTATCCTATGTTCACAGAAGACGGTGGTACTACAATGGGGAAAGACGAAGCTGAAGAAGAGCCCATTGTTGATAAGCCCGATGATGATCTTCGTCGGGCCATTCGTGATGCACAGATAAAATGCGGAAGTGAAAACGAGAGGTTGAAATTGGAGAGTGTGGCGCCCCGACCCGACTGCTATACAGTGATGATGTGTGTCACCGGTTAAGCGATACAACCGGAGGTTACGGGTTTACCAATCCCCGGCCAAAACCTTTGGCAGGCGTTGCTCGGAATTGATCATCGGCAACGCAACACCCCGATTGATGCCTTAACACAGGCACAACTATCAATGCATAATAGAGAGATCAAGACTTGTGGAACAACTGGCACCTCACATACTCTACGACACAAAGCATATAGTTCAACTCTTATAATAGAGAAAGATAGCAAATGACAACCAGAGGTCACGGACCCAACATTACAACAAGCGGAAGCGAATTAGGTTGTCTAAACAACAAGATCCAAATTAGGGCCTAAGAGGCCTACAAATAAACATCCAGCGCCAGCTGTTCCGGGATGTCCCAAGCTGCCACCTGGGAACCCCAGACTACTCGTCGACGTCCACAAAGAACCCACCTTCGAGGTCGGTGAAGTCCTCCTCTAAAACAAAACAAACGACGTTGAGTTCGACGAATTCGCAAGATTATATATAGAGCTTTAGCTCGATGAGGCTTTCAAGGTTTTATGTCTGTTTTGCATAAACTGATTTTATTTATGAAAACATAACTCAATAGCATCGACTATTCAGAGTATTTTCAAAAGAGGTAAGAAGTAACTCTTTCTTTCATCACCTTTCTCAACATCAACCACTGTACCTGTTCATCAAAGGCACCTCCCCGAACCACCCTCGAGGAAGCTCACCATGCAATCTTGAATGGTACCTCTAGTACCCAGTTTTTAGCCATTCCGTTAAAGTTATTCTATGATCTTATCGTCCTTTCCCAAGTTGTCCATAACCGTGGACACGGCTTTTCGAAAAGATTTACCCTGCAGGGGTGTACAAATGTTTGCCACGCGTACCGTCCGGCCCATTACCTGCGCATTAGCTCTCTTCCTTGGAAAGCCGGCTGGTTGGGAGCGGTGTCGACTTCTCCCTCGTTAAAGACTTTCCAGGATCATCAGTGGCGGCAGGACACGAGATCACCACACCCTGCCCCACGGCCACTCATTTTCCTAACACCACCATCCTCATCCTAGTTCATACCAGCATCATCACGCACGCGCAAATGGAAGCCCGAACTATAGGACCCTGACTAGTCCCGCCCGAGTTATTTAGTCTATGAGGGTTCCTGCAATTGCATAGGCCTCACGCATGGTTGCACACTCAGTCTTGGTTCGGGAGGTAAAGAACTTGCACCTAGGCAGCGAGAACGAGACAACGCACCACAACCACAGTGGCCTCTCATCCCCGCCTTTAGCATTTTATTAGCTGTCTCCACATATTCTCCACCGTCAACCATTTATCACATCACCTGTTACCAACATGAACCATCCATCGCACAGCTAGGTATTTACTAAGCATGGCTAAACATCAACATAGCATAGTTTAGTATCTCAGGCAACACACAAATCTATGGATAGTAGAAGGGGAGCAGGTATTTGCATCGGAATCTTAATGCAACTATAGGATACTCTAATCCAGTGAAATTGACATTTGGAACCGCATGCAATATTATAGTGGAGAAAATAATTGCGGAAACATAGGATAAGATATGCTCAGAGGGGGATTACGCTTGCCTTGTTGATACGGCTGGTAGTACGGATCGTCACGATACGGTGGTGGCACTTCAGCTCCTTGGTCTACCGATGCACAAACAACACAGGAAGAACAATCAAACACCACACATGCTTAACATAGGCAATGCGCAAACACATGATGGCATGACATTTTAAATCCCCGAGAGGAGGATGATTCATCTATTCAATTTAAACGGAGTTCGGACGCGCAAGGGGGCACATCTCGAATATACCGTGGATTTAAGTAAGGCGGCAAATTTACTTATTGAACAATGTAGTTGAAATCCTAGGATTTAAATTGTGGATGAAATGACATGAGCATGTAAAGATGCAGGGTTTAGGTGATGTACAAGAAAAGATATAGCTACACTTGTATCGAAACAATTGTCGAAGAAAAGGAAGTTTTGCATTTTGTCTGGCCAGACCGGAGTTTCCGGCCAGAGGGGGCTTAGGGGCCGGAGTTTCCAGACCACCAAGTTTTTAGCCCACGACGGCAGCCTCTGTATCCGGTCCGGAGTGACCACGGAGTTGGTCCGGAGTTTCCGGTCTCCGAATCCATCCGGAGTTTCCGGTTTCAAGGTCTGGAGTCCCCGGTTGGAAGACACAGCGACGAGCTACGGCTACGGCGAGGAACCACTGCGAGGGAACGAGCGCGAGAGGGAGATGGAGGGGACGGAGAGCAGTAGAAGGTGCGCGTGCTCACCCTGAACGCGTATGCGGGCTCGGGGAGGAAGGAGACGGTCGGAGGGCGGCGTATTGCCCGCGGCGGAGCTCGGGCTGCGGCGGCGAAAATGTGGACGGCGGCGGCGATGTGCAGCCTCCGGGCTCGATTCCTCTGGCAGAGGAGTAGCAGGTGAGGCGGCGGAGCTTTCCACTGTCCTCGATTTGCTTGGGATGCTCTCAGGCGACGGCGACGAGCACGGCGGCCTCGGCGGCCATGGCGGCTCGTGGGGAGCAGAGGGGGAGAGGAGATGGAGCAGGGGCGAGTGGGGATGGGCAGCAGAGGGGGCCCGACGTGCTTGTCTTCCTGCGGTGGGGGCAGAGGGGGCCCCGGCGGCGTGCACGGCGACCATGGGGTCGAGCTGGTCCGGCGGGAGCGAGGAGCTCGGTCGCTACAGGGAGGAAGAAGAAAGCAATTTTCTGAAAACCCCCCTGGAACTTCTATTCTCCTCACGGATAGGTCCTTTCTAGCTATTCCTTTAAACACAGGTGACTTTAGTCATTTAATTGAGGCACTTAAACATCTCCAAAAATTATGACAAAATTTGGGGAGGCTCCCCTTAGCCTGTAGAAGCTCCACAAATTTTGGTGTCTCAAACTAAAATATTTTGAACCACTTTTGTTTAGAAGGGTTGGATAAGGCATTTTTTGCTAAAATCAAAATGATAACACTTTGGAATTTTAGAGCAAGTGCAAAATATTATTTTGGAACTCTTGTAACTTCCTTGACAAATAGGGATTAACATTTGTATTTGTGTTTGTCAAGACCAACACAATTGAGTTACAAGGATTGCATTTTGAATTGGTACCCTTGTTTCCACTTGTTTTAATTTGTTTAGCAATTTAGAATGGATGCCATGATGCTATGATGCATGAATGAAGCATAAGTGGAAAAATTATATAGGTTTTTAGGTTCTCAAACTTTGGGCTGTTACAACTCTACCCTCCTTACAGGAATCTCGTCCCGAGATTCTAAGATTGCGGAAAGAAGTCGGGATACTCCTCATGAAGACTAGACTCTCTTTCCCAAGTTGCTTCTTCCTCGGAATGGTGAGACCACTGAACTTTGAGGAACTTGGTAGTCTTGTTCCGGGTCTTCCTTTCGGCTTCATCCAGGATACGGATAGGATGCTCGCGATAAGTGAGATCTTCCTGGAGGTCTAGCTCTTCATGATTGACCCCATGGATAGGATCCTTGAAACACCGGCGAAGTTGGGAGACATGAAACACATCATGTACATTTGGGAATTTGACCGGTAACTCCAACTTATAAGAAAGATCTCCTCGCTTGGCCAGAACGGTGAAAGGGCCAACATAGCGAGGTGCCAATTTCCCTTTGATTCCGAAGCGGCGAACGCCACGAAGGGGAGAGACGCGGAGATAAGCTTTATCACCAATTTCATAGTGAATTTCCTGATGGTGCTTATCATAGTAGCTCTTCTGCCTAGACTGAGCAATCTTCAGATTCTCCTTATGATTCTAACCTTCTCCTCAGCTTCATTGATCACATCCGGACCAAAGAGTGCTCTCTCTCCGGTCTCGGACCAATTTAGAGGAGTGCGGCATTTTCTTCCATAGAGCCTCGAATGGAGCCATGCCCAGACTAGCTTGATAGCTATTGTTGTAGGAGAACTCCGCGAAAGGGAGATACTTTTCCCAACCCTTGCCAAAAGAGATTACACATGCCCGAAGCATGTCTTCCAACACTTGGTTCACTCTTTCGGTCTGACCATCAGTTTGAGGATGGTAGGCGGTACTGAAGTTGAGACGGGACCCCATAGCAGTTTGGAAACTCTGCCAAAACTTGGATACAAAGATACTTCCACGGTCCGATATGATCCTCAGAGGGACCCCATGCAATGGAACAATACGAGCCAAATATAAGTCAGCAAGTTGACTTGCCCGTATATCATCACGGACTGGTAGGAAGTGAGCAACCTTGGAAAGACGATCAATGATTACCCAGATTGCATTGTTGCCCTTTTGAGATCGGGAAACCCGGTGATGAAGTCCATACCAATTTCATCCCATTTCCACTCGGGACTGCAATAGGGCGAAGAGTGCCGGGAGGTCTTTGATGTTCAGCCTTTACCCGTCGACAGGTGTCGCATTCAGCAACATACTTGGCAATTTCTCGTTTCATCGAGTCCACCAGAATTGTGGTCGAAGGTCTTGGTACATCTTGGTACTACCGGGATGAATAGAGAGAGGAGATTCATGAGCTTCTTGGAGGATCAGCTCCCTCAATTTTCGTTTCTTTGGCACTACCAAGCGGTCACCAAAATAAACAACTCCGGATTCATTGACAGAAAAACATTTGGCCTTCCCGCTAGCAATGTTCTCCTTGATTTTTGAATACCCTTGTCACGGTTTGAGCTTCCTTAATCTGGTCTACAAGAGTAGATTTGATCTCCAGATTTGCAAGGTAGCCGAGGGAACAATTTCCAAGTTCAAACGAGAACTCTTCATGGAGGGCAGGTTGGGCCTTTTCAATCATCAGATTGTTGCAATAGGACTTCCGACTTAGCGCGTCAGCCACGACGTTTGCTTTGCCGGGTTGATAGTTCAGACTCACATTATAGTCCTGATTAACTCCAACCAACGCCTTTGCCTGAGATTTAAATCCGGCTGGGTGAAGAGGTACTTCAGACTCTTGTGATCCGAGAAATCTCGCAACGGTTACCAAACAGGTATGGTCTCCATTGCTTCAAAGCATAGACCACGCGGCAAGTTCTAGATCATGAGTTGGGTAGTTGAGCTCATGCGGCTTAAGTTGGCGAGAAGCATATGCCACCACATGGCCATCTTGCATTAGCACACACCCAAGCCTTGTAGAGAGGCGTCACAGAAGACGACGAAATCCTTGCTTGTGTCCGGCAGGACAAGCACAGGAGCGGACGTGAGTTTGGCTTTCAGTGTTTTGAAGCTCTCTTCAGCTTCGGCCGTCCATACGAACTTTTTCCTTCTTGAGAAGGTCAGTCAGGGCCTTGGCTATCTTGGAGAAACCTTCGATGAATCGGCGGTAGTAACCCGCCAATCCGAGAAAGCTACGGATGTCCTTGACTGACATTGGAGTTTTCCAATCCAGAATGGACTGAATCTTGTCGGGAATGACAGCCACACCATTAGCGGATATCACATGACCAAGGAAGACAAGATTATCCAACCAAAACTCACACTTGGAGAACTTGGCATAGAGGCGGTGTTCTCGAAGTCGTGTCAGAACCAAACGAAGATGTTCCATGCTCTTCATCGGTTTTGGAATAGATGAGGATGTCATCGATGTAAATGACGACAAACTTGTCAAGATAATCCATGAAGACAGAGTTCATGAGCCTCATGAAAGTAGCTGGAGCATTGTGAGACCAAAGGACATGACGGTATACTCATATGAGCCATAACGAGTAACAAATGCCGTCTTTGGAATATCCTCCTTTCTGATTTTATCTGATGGTAGCCTGACCTCAGATCCATCTTGGAGAATACCGTTGCACCAGCTAACTGATCCAACAGATCATTGATGCGAGGAATAGGATACTTGTTCTTGATTGTCACCGCATTCAACGGTCGATAGTCAGAGACTAGACGAGGCACGGTAGAATCCCTCTTCTTGACAAAGAGTACCGGACAACCCCAAGGTGAACTGCTAGGCTGGATGAACCTTGCTAACAGCTGATCAATTTGCTCTTTCAACAGAGCCAACTCTTCCACCGGCATACGGTAGGGCTTCTTGGAAATTGGAGCGGTACCGGGAAGTAGATCTATGACAAACTCCACACTTCGGTCAGGAGGCATGCCAGGCAATTCTTCCGGGAACACATCCGGGAAGTCACACACCACGTGTATGTCCTGGATTTCAGGAGGGGATTCGCCTTCCATAAAGCAAAGGAGAATCTCAGGTGAGTTGGGTATGATGAGATGGAGGTCTTGATAGTGCAGACCAATACTTCACATGTCACCGGAAGAATTGGTCACGGTGACGGTCTTGGCAGCACAGTCGAGATTAGCCTGGTATTTGGCTAGCCAGTTCATGCCCAGTATGACATCAATGCCACTTGACCTCAGAGCTACCAAAGCGAAAGGAAAAGAGTAGTAACCGATAGTAATCTGAACTCAGGAGTAACCCCATCGGTTTGCCATTTGGAGCCAGGAGTGGCGATCACCAAGGGACCTCATTTTCTCAAACGGTATTTTGTGGTCTTTTGCAAAAGCTATGGATATGAATGAATGCGATGCTCCAGAATCAAACAAAACTGTAGCACGATTGTTGTTGATTCGTAACTCACCCATGAGAACGCCGGGGTCCTCTTCAGCTTCTTCAGCAGAGATGTGGTTCAGGCGACCACGCACAATAGGTCCAGCCTTGCCAGCTGGAGTGGCAGGGGCTCGTGCAGGAGTTATCGCGAGAGGTGCCTTCTGGGGGCACTCCCTGGAGTAGTGGCCAGCCTGGCCACAGGTAGCAAGTGAGTCCAGGTGGAGCAGGTAGCATAGGACGGTACCCACTCCCGCCTACCCCAAGTGTCGAAGTAGTGGGGCGCGGAGGGGTGGCCTGTATCCCGCGGTCCTTGGCATGAATGGAGCACGCGGCACAGGCTGTAGGGATGCGCTTCTTGCTCTCAGAACCCGAGGAACTCTGGTGGTCCCCGTGTGCGGGCCTCTTGGAAGCTCAAGTTCCTTTCTTCCTTGCTCAGAGTAAAGCCTGGTTGAACAGCTCCTGATAGGTCTGGAACCTGAAGGGCAACAACTCATAGCGGAGCTGCGGAGTAGACCCTTGCGGAACAGCTCTTGCTTGTCAGCATCATTGGTCACGTCCCTTGGGGCGTAACGAGAGAGATGGTTGAACTCACGACCATAAGTGCGGAGGTCCATCCGTCCCTGTTGCAAATCCAGGAACTCCCTCCTCTTCAATCCATGATCGGCTGGGGAATGTACTCCGCACGGAAGGCAGTGCGAAATCAGCCCAGTGAAGACATGGTTGGCTGGAAACAAAGCCACATGGCTTTCCCACCAACAGCCAGCAGCACCAACCAAGAGGTAGGTGGCAAAGTTGACTTGCTCAGCCACTGGGACATGCAGCGCGGAGAACTTGCGCTCCAAGCACGAAGCCAATCATCAGCTTCCAGTGGCTCCTTAGCATCAGCAAAGGTGGGTGGCTGCGAGCGCAGGAACTCAGTGAGAGTGTTGCACTCGTTCCTCCGTGCATTCTGCTGCACCAACTGCTCAAGCAAGCGCTCATTGCGCCCACGGTTCTCCTCAATGGCCATCAAGACCTCAGCCATCGAGGGTGGTGGCGGCAGATCATCCTCATCATCATTGTGGTTACCGCGACCACCACGGCCTCCTCGAGCCATTCTGGAGATTTGACAATGACACGTTAGTATCTTTCTCCGAATGGTCGAACAATAGCATTAGCGTCTACACAAGTACACAGACTAGGGACGATAATACTTTGCGAGAAGGAAAACAACAAGATAGAACTTGGGTCAAAGATCAGCATCATGTGCTACTAGTGAGAGTTAAGAAATCACAACTTAACACACTCTAGTTGACACAATCCGGGACCTTATGTTCAAGTCCGGGTTAAAACCCAAAGAAAGGATCAAATGATTGACTCGGTAGAAACATGTTCATCTGAGTTGATTTGGGATTGCAACGCAGCGGGAGCAACTGGACACATAACACTAAAGGTCGAACCCACCCGTTTCTAATCATTTTGAAGTAACAGACAGAAGTAAAACCTTTAAACTCAAATCGAGGTAAGATTGCTCCGAGATTAGAGGGTAACCAGATAAGGAGTAAAAAGAATCCTAAGATGGTTTTCACAACTCATTTTTAGGTTAAAAATATTTTCACAAACACTAGACTCAACATCGACCAGTAGAAGGGTTTCCTACAGGCAGTACTGCTCTGATACCAACTTGTGGCGCCCCGACCCGACTGTATACAGTGATGCTGTGTGTCACCGGTTAAGCGATACAACCGGAGGTTACGGGTTTACCAATCCCCGGCCAAAACCTTTGGCAGGCGTTGCTCGGAATGGATCATCGGCAACGCAACACCCCGATTGATGCCTTAACACAGGCACAACTCAATGCATAATAGAGAGATCAAGACTTGTGGAACAACTGGCACATCACAGACTCTACGACACAAATCATATAGTTCAACTCTTATAATAGAGAAAGATAGCAAATGACAACCAGAGGTCACAGACCCAACATTACAACAAGCGGAAGCGAATTAGGTTGTTCTAAACAACAAGATCCAAATTATGGCCTAAGAGGCCTACAGATAAACATCCAGCGCCAGCTGTTCCGGGATGTCCCAAGCTGCCACCTGGGAACCCCAGACTACTCGTCGACGTCCACAAAGAACCCACCTTCGAGGTCGGTGAAGTCCTCCTCTGAAACAAAACAAACGACGTTGAGTTCGACGAACTCGCAAGATTATATATAGAGCTTTAGCTCGATGAGGCTTTCAAAGTTTTATGGCTGTTTTGCATAAAGCTGATTTTATTTATGAAAACATAACTCAATGGCATCGACTATTCAGAGTATTTTCAAAAGAGGTAAGAAGTAACTCTTTCTTTCATCACCTTTCTCAACATCAACCACTGTACCTGTTCATCAAAGGCACCTCCCCGAATCACCCTCGAGGAAGCTCACCTTGCAATCTTGAGTGGTACCTCTAGTACCCAGTTTTTAATCATTCCGTTAAAGTTATTCTATGATCTTATCGTCCTTTCCCAAGTTGTCCTAACCGTGGACACGGCTTTTCGAAAAGATTTACCCTGCAGGGGTGTACAATGTTTGCCACGCGTACCGTCCGGCCCATTACCTGCGCATTAGCTCTCTTCCTTGGAAAGCCGGCTGGGTGGGAGCGGTGTCGACTTCTCCCTCGTTAAGGACTTTCCAGGATCATCAGTGGCGGCAGGACACGAGATCACCACACCCTGCCCCACGGCCACTCATTTTCCTAACACCACCATCCTCATCCCAGTTCATACCACCATCATCACGCACGCGCAAATGGAAGCCCGAACTAGAGGACCCTGGCTAGCCCCGCCGAGTTATTTAGTCTATGAGGGTTCCTGCAATTGCATAGGCCTCACGCATGGTTGCACGCTCAGTCTTGGTTCGGGAGGTAAAGAACTCGCACCTAGGCGGCGAGAACGAGACAAAGCACCACAACCACAGTGGCCTCTCATCCCCACCTTTAGCATTTTATTACTGTCACCACAATTCTCCACCGTCAACCATTTATCACATCACCTGTTTCCAACATGAACCATCCATCGCACAACCAGGCATTTACTAAGCATGGCTAAGCATCAACATAGCATAGTTTAGTATCTCAGGCAACACACAAACCTATGGATAGTAGGAGGGGAACAGGTATTGGCATCGGAATCTTAATGCAACTATAGGATACTCTAATCCAGTGAAATTGACATTTGGAACCGCATGCAATATTATAGTGGAGAAAATAATTGTGGAAACATAGGAATAAGATATGCTCAGATAGGGGATTACGCTTGCCTTGTTGATACGACTGGTAGTACGGATTGTCATGATACGGCGGTGGCACTTCAGCTCCTTGGTCTACCGATGCACAAACAACACCGGAAGAACAATCAAACACCACACATGCTTAACGTAGGCAATGCGCAAACACATGATGGCATGACATTTTAAATCCCGAGAGGAGGATGATTCATCT
Organism: Poa pratensis; assembly: GCA_947311845.1. Taxonomy (NCBI): domain Eukaryota; kingdom Viridiplantae; phylum Streptophyta; class Magnoliopsida; order Poales; family Poaceae; genus Poa; species Poa pratensis. The sequence continues at coordinate 142,716 of CAMZMU010000014.1, forward strand.
ATTCCATTTAAACGGAGTTCGGACGCACAAGGGGGCACATCTCGAATATACCGTGGATTTAAGTAAGGCGGCAAATTTACTTATTGAACAATGTAGTTGAAATCCTAGGATTTAAATTGTGGATGAAATGACATGAGCATGTAAAGATGCAGGGTTTGGGTGATGTACAAGAAAAGATATAGCTACACTTTTATCGAAACAATTGTCGAAGAAAAGGAAGTTTCGCATTTTGTCTGGCCAGACCGGAGTTTCTGGCTAGAGGGGGCTCAGGGGCCGGAGTTTCCGGACCACCAAGTTTTCAGCCCACGACGGCAGCCTCTGTATCCGGTCCGGAGTGACCCCGAAGTTGGTCCAGAGTTTCCGGTCTCCGAATCCATCCGGAGTTTACGGTTTCAAGGTCCGGAGTCCCCGGTTGGAAGACACAGCGACGAGCTACGGCTACGGTGAGGAACCACTGCGAGGGAACGAGCGCGAGAGGGAGATGGAGGGGACGGAGAGCAGTAGAAGGTGCTCACCCTGAACGCGTATGCGGGCTCGGGAGGAAGGAGATGGTCGGAGGGCGGCGTATTGCCCGCGGCGGAGCTCGGGCTACGGCGGCAAAAATGTGGACGGTGGCGGCGATGTGTAGCCTCCGGGCTCGATTCCTCTGGCAGAGGAGTAGCAGGTGAGGCGGCGGAGCTTTCCACTGTCCTCGATTTGCTCGGGATGCTCTCAGGCGACGGCGACGAGCACGGCGTCCTCGGCGGCCATGGCGGCTCGTGGGGAGCAGAGGGGGAGAGGAGATGGAGCAGGGGCGAGTGGGGATGGGGAGCAGAGGGGGCCCGGCGTGCTTGTCTTCCTGCGGTGGGGGTAGAGGGGGCCCCGGCGGCGCGCACGGCGACCATGGGGTCGAGCTGGTCCGGCGGGAGCGAGGAGCTCGGTCGCTACAGGGAGGAAGAAGAAAGCAATTTTCCAAAAACCCCCTGGAACTTCTATTCTCCTCACGAATAGGTCCTTTCTAGCTATTCCTTTAAACACAGGTGACTTTAGTCATTTAATTGAGGCACTTAAACATCTCCAAAAATTATGACAAAATTTGGGGAGGCTCCCCTTAGCCTGTAGAAGCTCCACAAATTTTGGTGTCTCAAACTAAAATATTTTGAACCACTTTTGTTTAGAAGGGTTGGATAATGCATTATTTGCTAAAACCAAAATGATAACACTTTGGAATTTTAGAGCAAGTGCAAAATATTATTTTGGAACTCTTGGAACTTCCTTGACAAATAGGGATTAACATTTGTATTTGTGTTTGTCAAGACCAACACAATTGAGTTACAAGGATTGCATTTTGAATCGGTACCCTTGTTTCCACTTGTTTTAATTTGTTTAGCAATTTAGAATGGATGCCATGATGCTATGATGCATGAATGAAGCATAAGTGGAAAAATTATACTGGTTTTTAGGTTCTCAAACTTTGGGCTATTACAGAGAGCATGTTAGAGGATCACAAAAAATTGTTGTACCCAAATTGCAAAGATGGCCAAAAAAAAGCTGGGTACCACACTAGAATTGCTACAATGAAAGGCAGAGAATGGTACATCTGACAAGAGATTTGAAAATTTGCTGAAAATAATAAAAAGATGCTTCCAAGGGATAATGTATTGCTCCCTAGTACGTACGAAGCAAACAAGGTTGTCTGCCCTCTCGGATTAGAGGTGCATAAGATACATGCATGCATCAATGACTGCATCCTCTACCGTGGTGAGGAGTACGAGAATTTGAATGCATGCCCCGTATGTGGTGCATTGCATTATAAGATCGGACGAGATGACCCCGGTGATGTTGAGGGCGAGCCGCGCCCCAGGAAGAGGGTTTCTGCCAAGGTGATGTGGTATGCTCCTATAATACCACGGTTGAAACGTTTGTTCCAAAACAAAGAGCATGCCAAGTTGTTGCGATGGCACAAAGAAGACCGTAAGAAAGACGAGATGTTGAGACACCCCGCTGATGGGTCGCTGTGGAGAAAAATCGACAGAGAGTTCAACGAATTTGCACGTGACGCAAGGAACTTAAGGTTTGGTTTAAGTACAGATGGCTTTAATCCTTTTGGGAGCAGAGCTCGAGTCATAGCACCTGGCCTGTGACTCTATGTATCTATAACCTTCCTAATTGGTTGTGCATTAAGCGAAAGTTCATTATGATGCCAGTGCTCATCCAAGGCCCGAACCAACCCGGCAACGACATTGATGTGTACCTGAGGCCATTGGTTGAAGAACTTTTACAGTTGTGGCATGACGAAGGTGTACGTGTGTGGGATGAGCACAAATAGGAGGAATTTGACCTACGAGCATTGCTGTTGGTAACCATCAATGATTGGTCTGCTCTTAGTAATATTTCAGGACAGTCAAACAAGGGATACAATGCATGCACGCACTGTTTAGGTGAGACTGAAAGTATATATTTAGGTAACAAGAATGTGTACCCGGGGCATCGTCGATTTATTCCAAAACAGCATCCCGTAAGAAAGAAAGGCAAGCATTTCAAAGGTGAGGCAGATCACCGGACGAAGCCTACCTGCCGTACTGGTGTTGATATATATGACATGGTCAAGAATTTAAAAGTAATCTTTGGAAAGAGTCTTGGCGGACAATCTGTTCCGAAGGACGCTGACGGACACGTACCCATGTGGAAGAAGTGCTCTATATTTTGGGAGCTACCCTATTAGAAAATCCTAGATGTTTGCTCGGCAATCGACGTGATGCACGTGACGAAATGTTTTAGCGTGAACCTGCTAAACTTCTTGGGCGTGTATGGGAAGACGAAAGATACACCGGAATCACGGTAGGACCAGCAACGTATGCACGAACGAGACAACCAGAATCCAGAGAAGTATCAAGGTCCTGCCAGCTACGCTCTTACCAAAGAAGAGAAGAAGATATTTTTTGAAGTCCTGAGCAGTATCAAGGTCCCGTCTGGCTTCTCGTCGAATATAAAGGGAATAATAAACATAATAGAGCAAAAGTTCCAAAACCTAAAGTCGCATGACTGCCACGTGATTATGACACAATTACTTCCGGTTGCATTGAGGGGTTTCTGCCGGAAAATGTTCGAGTACCCATTGTGAAGCTATGCGCATTCCTCAATGCAATTTCTCAGAAGGTGATCAATCCAATTTCTCTACCAAGTTTACAGAAGGATGTGGTCCAATGTCTTGTCAGCTTCGAGTTGGTGTTCCCACCATCCTTCTTCAATATTATGACGCACCTCATAGTTCACCTAGTCAAAGAGATTTAGGTTCTCGGTCCTGTATTTCTACAAAACATGTAACCCTTTGAGAGGTTCATGGGAGTCTTAAAGAAATACGTTCATAACCGTGCTAGGCCAGAAGGAAGCATCTCCAAGGGCTATGGAACAGAGGAGGTCATTGAGTTTTGTGTCAACTTTATTCCTGACCTTAAGCCGATCGGTGTTCCTCAATCGCGCCATGAGGGAGACTGCGTGGAAAAGGCACGCTAGAAAAGAAAGCAATAATATGTAAGGACTGGCATTCTTTCACTCAAGCACACTATACAGTTCTACATAATTCCAGCTTGGTGGCTCCGTATATCAAGGAACACATTAATAGTTTATGCTCTAAATACCCGGAGCAGCCTGAAGAATGGATTGAAGGAGAACACGTGAAGACTTTCGGCGGTTGGTTGCAAACACGTCTCATTAATGACACCACTGTTGGAGAACAGCTATACTTGTTGGCCAAAGCACCATCTTCGACTATATTGACTTTTCAAGGGTACGAGATAAATGAAAATACATTTTACATGACCGACCAAGATAAAAAGAGCACGAACCAAAACAGTGGTGTACGCTTTGATGCAACAAACAACAATGGGAAAAAGGACACATATTATGGTTACATAGAGCAGATATGGGAACTTGACTATGGACCTTCTTTTAAGGTCTCTTTGTTCTGTTGCAAATGATTCAACCTGAAAGGCGGGTACATGTTGTAACATCCCAAAATTTTGGAAAATTTAAAAATCACTAAAAATTGAAACTTTTGTTTTGAATAAAATAAATTACTCAAAACTTGAAGATAAATATGAAAATATGAAAATTTGTGAGTTTTTAAACCCTAAAACAATATCTATAAAGTGTTTTAAATTAGTTAAACCTTGTTCTATTAAAATGGTTTTTGATTCAATTATAGTTATTTGAAAAATAAGTTTAAAATAGCTATTTCTCAATATTTACATTTGTGGTATTTTTATTTTGATATTTATAAAGCCCATGATATAAAAGGATATTTGTATTTAAATGATTTATCAAAACTCTATTTAAATAAAATGTTTTGTACCAAATTAGTTTATTGGGTTTATCATATTGAATGATATTACTCATACTATTTTTCTGGATTTTATTTAAGTTCAAAAAGATTTTATAAAACACTATTTTAGAAAATGACATAAAAGTGTCAATTAACAAATTATACAATATTTTAAATTTGTATTTTTGAAATGTGTTGAAAAGTGTGTTTGAATGTTTTAAAATAAAAATATTATTTTTACAAATTTATAGAAACTAGTTTGACTTGTTTTGGACACTTAAAACAAAAGATATGAAAGAAATAAGAAAATTCAGAAAAAGAAAAAGAAAAATTGATGACGTCATCGATGACGTCATCATGCTCGTCTTTAACCTTCGAACCGACGGAAATCACGCCCGCGAGATGGATTCTTGCTGTATCTTTCCAAATTGATTCCCGATGTTTTACTACACCAATTTACGTGCCGTTTCTTTACGATTAAATCCCTCGATCTCCGCCATCCGTTGCCCCCAAAATCCCCCTCCAAAACGCACCAACGCCGTCGAATTTCTTCCCCAAATCGTGCGCTCGTCCATGGCAAGAAACAGCCGGCGATTCTCTCTTCAATTCGTGCCTTCAAGGCCGAGATCGACGCCCCAGTCTGCACCTACTGAAACCACGACCCCTCCAATCCATTTCACCTCACATTTCCGTGCAATTAGCGCCCCCAGGCTGCCACAAGAGCTCGCCGGAGTTCACCACGGCCGCCGCCACTATTCGTCGATTCCCGATGACACCGAAGGTCCCCGCCGCCCCTCTTGGTCTCTAACTTCTCCCCGCGTCCAGGCGCATCTCTTCATGCCCTTCTTTGATTTTTGTTCGCAGCCAAAACTCGGAATCAAGGTCGACGAAAGCCGCCGGCGCGACGAGCTCTCCGTCCGCGTCCTAGCGCCGTTCGAGGAAGCAATCGGCGCCGCCGTCTGCCGCCTCGCCCCGCACGTCGCCGTCGCCTTCCCGAGCCCGGAGGACCACCGCCGAAGCCACGCCGTCCAAGCGCGAGCCGCGCGCTGCCGTTGCCTCCATTTCCGGCCACCGCGTCCACCCGTGATCCCGCATGCGTCCGCGATCTCGCCCCGCGTCCGCGATCACGCACGCGTCCACGTCCGCCCGTGGCCGTCCGCGTCCGCGCCCGCCCGCGACCGTCCACGTCCGCCCGCTGGTATGGACCAATCAGATTGCTCCGATTCTTTTAAATCGTTTAAATTTCCAGAAATTTGTTAAAACTTGTTAATTCCGTAGTAAATCAACCGTAACTCCGTTTTCATTGTTTTTGTAGTCTTTGGATTCGTATGAACGTGTAGAATACAGTGGTATAATAAAAACTTGTATTTTAGTCGTGCACTAACTTGTTATTTACAGAAACATGTAAAACATTATTTTAGTTATAGTTTTGAATCTATAAGTTCAAAATTTGTAAATAAAATATTTTTGGAAAACCCCTGACCTGTATATTAGTTTGGTTCTGTTGTTTTTCAATTTTGAGTAGTTAGATTTATTCAAATTTCAAATGTGATGTTTGAGTAAATTTGACATAACTTTTGATTTATAATTTATTTTTGAGTGAATCCAATTGTAGAAAAATTGTTTATTTGCCCACTGTACAGTAGTATTATTTTTCAGTTTTGAATAAAAATTTAATTACTGAAAACATTAAATCTTGTGTTAATGCCTTCAAAGTTTCTTAATAGTGTTTTGATTTAATTAAAACTAATTAAAACTTAACCTATGTTTTCGTGGACATAATAATAACAGAAAACAGTAGTAATAATTTGTGTTAAATATCTTGACCCAACTTATGTGTGATAAATTTTGATTGACCAATCTTTAACCACAATGGAAAACCATAAACCCAATCACATCAATTCTTTTTTGCATATTGAATTATGTGATAATCCTTGACCAATTATTTTGTGAAGATCTTGTGTTGTATGTTTGTTTTGATATGCTATGAGTTGTTGTTTTGTTTGTTTATTGTTGTGTGATTTCTATGTATAGATAGAACGGAGTGCAACGTTGTTCCTTGTTGAAAAGAGTGTGAGAGCAACGACAACTTCCAAAGGCAAGTGACATTCATAAACCACCCATTATTTTCCTATATGCATTAGTCGAATTTTTGAGTAGTATGCATGATAGGAATTTTTATTAAATTATTATGCTATGCTAGTTAATATGCTATGCAAATTCCTAGTAGTGTGTAGCCACCCTCTTTACCTTGTACCGCAGCCTTATAAGTTTTATTAGATGCTTAGCAATGCTATTAAATTGTTTACTATTGAAATGTTGAGGAAAATTTCTAAGTACTAAAATTTAAATGCACACCTAGGTGGATTGGATGAATGGTTTATGTTGAGTGGCTACTCGAGGCTGTGCTTGTGGTTGTCATCGCCTAAGGTAGTTTCATCTATACTTAGGGCCATGAGCATGGTGGATTTTACCTTAGATTACACTTGTGGTTTGCCACCCAGGAACAAAGAGATTACTAAGTCCCTCCAAGTTTAGATGCTTCCCGTGCAACCTTTTGACAATGGGCACTGTCTTGATCAACTAAGTTGTGAGAGTTTAACCTGTCAGCTTGACAAGCAGATGTGGAGATTTTTATAGGTGGAACGGGTCTTGCTAGTATGGTTAAATTCTTCTTCTGAAAGATCTTGTCTCAATTCTCTCCTTTCCTTAATGCACTCCGCGTGTATAAGCTATTTGGGTTAATTGAGTCTTAAGGTGAAAATGCACAACCTCTGCAGAGTCAAAAACTAAGTACTGAGCCGTGTCCCCGGTGATGGACAACTTCGAGCAGCTGGACAAGGATGGATAGAAGAATCTCAACACTGTTTTCAAGAAGTAAAATTTGACTAAGGAAAATATTTGGAGTGCGCATGGGTTTCATCCCTTGGCGCCAAGTCTTTGAAAATAAAACTCTTTTACAAAAGATAGGAAAAAACTTGCTTTCTCCAAATACCTTACAACTCCACCAAGCCAAATACTCATATTGTTTTTAGACTTGTCATTTATATCCACCATAGTCACTTGCCAGTACATCATTGTATTGACCTCTCTCAGGGGCTGCATAATCAAACGTGCAGGTACCTCGGATGAAGAATAAGTTCGGGGTTTCGAGTCTGCAACCAACATGTTTCGCCTGTGGCACATGAAGATGATGGAGACTCACTGCTACTTTTTATTCCGCTGTGCTAAACTTTGTAAAATGCTAGCCTTGAGCTATGCAATTTGTAATGAATATTGTAAGTCTGGATCATGCGATGTAATAAAATTTGACGCATTTGCATGATATTCATCTTAGACTGTGTGTGCAAATGAATCGATCCAGGGGTTTGCACTATACAGAGGGACTTGCCAATTTTTAAGTGCAGGTCCGCTACACATGTAGACCCGCAGTACGGAATCACTACAGTAGATCTCAAGAATCTTGGTTACGACACCGAACCATTCGTCTTAGTCAATGACGTGGCTCAGGTTTTCTATGTGAAGGACATGTCTAGCAGACCGAAAAAAAGAAAAGATAAGCAAGCGAATACACCATACGACGATGAGCCAAAATGCCACATAGTTCTTTCAGGGAAAATAAACATCATGGAAGTGGAGGACAAGACAGACATGTCAGAAGATTACAATAAGTTTGATGAAATTCGGCCCTTCGCAATAAAAACTGACCCAAGCATTGTGTTAAATGATGAAGATTGTTCATGGTTACGGCGCATTCAGAAAAACGGGACACACACGAAGAAGAAGTTTATACCACAACACTAGATAGGGATGCTGGTGGTGATGTGTCATAATGTATTAAACCTTTATGTAACTGTGTTGTGAAAACTAAGAAGAAAACTCTAAACACTGATTTTTGGTTCTAAAAACTCCAACGGCACTCATAAGCGCTCAAAAAAGTTGGAACAAAACACACGGTTCCCCTGCATACAGCCCGACGGTGGCTCCTGAGTGCCCGCATATCAAATGCACCGTCGGACGTATGCAGGGAATCCGAATGCTTTGTATACCAAAATGAGTACACACTAAGTGTCGAACATGTCCGAGAGGGGCTATATATAGGGTCATATGGCTCACGAAGTGGTCGTGATAGTGCTGATCCAATAGCTCACAAGCCCTCAAAAGAAACACACCCTCTGATCCAACGGCTCATAAGCGCTTGAAAGAAACACACAATCTGTGTGCTTCTTTATTAGTCCCGTTTGGTATTACCAACCGGGACTAAAGACGGGCTTTGTGGACACGACTCGTGTCGGTCACGTGTCCTCCCAGCGCTGCCCTGGCCACGTGTCAATAGATATGATTTTTACAATTTTTTAGAAAATAATTTGACTTCATTTGGACAATTATATCAAAAACACACAAACATGCATTTTGTTTGAAATTTTTGATGATATGGATTTAAATCTATGGCAAATTTACTCAAATAATCCATTTGAAATTTGAATACATTCAACATTGTCAAATTTGAAAATAAGCAGGACGAAAATATTCTACATGTCCAGGGCTTAAGTTTGATATAAAGTTTGTCAAATTTGGAATATATATAAAAATCAATAGATATGATTTTTACAAATTTTTAGAAAATAATTTGATTTGATTTGGACAATTAAATCTATTGATATAAATGAAATGAATATATATAAAAAATCAATAGATATGATTTTTACAAAATTTTAGAAACAAAACCAGAAAATGTAGATATGATTTTCATAAATATTGAAACAATTAAATCAAATATAAAAGTAAAAGAAACTAGAGCAAAAAAAACAATTCGAAAAGCATGTAAATCGAAGGATATAAAAGAAAACAGAAAAAGAAACTAGAAAAACAAAAAAAATCGAGAAGTCCTTTAGTACCGGTTGGTAACCAACCGGTACTAAAGGGTTCGCTGCGCGCGCGAAATTTAGAGCGGCCGAAAATGAGACATTTAGTACCGGTTTGTGTTACGAACCAATACTAAAGCCTTATGAACCGGTACTAAAGCCCTTTAGTATCGGTTCGTAACACAAACCGGTACTAAAGGGTTCGTTTGGCTGTTTTTAGATCATCCGCGCCCCTCTTTCCTCCTCATTCGAAGCAGTTCTTCCCCTCCCCGACGTCGTCGCCCGAGGTGCTGCTCTACACTGCCGCGCCGCCGCCCCGTGGTGCCCTGCCCTCCCTGCCCTGCCACGACGCCGCCGTCTCCCTCCCCTCCCCTGTCTCGGGCTGCAGGCCAGAAGCCCGCCCGAGTTGCTGCCCTAGCCGGCCTCCTCCGCCTCCAAGATGCCGCGTCCACCTGCACCGCCGTCCACCCGAGGTGCTGTGCCAGCGCCACCCTGCCGTCCACCCGGCCGCAGCGCCGCCACCGGAGGTAATTTTGTTTAGGAAAATTAGGAATTGTTTTTAGGAAATTTGTTTAGGAAATTTTCGGAATTTTGTTTAGGAAATTTAGTATTTTAGGCACTGTTTTGAAAATTTAGGCAATGTTTAGGTAGCATTTTAGGATTTAGCAGTTTAGGAAATTTAGTATTTTAGGCAAATGTTTAGGAATTTTATCAAAAAAAATTCAATGTTTTGGCAATGTTTAGGAAATTTAGGAAAATGTAGTATTCGCTATATATATGAATTTGTGTACAGGGACCTAATTGCGTTTTCTATTTTCTGATCATGGACCTTTTTTGCAAAAACCAGGGATCTGTTTGTTGTATATGTGGAATTTTAGTTATTTGTATAGTACTATGTGCATAGAAATTTTGTATAGTACCATTTTTGTTATTTGTATAGTACTATGTGCATAGCCTCTTATGTTCATGCATGTAATCTTTTTGTCCATGTTCGTTAGGATGATTATTTCTTCTCATTTCATAATAAACGAGTATGTATGTGTGCTACCATGCTGAGGCATCTGAAGAAAGAGTTTTATCGATTTTGTACTGAGAGGCTATGACCACAATGTCGTGAGCGTGTTCACATTTTTCTACTCTTTTCACTTGTATCTCACATGAGTGACGTTCCTCTATGTTTTGTCCTCTGATTTTTGTTTTTACTTTCTTGTCATTAAATGTGTAAATACACAGTCGGTCACTATAATGTTAATTTGGAATTATCGTCTTATACCAATTGTGTTTTTAGTTTATTGTTCTCGGCGACGATATTCATGTTGGACCAGAGGGGCGATGTCCGGGACTGGACTCCGCCGGGCTGGCATTGGGAGGTGCTACCTTCCGGGACGCGTAGCTTGGTGAGGAATTCGGGTGACGTCGTCAACCCGGATCTTCTTTGGTGACAGTCGCGTGGGCCACGCTCGGTGCAGAGGGAGCTGGCCCCCGAGGAGGTGGTACATCGCCGTATCAGGGAGGAGGACGAGCACGTCCGTCGCTACATGTATTTGTTGGATAGGCAGTACAACAATACATGGTCGTTTCTTCAGAGGGTTCCTCCTCACGTGAGCTATGACCCTGCGAGGGTTCCTTATCTCTGGATGCGCAGCGCCCGCGGCTCAGCACCCTGCGGCTCAGCACCCGGTCGAAGTTAGTTTGAGTGCTATGTATTAGTGATATTATTCGTGATGTATTAGGGTTAAATAAAAATGGACCAAATTATTCATGGGATCAAGATGTATTAGTGATACTTTTGCATATTTGATCAATGTTCCCTACTTTTAATTATTCTGCTAATGCTAACATTGTTAAGTAGTTGCTATAAATTTGCATTCACATTTGCTAAGATGCAAATTTTAAGATTCATATTCTTTTTACAAAATTGATTGCAGGGACATTGAGCTATGGATCCAAATTGTCCGGACGCCCCCCCAGAGACGAGGAGCGTGAAGAGCGAATGGATCCAAATTGTTCGGACGCCCCCGCCAGAGACGAGGAGTGTGAAGAGCGAATGTATCAGATTATATATGGACGTGCAAATCCGCCTGAAGAAGATGCTGGTGGAGAAGATGGGGTAACTGGAGACGATTACAGCTCACAATTTCTGAACGACTCCGGTGAGGGAGTTGAGCAAGAAGAAATTTGCAGAGAGCAAGAAGTGCCCTTAACAAACTCCGGTGAGGTATATTAAGCCTCTGTTGATCGATCACTAGATGCATTAATTGAGTTGTATTTTAGTTATTAACGAATCCTTTTTCTTTTAGCCCTCCGGATCGAGCAAATCATCCGCTCCTAAAGGGTCAAAACGAGGGCCGAACAGAAGGTTGGCCGATGGTGTAAGGATATCGATCGACAAAGTTGCTGCTAGTGGCGAACCGCTGGAACCCGTAGAGAGCCGCCGTAAATATATAAATCAATGCGGAGTTCTTGTTAGGGACTTGGTCCCGATCATCCTTGAAGAGTGGAATAAGCCGAAGGACGACAACAAGGCAACTACTTATGTCGACGACAGAAGAAAAGATTTGCTTTGGGACACGCTCTTGACACATGTCAACCTACCGCCAGGTATCCTCCCGCCTTTGAAGTTGAAAGTCAAGCAGTGGACTCTTAAGAAGATGGCCACACAATTCCAGACCTGGAAGAAAAATTTATGGAAAGCTTATGTAGCGGCGGAGGAACAAGATCCAGAATTCACTGGACCACTAGTGAAGATACACGAGCACTGGCCCACATTTGTGAAGCAAAGAAAATCGGAGGCCGCTGCGGCCCGATCGGAAATAAATAAGGTAAATGCTGGGAAGAAGAATCACCATACTTTGGGGACAGGTGGCTACAAGACTGCCGTGCCTAAGTGGGAAGGCTTTGAAGCAAAACTGCTTGATCAAGGGATCATTCCACAGACAGCGGACTGGCCAGAGAGGTCCAAGTTTTGGTTGTTCGCGCATGGGGCAGGGTTGGACCCACAGACAAGGCTGATTATTGCGAAGGGAAGATGGAAGGAAAAAAGTTGAACTAATAACCAAAGAACTTGAGGACGCAATAGACAAAGTTCGAAAGGGAGAGTACGTGCCCGACAGAGAGAATGATGAGCTGACACTCGCCCTCGGGAATCCGGAACACGTGGGATGACTTCGAGGCTATGGAGCCGGTGTTTCGTGGAAGCAAGGTTTTCCGCAGGACGCTGACACTTATAGAAGCCGTCAGAGAAAGAAGAAGCAGGAGTCAGACCGGTTATCGGCATTGGAACGCAAGGTGCAGCAGGAGCAACTAGACTCAATTAGTCAGCAAAGGGCATCTCAACGGCAGCTAGAAGGTCCCGTCGTTGAAGCCGCCCCATCTGATCAGCGGAAAAGCACCGTGGGTTCCACGCAGTAACTAGACTCAATTAGTCAGCAAAGGGCATCTCAGCGGCAGCTAGAAGGTCCCGTCATCGAAGCCGCCCCATCTGATCAGCGGAAAAGCAGCGTGGGTTCCACGCAGCTAGAAAATTCTGGATTCGAACCACCGGTGGCTCATTACCCCGTGGATGATATCACGGAGAAGACAGACTGTGAGCTACATATGTCAATGAAGAACATGTCCTTCAAGTTGGCGGTCGGTTATGCTTTACCTAATCAATCTGGAGCAAGCTACCATCTCGGCGCGATTCCAGCTGGCTATGCTCGTGTCGGGGTGGATGAAGTTGTGCCGTTATATGCTAATCTGAACCTTGACATTACTAGAAGTGACGGCGAGAAGACACTGGGAGAAGTCGAGAAGGGTATCGCTCTCTGGAACAAGAAAAACATCATGTTTCCAAACTTGGCGCTAAGGCCACCGACTCCTCCGAGTAGCAGTCCCCGGGCGCCGGGTGGGAGCTCAACGCCACCTCAAGATCCATCCCCCCGGCGCCGGTTGGGAGCCTAGCGCGAGTCCATCGCCCGAGCCGTCCTGTCCATCGATTGCGCCCACTGCTAAGTCCACGTTAAAGCGGAAACTAAACTTCCCGTCGACATTTACATAGAGGAAAAGTGCAAATAAGGAAACTCGAGAGGAACGCGAGTTGCTAAAGCCTCTTCCAAAGAGATCTTACGACTTGACTCCAGAGGAACTCGACGAGTCGGTGCGTGCCGATGTGAAAATACAATTAGCTCCGAAACGGGCCCCGCCAAAGGAGATAATACCACCGGAAAAAGTTGAGAGATGTTTGAAAAATCTATCGTGTGGACCGCCACAGCCGCCTAAATTGCCAGATGACTATGATCGTGTTATTCAGAAGACAATTAGTCAAGAGAAGGAGGTGGCATGTCGCCTAAAGAGGGAGCAGATGTAGATGGCAAAATCCACAAAACAAGTGGCCCAACTCGAAGAACAGGCAAATCAGTCGATCCCCCCGCTCAAGGTGATGCCCGATAAGGAAGTACACCACGACACTGGCACCATAGGCGACCCCATAGAGTATCAGTATGCATGGACATATGTCTACGGGAGGTCCCTGGTCAGACCTGAGCAGGTCGATTCTCTAACAACACAATTACGTCGATTGCATCAGTGGTACGAGAAAGCCGCAAAGGCGGGGCATGATGTCTTCTGGGTGTCATATAAGAAAGAGCATTACTTCACGGATGACGCGATGTATGTTCCATTTTCTGAAATTTTTCAGTTATTCAATCAAGACGCCCTCGACAAAGCCCTCGTCAGTTGCTATTGTTTGTAAGTGATTTATTTTTGCAATTTAATTAAGTATCTAGCTCAGCTCGTTCATCTCGTTCATTGTCTGTAATTACCTCACTATATTCTTCTGTACGCTATTATGGAGAATGAAGATTGTCGAATGCAGAGAATGCCGCATCTATGACACTAGGTTCATTGACCCATATTATATTCATGAAGTGACCGTAAATAACCATCCCGCGGATACAGAGAAAAACTTGCTCCGTTTTTAGTGAAACAAAATACCTACGCAGAAATACTTTTTCCTTACACCTTCAAGTGAGTGTTACTGTACCTTCTACACATTCTATTTTGCTTACTCGATGTTTAGTGTAATTGATGAGTCATGGACATATAAACATGCGCAAATTTCACTGGATTTTGCTAATCATTAGAGTTGACCATGGAGTCGTTCAAGTCATGGACTCGTTAAGGAGAGATATGGACGAGTAACTCAGCTTGCAAGATATGCTACAGAGGTAATTTCAATCATTATCGCTCTATATCGACCTCTTTCATTCATTTTCTGATATCAAGTAATTAATAACTCATTTAATCATTTTCTTTTGCCGGGCAGGGTTTGGAAACGGTTCATCATGAAGGTTCCAGGGGATTGGAAACTGGAGCTATATTTTTATACCACCAAGTTAAGTAGTACTACATATATAGGTTCGCGCAACTCTTTAATTCTAGTTTCAATACCATTATCATGCTTGATTATTATTTGATTAAATTCTATGTTTTGTAAAGTGGTGTCTGAGGCAGCCACAAGGAACTAATTTATGTGCATACTATGTTTTCGAGTACATACGCTTTTGTTAGTGAGCGGAATAGAGATATCAGAACAGCTGAAGTATGTATACACTATTCGCAATTTTTTTATTACCATATTGTGTTGAGTTCCATTCATAAATTATTTATGATGATTTCATATATATATATATAGCTGTCAGCTATTCTACAACCGGTTGTAGATTAGGATCTACAACCGAAGTTGTACTGCCCTGTTGTTCTAGGTATACTGCCCGCATGATCGGGAAGTACGGTTGCGTTTCTTTCTCCTATACAGGGACAATACGCGCTGGAAAATTCACCAAATCCTCCTCACCTTCCCGTTCGATGCGGGCGTACCACCACCGAGGCCGCCGCCGCCGGTCGTCCCGCCTCCGCCACCCGAGCTCCTCCACGTGCATCCGTCTCCAACCCCACCCCTGCGGCCTCACACCCGTCCCCGCGCCTCTCCACCATCCCATTCACGGGCAGTCCCACGCCAATCAAACCGTCCCCGCCGCCGGCAGCCCACGCTGCCACACCATCCCCGCAGCAGCAGCTCCCACGCTGCTGTCGGAGGGGTTCCCGCGTCGCCGCCGCCAAAAGGAAATCCCGAGCTGCCGTCGGATTGAGCTCCGCACAGGCGACGGAAGGGGCTCCTATGCCGCCACTGCAAAGCTCTGGTGCGACTTCTGTATCTTCTTCGAAGAATGGGTGAGACAAATTGGCGACCAGTTCCGCACTTCCGGTGAGCTGCTCTGGCCACCAGCACGCTCGCTACCCCTCAAGGCGTTCCTCTCTCGTGCGTGTGAGCTGCCGCTCCGGTCCGATTCCTCTCGCACACAGAGCGCTGGGAGGTGGGAGCTGCTTTGCTCTGTCTCCTACGCGCAGGCGCGCAACGGCTGCTGCTCTCTATTCCTCCCACGCTCAGGCGCGCTCTGCTGCCGCTCTCTCTCTGTGCTATCTACAGCTGTAGCTGCTCACTCTCCTTCCCCTGATTGAATTTGGCTAGAGCTAATTTGACCGCTATGAGCTGCTCACTCTCCTTCCCCTGATTGAATTTGGCTAGAGCTAATTTGGCCGCTATGAAATTGAATTTGGCTAGAGCTAATTTGGCCACTATGAACTAGTGCTCTGGACGTGTTTGTTGATTTGCCAATGAGAAACGGATGGATATTTTTCTTCAGGTTTTTATGCTGTGTGCCAGTCCCCTCGACATGCCAGGTTTCTTTTGCTGAAATTGATTTAGTGATAATTGGTTTGATCTAAAAATCCTCAAACAGAAGTATAGTTTCATAATCCTTGGCAGTACAGCCATACTGTTTGTTGCGGTACACGCAACTCGCTGAGCATGTTCATGGTTTCATCCATGGCCACCGTCAGCAAGGCAGAGCCGATCTCCGGCACTGGAGCTGCCCACCTCGTTCAGTTTCTGTGACCGTCTCCTCTTACCTTCTTTTCCTTCCTCTCTTTTTCTTTCTCTTAGAACTGAACGTCAGTTCAGACTAAAAGAAGAACATCACGGCAGTGCACTTATTTACTAGCAGGAAGTATTATAATGTATGTTCTATACATGCTAATCGAAGTACAAATTAAAAGCAGTACACTTGCAACTATGGAGAAGTACAAGTATATTTGTAGTAGAAGTACAAATCTAGAGAAGGGGCAAGGCCGCAAGGGGCAGCACGCTCCGTGCTCAGTTTCTGTCTTTATTTTCTGTTTTATCTAGTTCGGCACTACAAATCGGTTCAGCAAACATTTGCTCTTGCACCTTTTCCCGCGCAGTAAACAAATTGGTTCAGTAAAAAAAGGAAAATAAAAATAAAAATATATGTGTAGCAAGATAGTGACTATTATTCACTAAAACATTTTGATATCACACTTGTACTTATTGAAAGTGAGTGTTGTACTTCCCAGATTATTTATGTGCACTTCTAGACTGGATTTTTACTGTTTCGTTAAACTTCCCGGTGGAATGCGAAATTCACAAACAAAATACATGTACTTCGCTGGAAAAATACCTGAACTTCGTTGTTGATTCGTTTGTACTGCCAACGGGGTATTTTCTTGATTAGTGTTTACTAAATCAGCGATAACTTTCTCATAAATTGTATGAGAAAGGATATACCGTTGCAAGTGTACTTCGCAGCGGACGTATTTTTCAAATATTTTCTCAACCGCTTATCGGAATGATGCAACGGATATACCGTTGGAAAGCTGTTGAAATTACGCAACTTTTATACTTTTACGGTTTTTCCAAATTCGTCACCGATTAAAAATGATTTTAAAAATACACTAATCTGGAATGTGTCCTATACGGGCGGATAGTATTTTGTCCGGCGTTTCTCAACCGATTGTCGGAATAATGCAAATGATATGCCGTTGGAAAGCTATTGAAATTCCGCAACTTTTATGCTTTCATGGTTTTTCCAAATTCTGCACCGACTGAAAATAATTTTAAAAATACACTAATCTGTAAGTGTCCTATACGGGCGGACAATATTTTGTCCGCTGTTTCTCAGCCTCTTGTCGGAATTATACAAACGATATGTCGTTGGAAAGATACCGGTGATACGCAACTTTTTCGTGTTGACCGAGTTTTCAAATTCCTTACACTTAAAAAGTAATTTCAAAACTACTTAACTCATGATACCGGTGTTTCACGGTAGGTGCGAGATTAAATTGACGAATTTAGCTCTTTAATTCATAATGAAATGCACTACTAATTATAATTAAACTCATATTACACCATATGAATCATTTGCTACTGACATTTGAGGCGTACAAAGCTCAAATCGATGAGATTACCATGATGTATTTCTGCCCCGAAGAACAGAGTACCTGAACTACTCTCGACACACACCTGAACTTCTCTGTTCACTCGTGTGTACTGCCTACGTAGTTTTCATGATTAGTGTTTACTAAAATAGCGATAATTTTCTCATACGATTTTCGTTTCAGCTCTTTGACCACTCAAAATGCCCGTACTGAAAAGATGCATCTATTAAATTTACCGGTACAATCGGTAACGAAAATCTCAAAAATCAATTTTTAAGTGGGGTTTTTTTGCGGTCAAAGTTCGGTCAAACCTATTTTACTAGTTTGATAAATTATTTGACAACCCATCCGACCTCGGAATTGAGTTATTCTTGTTGCGTCGGAAAGATGAAGTCAGTGGCAATCTACCAAAACTGAAAATGAAAACTAAAATATATGTATAATAGAATTGCGAGTATTATTCACTAAAACATGTTCATACATCACTTGTACTTCCCAGAAGGGAGTTCTGTACTTCTCAAATTACTTATGTGTACTTCTAGGTGGGATATTTTACGGTTTCAGTGTTGTGTTTTTTCAAGTACGAGCCTGGTAGCGGTAGGTGAAAATGTCTGCAGGAATTTTTATTTACTTCAGGAAAATGGAAATTACAAATATCTACTTTAGAACAACACTATGGACGCACACACAAAGTAGTTCGGCTCCCCAGAACCCTCTTGAGCTTACTCTGGAAGACTGAACATCCTTTGATCTTCAGCATGTTCTTCTTCTGAGTGGTGACGCAAATTAAGTTTCGGCTTGCAGAGCACACCTATGGATCTCTGCTATATTTTCTTCAATGACAGGATGAGGATGGTAAACTTGGTCTTCTCCTTCTCAAGGTGCTTGGCTATGCGGCATGTGTACTCCTCAAACAGCGCGTCGAGTATGGTTTCTCCGAAATGGCTTGTAACCATGGACTCCATCACTGATCTGATGCACTTAGCGGTATTGACGCTGCTGCAGGCGCTGTCAAGAATGCCATCACCTTCTGAATCATCGTAACACTAGTAGAAAACAGACCTTTCGTTTGGAGCTGCCCGGACCTATAGTCCCGGTTCCGGCACGAACCGGGACTAATGGTGGCATTTATCCCGGTTTGAGACGGCCAGGGCGTCCGCGGGCATTGGTCCCGGTTCAGTTGGGACTTTTAGTCCCGGTTCGTGGCTGGCCTTTAGTCCTGGTTCGTGGGGTCTATCTTTAGTCCCGGTTTGAATCACCAACCGGGACTAAAGACAATTTCCGAAAGGGTTCTATAGTTGTATTTCAAAAACAAATCGCAGAAAATTGTAAAAATTTCAAAAAATAAAATAGTTTGAACTGTAGTTGTATTAAGTGATATACTTGTCACAAAAATTAACAAACATGAATTTCGACTTATTTTGCAAAAAAACTTTATGAAAACTTCAAATGGCCGCTATTTCTGCATACGATGTCGGAAAAAAAGTATTATATATCAAAATGATCGGCAAAAAATTAGCATTCCGAATTCAATTGCCTCAGCCGTTTTGAGTTTTTTTAGATTTTTAAAATTCGAAAAGAGTCAAAATTTAGATTTTTTAATTTTTTAAAAAAGTTCAAAAAATAAAAATGATGTCGTATTTGGATTCCTCACATTTTTCTAATAATAATGGACATATTATTTGTTCAATTTCGATTTACAAATTTAAAGATATGAATTATGCCATATTAAATGAATTAATGCCAAAAAATAATAAAACTCATTTTATTTTTATATTTATTCAATATTATTATTACTTAGTCATTTTTATATATTTAAATAATTATTTGGAATTCACATTATAAGGATGCGTGAGCCACATGATCCATGGGTTAATATGATTAATAGCGTAATATAGACATAAGGTTACAAGTAGATTATAGGAAGGGGGATGGGAAGGAACCAAGATGTTAAGCGTGCTAGGGGTGGAGTAGTGCGAGGATGGGTGACCGACCAAGAAGTTTGACCAAGATTGAAATTTGATCAAAGATTAAGTGTAATTAGGGGTGGAGTAGTGTGAGGATGGGAGTCCAACAATTAAAAATTGAAAAAACAAATCAAAAATAAAATTGTTTTTTGAAAAAACGAAATAGAAAAGACATTTAGTCCCGGTTCGAGCCACGAACCGGGACTAAAGCTCCTCCTGCCTGAGCTCACCAGAGCGACCCACGTGGAGACCCTTTCGTCCCGGTTCGTAGCAGAACCGGGACTAAAGGGGGATGGAGGGAGAGGCTTTAGTCCCGATTGCATAGTCCCGGTTTAACCGGGACTATAGGCCCTTTTTCTACTAGTGTTATAAGGCTCTCAGTTTTGCTCAAATAGTTTGACATGAGCCATGTCAAACATGCCGCTCTCCTTCACTGATGCCGTCACTTCACCAACCGACGGCCCGTAGGCTGGTAAATGGAAGGAGCTTAGTTTTTCCTTCTCCACGAGTCCCTATATGTTATGAGCAAACTGATTTAAACCCGCTTGACAATCTTTTTTATCTCACAAATTTAATGTTTGTTTTGCAGAAGAACAAAAACTGGAATGTTAATTCTGTAATTAGAAATTAGTATAATTTGGTACATTCTATTCTTATTTACCTCGACGACAAGAGTTTGCAGCGACTGTGAAAGCAAGCCAAAGAGATGGTTGAGATCTCCAGTATATACATCCTCATTCTTCCTCCCAAGAATTGTCAGCACCATTTGCCCATCAAACACAAGTTCTTCATGACGAAGCCTAAGGAACAGAGAGAAGTCCTTTCGAAACTGCTCTTGGAATAGCTTCACCACCAAGGGTGATGTATTTTTGGTGATGTACATGTTTTCTTCATTTAGGTACGCTTCTCTTTTTCCCTCAAGACCGTCCGGCACCTATGTATACATGATATAACATTATAACACTATTCTCACAAGTCACAGCTATGCTCTGAACATAGCACAACAGAATTATGCCTGCTTTCTGACGGACATAAATAACACAATGCCAAGCATGATATGCAATAGTCATTTTACTTTTTTTCTTAGTAATCAATACACATCGGCACATAAGTAGAAGTCCATGATCTTTTCTTGTAATTATAACATTACTTACTTTATTTCTACGTACCTGGGAGCGCCAATGGAGACAGTAGGAGGAGTGGAAGAGATGAACACTTTGATGAGGAAAAAGCCTGATGTAGTAGGAGCTTGGCAGCCCGGAAACATAGTATGGAGGTAGTGTATTTCCCTTCCGATCCATTGCAGCTGACCTCTTAAACTGTTCGAGTAACCGGAAGAGCTGGTTGAATTCGTTTCGTGGTAGGTCATTCAGGAAGAACTGAATCTCCATGTAATCACCTTGGCTTAGTGCAATGGTCGGCTATGGCGTTGATCAGACTGGGGACGAAGATCAATGTGTTTGGTCCTGAAGAACAGCCTAGATCGGCAACAACCATAGTTTGGGGCAGAAGAGCCGAGTGCACTTCTTTTATAGCCTTTTCAATGACTGGCCTAGTCTCTGAAGTAACTATTGCCTGACAGCATGCACAAATTTTTTCAGTTCTTAGGAGCACAATGTAAAACAGGGTGTAGTTACACAGTGGCAAATTTGATTGACCATGGGCACCACACGTGGTAGTTTTTTTTGCGAGGGAGAATTACAGTTACATCCAGCCAAGTTTCTTACAGAAAAGCCCAGAAAGCATGAAAATTACAACAAGGTCCTTCCGAGCTCTGGCTTCGTCTTCGTCGAGCAGGACGCTGCGCCGGCGAATCTCACCGCACGACCTCCGATGGCTTGGACTGGGAGGCTCCCCAACACGGAGAAGAAGTCGACGCTCCTCGGTGCAAGCACCTCCACCCTGCGCAATGATCGACGACGCCACCTTGTGGCCACCTTGGCCACCTTGGCACCACACGTGGTAGTTGGTACACACAATTGGAATTGAAAATTTAGAGTACTATAATTCCTGATAATTTACAAGAGAACTACACATGATTTTGAAATTGTATCATAGAAATTATCAAGATTTATATCTCACAGAACTGCACGTACTACTTTGCTATAATGTTCCAATACACCTCACATCCATGAGACTGAATCTTAGAATGTAACTGACATAAGACACAAGCTAGCAGCACAACTTGCGTCCTTCTACGAAATACCTAGTTTTCTTCTTATTATTTTTTTGCAGGAAGCGCATGGTTGTGCATGATCGACTAAAAGAACAATAAAAACAGACACCAAGCACTGTAATTTAACAATAACATGCACAGAATTTGAGCGAACAGTTGAGTCATGCATGTTTAAGCAGGTCCCACATGTCAAATTCGCTGCCTTGGATCCAGTTTATGTCAGTATGTGTGATTAATTCAAATATTATAGTGAACTAATGTCAGAAGAGCTTTGCTGCCTTGGTCCCACGTGCCAGCAATTTTTCTGATTGTTATGTCAAAAAAACTGTGTAGTTCTACTACATGCTTTGCTTTAATTATTTTGCATATAAGAGATAATGGATAAAAGAATGTACTTATCCTTGGAAGTAACCTAGACCGACTGGTCATTGGTGATCCCTCGATTCTCTTTTAGTCTTGACTCCACAAGGGAAAATAAGAATTTCCACAGTCCGCAAGTTTGGAATAATATTAACCGTTAATTTGGTCCATTGTGTTCAATCAAATGACTGCGATTTAAAGTGTCCGTAAGCAAAATATGGATTTTTCGGTGTGCCTCAACAAATATTTGTGTGTCCACGAGCAATTTTTGGGATTTGCATCTTGCATCTTGTAGCTACGAAAACAACTGGCTGCTAAGGATAGCACCAGTTTCATTTCAGAATATAAGGCATAATCCAAGGAGTCATAATAATCAAGAAGGTTATAGATCATGAAAAATTACAAGGAAGAAACAGCCTATGCTATCCCTGCTTAAATATGATAGAGTAGCAATTCTGGAAGGAAAATCAACAACAAAATTCAAATTCAAATTTATATTGTGGAAAGAAAATACAAGAAATTTATGCTTTGCAAAACAGACGGAGTAAAGAAAAAGTAACAGTTATAGCATATATTTTAAAGACCCATGATGTTATACATGACATACAAATATGTCATATCAATTTTTTTTTTGTGGCAGGTATGATAAAAGTTTCAGTTTGTTTGAAGGCAACTTCAATTATACCATGTTCTCATTTCTTAATTATAACCTTGTCTGCAACTGGAACAATTTATTGGATGAAACATATTTTTGCATGATAAAACAAGATAGAATATTACCGTCCGCCTAGGATTCTTGGCGTAGCTACTTTCTCCTTCCCCTTTGGACATGTAAAAATCTTGTTCTATATTCATCATCTAGTTTCTGATGTTGTGAGTGGAAACCTTCAGTGACTTCTTTCGTGAGGTGCCCTTACTTTATACTGAGCCGGCAACAGAACCGTGCTAGATTTTTTCCCCTCTCTACAACCGGGATACTACTTGTTGTCCACACAGTGCATGATTTTTTTGGGAGCGACAAGTCAAGAAGATACTAAGGATGATATGATTAGGGAGCTGTCGTCTCATCCTCTCAAGAAGATAGACTTTTCCCAACTCCCAGGTTTTGAATCTGAGATGGGCCATGCATGTTTCCATCCTCATTAATCCTGTGATATCTAGCAAATATTGGTGCTTTATTTTGTAAAACCTCCAGCTCTATTGCCGCCAATAGAATTATTTCCGAGCCATCGAATGGCATTCCCAAGTGAACTGTGCGAGTTGGGCGACAGTATCGCCCTCTTGTGGCTCTCTGCAACAATAAGGGTTAGCTATTTCGGGCTCCTGGCTATTCTATTTATCCTCTTGACTTTGAGTCAATTGTATTTCGATGTTGGTCGAACACTAGTTTCTTCCGATTCATGTGACGAAATTGACTTGTTTTTACATTCTGAAACTGTAGGCTGAATTGCTGATCAACACTGACCGATCGCCGCTTGTTGTGGTTACTGTAACTTCTATGTCCACCTTTATGAAGCTCCTCACTTGTTGAACTCCCTCACTTTTTGAACGCGTTTAATTTGGTCTATATTGTAAGGTCACAGTGAATCAGATCAATGTAAATATGGTACCGGTTATATTAGATAGGCACATTCACTTTTGATCTGGGAAGCCTGTGTATGAAATTCTGAATGCCTGAATCTGTATATCTCATACTGGAGCCTTTATGGGATCAGTTGAAGAACGAGAGAGATATAGTAGGTAAGAAATATTCGTTTACTTTCTCATTACTTGCGACCTAAGATGATACTAGGAGTATTAGCTTAGAGTTTTGTACTCCTCTTTGTTATGCTTGCCCACTTGTCAGACCGAGCACACACACCAACCACTTAGCTACACTCTTAGCCGCTGCCACTGGGTCCCATCACTAGTAGAAAACAGGCCTTTCGTCCGGGCCATTAGTCCCGGCCCAGGCCTGGGCCAGGACTAATGGCCCGGATACATCGCCCCGAAAACGCCGAAGCGTATGGCAACCTTTAGTCCCGGGACTAATGGTCCGGATACATCACCCCGAAAACGCCGAAGCGTACGGCAACCTTTAGTCCCGGCTCGTTAGGGCCCAATAGTCTCGGTTTGAGATACAAACCGGGACTAAAGGGGTCTGTGCCCGCTGCGGCCTGGTGCCCCCCCTTTAGTCCCGGTTTGTATCTCAAACCGGGACTAATGGGCTGACCCTATATATATGGCAGCCCCTCTCTCTTGTTTTTTTTTCTGGTGGGAGGTGGTGTAGGTTTGTGCTAGTTTTTTTTTCTTCTTCATATGCACTAGAGGTGTTCGGTGAAATGCCTGTTAGAGCGATGCCACTTGAGTTCACACAAGACAAACATGATATGAGGTGCCCGAGCCACACTTAAGCTTCCTCCTCTTTGTTTCCAAGTGTCCTAAAAGGTTAGCAACTATTTTCTCGTTTAGACCGCGTGGTACTAATTTTAGCATCGTGATTGCGTTTGATATATAGTTCTATGATGCAGATGAGCCATCCATGGATGTACGGTGACCGACGCTCTGCCGCTTACAGAGAAGGCGTGCGTTCTTTTCGCCTTGCGGCCGAGGCGAACAAGCGGGATGGCTTTATGATTTGTCCATGTGTTGAATGTCGGAATGAGAAGGATCACACTTCCTCAAGAGTCATTCAGAGCCACCTGCTTCGGTCCGGTTTCATGTCCGGCTATAATGTTTGGACCAAGCACGGAGAAAGAGGGGTTATGATGGAAGACGGCGATGAAGAAGAGAACGATGATGACAACTACCGATCTATGTTCCCTGAATACGCTGATACCGAAATGGAAGACAATGAAGAAGAAGGGGTGAAGAACGGGCACCAGATGAGCCCGCTGATGATCTTGGTCGGGTCATTTCTGATGCAAGGCGAGGCTGCGACACAGAAAAGGAGAGGTTGCAGTTCGAGCAGATGTTACAGGACCACAACAAATTGTTGTACCCAACTTGTGAAGATGGCCAGAAGAAGCTGGGTAGCACACTGGAATTGCTGAAGTGGAAGGCAGAGACCGGTGTGACTGACTCGGCATTTGAAAAGTTGCTGGTACTAATGAAGAAGATGCTTCCAAGAAAGAACGAATTGCCCGCCAGCACGTACGAAGCAAAGAAGCTTGTCTGCCCTCTAGGATTAGACGTGCAGAAGATACATGCATGCCCTAATGACTGCATCCTCTACCGCGGTGAGAAGTACGAGAATATGGATAAATGCCCGGTATGCACTGCATTGCGGTATAAGATCAGAAAAGATGACCCTGGTGATATTGAGGGCGAGCCACCCAGGAAGAGGGTTCCTGCCAAGGTGATGTGGTATGCTCCTATAATACCACGGTTGAAACGTTTGTTCAGAAACAAAGAGCATGCCAAGTTGTTGCGATGGCACATGGAAGACCGTAAGAAAGACGGGATGTTGAGGCACCCCGCTGATGGTCGGCAGTGGAGAAAAATCGAGAGAGACTTCGGACTTTGCAGGTGACGCAAGGAACTTATGGTTTGGTCTAAGTACAGATGGCATGAATCCTTTTGGGGAGCAGAGCTGCAGTCACAGCACCTGGCCCGTGACTCTATGTATCTACAACCTTCCTCCTTGGTTGTGCATGAAGCGGAAGTTCATTATGATGCCAGTGCTCATCCAAGGCCCGAAGCAACCCGGCAACGACATTGATGTGTACCTAAGGCCATTAGTTGATGAACTTTTGCAGTTGTGGGCCGAACCAGGTGTACGTGTTTGGGATGAGCACAAACAGGAGGAATTTGACCTACAAGCGTTGTTGTTCGTAACCATCAATGATTGGCCTGCTCTTAGTAACATTTCAGGACAGACGAACAAAGGATACAATGCATGCACGCACTGTTTAGATGAGACTGAAAGTATATATCTGGATAAATGTAGGAAGAATGTGTACCCGTACAATCGTCGTTTTCTTCCGCCCAGGCATCACTTAAGGAAAAAAGGCAAGCATTTCAATGGCAAGGCAGAAACCCGGACGAAGCCTGTCCCCGTACTGGTGCTGATGTATTTGGTATGGTCAAGGATTTAAATATAATCTTTGGAAAGGGTCCTGGCAGACAACCTGTTCCGAATGACGCTGACGGACACACACCCATGTGGAAGAAGAAATCTATATTTTGGGAGCTACCCTATTGGGAAGTCCATGAGGTCCGCTCTGCAATCGACGTGATGCACCTGACGAAGAATCTTTGCGTGAATATTCTAGGCTTCCTGGGCTTGTATGGGAAGTCAAAAGATACACCGGAAGCACGGGAGGACCACAACGTCATAAAGGACGAGACGGCATGCATCCAGGGCAGTTTCAAGGGCCTGCCAGCTACGCTCTTACCAAAGAAGAGAAGGAAATCTTTTTTGAAGTCCTTTTCAGTATCAAGGTCCCGTCTGGCTTCTCGTCGAATATAAAGGGAATAGTAAATATGAAAGAGAAAAAATTCCAAAACCTAAAGTCTCATGACTGCCACGTGCTTATGACGCAATTGCTTCCGGTTGCATTGAGGGGAATTCTACCGGAAAATGTTCGACTAGCCATTGTGAAGGTATGTGCATTCCTCAATGCAATTTCTCAGAAGGTAATCGATCCAGAAAGTCTATCAGGGTTACAGATTGATGTGGTCCAATGTCTGGTCAGCTTCGAGTTGTTGTTCCCGCCATCCTTCTTCAATATTATGACGCACCTCCTAGTTCACCTAGTCGAAGAGATTAGAATTCTCGGTCCTGTGTTTCTACACAATATGTTCCCCTTCGAGAGGTTCATGGGAGTCTTAAAGAAATATGTTCATAACCGTGCTAGGCCAGAAGGAAGCATCTCCAAGGGCTATGGAACAGAGGAGGTCATTGAGTTTTGTGTTGACTTTCTTCCTGACCTTAAGCCGATTGGTGTTCCTGAATCTCGGTATGAGGGGAGGCTGACTGGAAAAGGCACACTAGGAAAAAAAGCAACGGTATGTAGGGACAGGGATTCTTTCACTCAAGCACACTACACAGTTCTACACAATTCCACCGTGGTGGCTCCGTATATCGAGAAACACAAGAATATTCTACGCTCCGAAAACCCGGGGAAGGCTGACTCCTGGATTAAAGGGAAACACGAGGCGACTTTCGGCAGTTGGTTGCAGACACATCTCATGAATAACACCACTGTTGGAGATCAGCTGTACTTGTTGGCCAGGTCACCATCTTCGACTATATGTACTTTCCAAGGGTACGAGATAAATGGGAATACATTTTACACGATCGCCCAAGATAAAAAGAGCACCAACCAAAACAGTGGTGTCCGCTTTGATGCAACAGACGACAATGGGCAGAAGGACACATATTATGGGTACATAGAGGAGATATGGGAACTTGACTATGGACCTACTTTTAAGGTCCCTTTGTTTCGGTGCAAATGGGTCCAGCTGAAAGACGGGGTAAAGGTAGACCCGCGGTACGGAATGACAACAGTGGATCTCAAAATCTTGCGTACATGGACGAACCATTCGTCCTAGCCAACGATGTGGCTCAGGTTTTCTATGTGAAGGACATGTCTACCAAACCGAGAAAAAAAATCAGCAAAAGAATACATCGTCCGATGAGCCAAAGCGCCACATAGTTCTTTCAGGGAAAAGAAACATCGTGGGAGTGGATGACAAGACAGACATGTCAGAAGATTATAATAAGTTTCATGAAATTCCGCCCTTCACAGTGAAAACTGACCCATGCATCCTATTAAATGATGAAGATTCTCCATGGCTACGGCGCTGAAGAAAACCACAACACTAGATAGGGATGTTGGTGATGTGTAATAATGGCTATATGCGAATACAAACCGTATGTTTTGACTATATGCGAATGATTTGTATTTGGTCGATGAACTGAAGGACGTAGCTACTTAGGAAACCCAAATGATTTGTATTCGGTCGATGAACAGAAAGATTTTGTAGATAGAGCAAAACATACGGTTTCCCCTGCATACAGCCCGACGGTGGCTCGTGAGTGCCCGCATATCAAATGCACCGTCAGATGTATGCAGGGAATCCGAATGCTTTGTTTACGAAATGAACTACAATGAGTACAGAGTGAATGCCAAACATGTCCGAGAGGTGGGCTATATAGGGTCGTGTGGCTCACAAAGTGGTTGTGCTAGTGCTGATCCAATAGCTCACAAGCCCTCAAAAGAAACACACCCCTGATCCAACGGCTCACAAGCGCTCGAAAGAAACACACGATCCGTGTGCTTCTTCCTTATTTGTGGGATTCTCTTTAGTCCCGGTTTGTAAAATTGCGCGGGAAGAAATAAGCCCCTTTAGTCCCGGTTGGTGGCCCGAACAGGGACTAAAGGTCTGTTTCTTCCCGCGCTTTCCACCGCTTCCCGCCTCCGTCTTCCCGCCATTTCTCACTATATATATGTAGTCATGGCCTCCATTGGCATAGCACATCTAAACTCATATCTACAACCTCATCACTCTCCCATGGCTTCCACCGTACCCACTCTAACCTACTCGGAGACGGAGGCGCTTTGCGCCTCGAACAACCCCTGCCCGCCTGGGTACGACGTCCCCGCTGGCTGGAGGCTGAGCACCGGAGGCGTGCCGGTCCCTCCTGTCCCTCAAGGTTTGGCGCGCCGGGCGGCCATCACGAACCACTACTACCTCGAGCTCACTCCGGAGCAGAGGATGGATCCCCGTTGGGATCCCAACTACCGCCCGACTTGGGATGCCTTCTTCGTCAATCGGCGTGAGAGGGCGCTCACCAGGTACGAGGAGGACGTCCCGCCTCCTTCAAACTTCAACGAGGCTGGCCGTCGGCTGTGGTGGGGCGGCCGGACTCTCCAGAGCGTCATGGACTACATCACGGACGGTGATAACCCCCGCCTGCGCTACCCTCAATTCCAGTCCAGGCGAGCGCCGTCCGACGACAGTGACGACGACGGCGGCGACTACGACGACTAGGAGGACAAGTATTATAGGCCTAGGTAGGAGTATGACTAACCTGAGCCACATCATTGGTTAGGACAAATGGTTCGTCTATGTACCCAAGATTGTTGAGATCCATTGTTGTCATTCCCTATTGCTGGTCTAGCTACGACGACGATCGTGTAAAATGTATTCTTTATCTCTGCATTTCCAACTAATGATCTTTAGCATCTGAATAAGTAATCTGGATATGAAATGACTATCAATTGGCAGTTGTTGATTCATAAGGGAGAGGTAGTATTGCAATTCACTGTGGCAAGTTAAAAAATCCCGTGTGTATCATACTTAGGAAGAGGTAGTATTGCATGAGCAACTTTCGCCGTATCCTCCCTAGAGTGCACAAACATAAGCACTTGATGGTTTTGAATTAGTTATTCAAATTCAAACACATTTCATGTTGAAAGTTTAGTGAGATTCAAAAATATGCAAAAAATATTAGTTAATGCATTTTATAATTGAAAATGGCAAAATGGTTAATAGTTTGAATAGTCAGAATAATTATATTATAAAACCGAAAATGGTTTTGAATTAGTTATTAGAATTCAAACACGTTTCATGTTGAAAGTTTAGTGAGATTCAAAAATATGCAAAAGATAAAAGTTAATGCATTTTATAATTGAAAATGGCAAAATGGTTAATAGTTTGAATAGTTAGAATAATTATTTTATAAAACAGAAAATGGTTTTGAATTAGCTATTCAAATTCAAACACTTTTCATGTTAAAAGTTTAGTGAGATTCAAAAATATGCAAAAGATAAAAGTTAATGCATTTTTTAATTCAAAATGGCAAAATGGTTAATAGTTTGAATAGTTAGAATAATTATTTTATAAAACTGAAAATGGTTTTGGATTAGTTATTCAAATTCAAACACTTTTCATGTTGAAAGTTTTCTCAGATTCAAACATGCTAGTTCTGTTACATTTAGGGGTCTTTTGCAAAGTAACTACCAAAAATACTTCGCAAAACACAATATGTATGCATGAGCAAGTTAATGCATTGATATTAAGCATGCAAACATGTTTAATGACTTAATGGAGTTCAAATTCCAAATTTTGGAATTAATTGAATTTACCTCACTTGAAACATGAATTTGTCATAAATAGATAGATTACATTATTCTGAACAATTTGATATATTACTTGCATTTTTCTGATAAGCAGATAAAAAGATATTGATTTTATAAGTTTATTACATTCTTTAAAAAACAAATTAAAGAAAAAGTAAAACTATGGGACTCTCGCGCAAAATTTCATTTCCAAAAGCCCATTTAGTCCCGGTTGTTAATACCAACCGGGTACAACCGGGACTAAAGGGCCGCCTCGCGCGCGCAACTTCCCTGGCCTGCTGAAAAAACCTTTAGTCCCGGTGGCCTTTAGTCCCGGTTGCAACCACCAACCGGGACTAAAGGATCTTTAGTCCCAGTTCGTGGCTACAACCGGGACTAAAGGCCCCTTCCTTATAACCAAAGCATTCTCCCCTCCCCCAAATCCATCTCCATTCGCGCGAGAAACAGAGAAGTCCTAGCCGCCGCCGCCGTCTCCATCGCGACGCCGTCAGGCTGCCCATTTTCGCCGGCGAACCGCAGCGCCCAACCGCAGACCACCAGACGCCGCCGCCCTGCTCCGACGCCGCCCCTGCTCCACCGCCGCCCCTGCTCCGACGCCGACGCCACCGCACTGCTCTGAGCCGTCTCGCTGCCGCTGCCGCCGCCACGCGTGCACGCCGTCACCGACGACCTCCTTGTGAGCGATGCAACCTCCTCCACCCCTGAATCAGTCAAGTCTGCTTATTGCATTACACTTGTATGACCTGAATTGCCAAAATATCCTGTCAGCGCTAATGTGATTATTGCTATAATATGGATCTTGAGCCGGTGAGCCATCTGTTGTCTAGGCTCATCAACCATTATACCTGATAATTAGAAAGTATATTTCTTATATTTTCTCGTGCTTTCATTCCAAAGGTTTGGTGCCTAATTGTTTTGGTTTTACTTTACATATCAATATGTGTTAACATTTGCATACATAATGGTAGCTCTACTGTTCTTACTGGTCATGCAGTTTGTAAGTGCGTGTTGTATCTCTGTGTATGGCATACGCAGTTGACTTTGGTAAACTGATGTTCAGCTACTAAACCTGGTAATTAGAAAGTAGATCTCTTCTTAGTTAAAAGTATACCAGTCCTTTTTTCTGAAGTAGGAAATTCTATCTTGCTGTAAGTATGATCTTGTGGAATAACAATTTTAATTAGAAGTGTACTGTGTGTTCCATCTGAAGGAGCATAACCATTCTTGCTGTAAATGTTTCCTGTGTATGATATTCAGTCTTAAGTTGGTATTCTTGGCTGATTACTGTTAGTTTCTAAAGCTCATAATTTGGATATACTAAAGGCATATGCAGTTCACTTTGGTAAACAGATGTTCAACTAAAAACCTGGTAATTAGAAAGTAAATCTCTTCTTAGTGGATGGGCTATATATTCTCTTTGATCGACCTCGCCGTCCTCCCAGCCGGTATATTTTTGTAGTAATTTTTAGTAATTGTTGTAGTAATTTTTTAATTTGTAGTAATTGATTTGTAGTAATTTTTAGTAATTGATTTGTAGTGGATATATTGTGACTTAATAGATTTGTAGTAATTTTTTAATTACAAAGTATTGATGATAACAATTGATACACATTAGATTAGATAAGTGACTTGTATTCATTGCTTTAGTAATTATTTATAACAATTGATACTCATTTTATTTGATGCATTTTGAAATAATATTGAGTGCATTTTGCAGAAACTATGGATCCACCTAGTCCAATCCGTAGAGACCTAACACAGGAAGAAATTCTCGAGAATATAATCCACGACGCCCCAGGTGCTGATCCAGCCGAATCTCCGTCATCGTATCTGAACCCCTCAGGGCATGGAATGGAGGTCGACCGAAGTGAGGATGAAGCCGACGGCTCCGATGATGGAGAAGGCGATAGCTCCGATGATGGAGAAGCCGGTGGACCCTTAACGAAGTCCGGCGAGGTATATATATGAAGTTCGGCGATCAGTAGATGCATTACTTGAGTTGTATATATATAAATTGACGAATGTTTCTTCTCTTAGGCCTCCACATCGAGCAAATCTTCCAAACGAGGCCCGACCAAAAAGTTGGTCCCATCTACGCATTATACATTTGAGGTCATATCCCCTACGGGCGAACCGAAGGAACCCAAGAAAGCTGCCGATGTATTTAAAAAATAATGCGGAGTTCTGGTTAGTGATCACGTCCCGATCACCGTTCGAGACTGGCATAAGCGCAAAGGGGCGAACGATAGTGAGTATGTCGCTGAAAGGTACAAAGAGGGTCTTTGGAATGACCTCATGGCACATTTCACCCTGCCAGAATTTGAGGATCCCGCCGACACTGCAAAATTGAGGGTGAAAGTCAAGCAGTGGACTCTTAAGAAGATGGCCGAACTATTCCGGGTGTGGAAGAAAAGATTATGTCAAGACTATCTGAAGAAAAAGGCTGCTCCAGTATTCGAAGGCTATCTAGCGAAGCAGGCGAATCACTGGAACGCATTTAAGGAGTACAAGGAGTCACAAGATGCCAAGGAGATGTCAGTAAAGAACAAGAAAAATGCTGAGAAGAAGAAATATCACCATAATTTGGGGCCAGGGGGCTACGAGACTGCCATGCCAAAGTGGGATAAAAAAGAGCAAGAGCTGGTTGCTAAAGGGATCGAACCAGAATGGATGCGCGAAGAATGGGAATTGAGGGCAAGAAATTGGTTCCTTGTGCATGGGGGTTCATACGACGAAACAACAGGGGACCTTCTTTGCTGTGACGGGATTAGGATACCCAGGGAAAATTATCTTAAAGTGGTGAAAGAAATTAAAGAGGGGAAGTTAAAGTTCCGTCCCAATAGAGAGAAAGACTTGCTGACACTGGTCCTCGGGAATGACGAAAAAGGAGGACGAAAACGAGGCCTTAGCCATAAGTATCTGTGGTGGCTTGGGTTTGCCAAAGACAGAAACTTACAGAAGCCGAGCGAGAGCAAAGCAGCGACAACAGGAGGAGGAGGGAGACAGGTTCAACCAGTTGCTTGCCAAAATTAACCACCAGCATCAGCAGATTGACGAACTTAGAGGAGTAGTGCGCCTGCAATATCCTGCACTCGATATTACCGCCGGCCCATCTCAGCGGAAAAGCAGCGTGGGTGACTCGGAGGTCCCGGCTGACGATGCACGGCGGATGATAGATGGCGGTCCCGGCTACCCCGTGGATGGAATCAAGGATTCAATATCTTGTGAGCTCCATCAGAAAATGAAGAACATATCCATGAAGGTGGCGGTCGGATATGTTGTACCTTGTCCACCTGACGCACGCTGGCATGGCCGTGAGATTGCAGCTAGCTATGCTAAAGTCGGGGTGGATGAAATCGTAACGGGGTTTCATGATATGTTGCTTGACATCCCTGGACCTGAAGATGAGAGGACACTCGGAGAAGTAGTGGGTGGTATCATTTTATGGCACAAGAACTACATCAAGCTTCCAGGCTCGGCGCCAAGGACAACACCGCCTCCGAGTCGTCGCAGGTCACCTACACCTCCATCACCTCCAAGAAGCCCACCCCATGACTACGACCATCACAGCGCGAGTTCATCTCGATCTCCGCCGCCGGACTTGGGCCGGCCGTCTTCGCCGCCGCCTTTGCCCGCTAAGGACAATAAGCGGAAGCGTGCTCCGTCGATGAGTACTAACCGACGCAGCAGCCCAAAACGACAAATGTCGCCCCTCCCAAGAGTACCTCATAAGAATCTTCCCATCAGAACTTACGATCGTACCGACGAGCAAATCGCAGCGATCGCAAAGGCCAGAAAAGATGCGCATTTTGCAAAGAAGAAACCCAAGCCCGTCCCGGTATACACCGAGAAGCAAAAAGCGTATGGACGTGATTTTCTGAACACAAAATCGCAATATGAGTTGCATCATAAGCCAGATGACTATCTACGCACACTTCAGAATGAAGTGGAGAAGAGCAAATCAAGTAAAAGTGCAAGCGGGAGCAAATCAAGTAAAAGTGTAAGCTGGAAAAGAAGGGACGTTCCCCAGCTCGGAGAACAGGCCAAACAATCGATCCTACCCTATAACATCCCAAATTGAATAATCAGTAATGTTATTCCAAAAATGGGGGCCAACAAAAACTTTTATTGATTTATGAGTGTTGATTGCATGTTGTTACTTGTGATAATTATTTCTTGTTGCTTGTGTGTTGCTTGCTCTAATTAACACATGAAGAAAAGAAAGAAAACAAAATAAAAACTTAAAGCAAGAAAAATAATGTGACAAGTGTGTCACACAAAATGTTCAAGCGAGAAATTGTTCTCCTTTCAAACAAAATTCAGAGGAGTGGTGATGTAAACACTCCCATTTTTATTCTTACCACTTTTCCCTCTCAAATAATATCTTGAACTAGTTTTAAAATTCTAAAGTAAAATCAATTTGAAATAAACCAAAATACCACAATTAAAACCTTATGAACAAAATTGATTCAACGTATTTTATTTTGAAACACCAAATTTTGTGGAGTCTCTACATGTTATGGAAAGGCTTCACAAATATTTTTTAATTTTTCTAAATAAGTTAAGTGCCCTAAATAAAATCCTAAAATGCTACTGGACTAAAAAGAAATAAAAGAAAATAGAAAAGGAAAAGAGGCAGGGGTTTTTTCGCGAAATGGTCATCCCCTACCTCTCTCCTAGCTCGCTGTAGCCCACGCCGTGTCGCCATGGTCATCGACGCCGCGTCCAGGCCCCCCTCCAGCTCGCACTGCACCTCTGCATCCTCTGCCCCGCAGAGGAGAGAAATCGAGCGCTTCCCCCTCTCCTACGCTGCCCCTGTCCCCCTCTGCTCCGCCGAGGTGAACTCGACGACGCCGGCCAAATTCGGCCCCCTCTTCTCCCCGACACGCACCCATCGCCATAGCTGCTCCTAGCTCCCGCCCGGACCGCTCAGACGCCCCTTCATCGAGCTCCCTGCACGCGTCGCCACGGAATCGAGCAGGACCTCCCGGGATCGCCATGGACGCCGTCCGTGCTCCACGACCACCGTTGACCACCCCTGCCCTATAAAATCCCCCCCCCCCCCAACCCCGCTGCAACTCCACACCACTCCACTCCCCTCTGTGCATCGCCAGGAGGGCGTGCACGCTGCCCGCGTCCCTCTGCAACCTCGCTGTGCCCGAGGTAGAAGAACACCCTGCAGCCGTGTTGCTGCTGCCTCTTCTCCCCCTCCAATCCCTCTATAATATTGCCCGAGCTCACCGTACTCACCCTCACCCTTGTTCCCCATTGATTCGTGCCCAGAAGCGCCGCAGGAGCTCGCCGGAGTGCTGTCCGTGCCCGTGGAAGTTCAGCGGCTCGCCGTCGACGATTCACGCCGCCCCAGCAAGCACCACTTGGCCCAGACGTTCGCCCGAGCCACCGCCGTCGATTCGCGT
This sequence comes from Poa pratensis, assembly GCA_947311845.1. NCBI lineage: Eukaryota > Viridiplantae > Streptophyta > Magnoliopsida > Poales > Poaceae > Poa > Poa pratensis. Next base: position 178,150 of record CAMZMU010000014.1, read on the forward strand.
CATCGCCGCGTCTTCCCGTGCCCCCTAGGTAAGAGATTCATCCACCTCGCCGTCGCCGGAGCCACGGCGCCGCCCAGAAATGGTCGCCGTCGTCGGCTTTTATGTGGGCCGTTGGATCTTAATCCAACGGTAGCGTACCGCTTCGTTTAGTAGAGCCGCTGGCAACTGGACCCCACCCGTCAGCGTTTTATTAATTTCCCTCACGCGCACTGTGACACTGACCTGTAGACCCCACCTGTCATAATTTTCAACATTATCCAGAGAACAAATAAATTCGAATTTAAATCTCTTCTGGAATTTCAGTACTGGCATCAATTTAGAAAATCAATATCTCGAGATTTATAGATCCAAATAAATCAAATACAAATGTTCTGGAAAGCTTATGAATTTTTTTAACAAACCCAAGTGGTGTAACTTCATTTAAATAAGTAATAAAAATGTATTATTGAAAATGCCACAGAAGGTTTAAAACCTAAACTTGTTTGTTTCTGATACTCAATTAGTCCAAATAATTCCAAGCCAATTTTGTTAGCTTAGTACAGTGATTTATTAGCTTCCCTAATTTTGGTAGAATTAATTGTGCAGTGGTAATTGTTTAGTATAAAGTTGAAGTTAGAGAACCCTTCTGCACTAAAACAATTAAATATGTTTAATAGTTAACCCAAATGATCTAGGACTAATTTTGTTAGATCACATTTAGTCATGTTTAGTTACCCCTAAAAGGATTTAATTTTAGGATCAACAGAACTTATTTGGTAGCTAAAACTTGTTTATTAAGTCACTGGATTAAAACATCTGTGTAGGGAGTTTGGTAACTCCAATTAATCCAAATCAAATGGTGTTGTCTTCTACACATCAGTAGCTTTCTGTAGAAATTTAGTTTGTATTTTTGTGACAAACAGAACTCAAGTTGTGGAATTAAACATGTTCACCAAGTTTCTGCCATAATTTAGACTTAATTAAATAATGTTTAATTCAATTAATTTGAAACCAAATTGTATTGTTTGATGTATGCAGTGGCTATTTAGAGCATTTAGGATTGTAATGTTGTGTTGTTGCTTGAGTAGTTTAGTGATTGTTTATATTTGTTTGTTTATTAATTAGACGAGAACGCTGTCGGACTTATCGAGGAAGGAGAGTTTGTTGAATCTGAAGATCAAGACCAAGGCCACTTTGCCGAGCAAGGCAAGCTACTCTCTGAGCTTGCACCCCAAATATATGCATCTATTTTGATATCATGATTTACTCTTAGGCAAATATTTATAAAAACCTTTAAAAAAGTATATGGAAATTATTTTACCACCCTATGTAGAATTATAAGATAAATTATATAAAATTATAGGATGGGAAAAATAAAAATGGTTTATTCAAAACTCCTTTGAAAATACTTGTGTGATTATGGAATGCCGAGATGTCGGTGTTGGAATGGAGAAGTGGAGAATGGAGGTGTTTATGAAAAATGCACTGTGTGTCCTTGTACTTACGTCAACCAGCCGATACCCTGTGCGACCACATTTACCCACATATGGGAAAAGGGCGTGGTCATATAATTTGCTCATATTAGTATGGGATGCCTCAACAACGAGGATGACCTTGTTCCATGAGGGGATGGTCATGGCGACCTACCCCCTGACCTGGGTCCTGGCATCTGAGGATGGGGGATTGAAGGGTTCGCTCGCTGGGCAGAACTACGAGTCCTCACACTTAGGTTTCCCGACGGGGAATCTGGACTGGGTGTCGATGGAAAGGTTGATAATTTCGTAGCGGTAGGGTCCTATACTAGCATGAGCAAAGGACAGGCTATGGTCGGCGGCTTACTTCGCATACACCCTGTATGGCGAGACGTGGCGGACACGATGAGCTGCCAGATGGATGTGGGAAAAGCGTGCTAACTCTGCAGAGTGTAAAACTATCCGAATAGCCGAGTCCTCGGATATGGACAGTTGGAAGACCCTACTTTGACCATGTGCAAGTTTTTGGAAAAGCTTTAAGTTTAAACGAAACTGAAATGGAGATGGTGTTGCACAGCTATACCAAATGGAGTGGTATGAGTTGTTGAAATAAATGGACCATGATGAGCTATGGTCAGAAAAAAGAGGAGTTTTGGAGAAACAGATAAAATGATGATTTCTTTAAAGATAGTTATAAAACTCTTCTTACCTTTTTCAATAAAGATATAGAGATGTTTTAAATAAATAAAACTATGAAAGTAAAACAAAAACTAGTGCATACTCATGTTGGGGTAGTTTGCGAGTACAATCAAATGTACTCATATTGGTTTCGTTCCTGGCTATTGTCCTAGCCAGACTACGAGGAGGAGCACTACGCCGAGCAGGAGTATGGCGACTTCTACGCGAACTAAGGATCTCCATAAGTCAGCTGCCTGTCGGGTCGTCGTCATTAGAATTTGATGTCTACTACGCCGTAGCTTCCGCTGATATTTTGGTTTGGCCCATGAAGGCACCTATGTAAGACTTGGTCTAAATGACCTTTTATGTAAGACTTTTAATTCGGTATTGTAATGGATTTAAACTTTGGTATCCAATTCGGATTATGTGCAACGACAGACTGATCATGGGATCGTTGTGTTAAGCATAATCGGGTATTTCGGACAGCTAGTCCGGGGTCCCCACATACCCCCTCAAGGTGTTATCCGAGGACGTTCCCCAGGTGCTGCAGCAGGATATGGAAGAAGCTGCGAAGTTGGCGGCCGCTATGGGTGTGAGTGTTGCTGAATTGCTAGGTTCCCATGACGACAAGTTACCCAAGACTGATGTAGTCCCTACATATGTCCCAGGGAAGCCTTTGGTCAGCAAAGAGAAGTTGAAACAACTGCCAACACAAATGCGAAATTTGCATGAATGGTACTTGAGAGTGGTAGAGGGGGCAGAACAATGATCGTGGCGAAAGTCCCACATGAGTACTTCTTCCGAGCCGATGAGGTCCATGTTGAGTTTTCAGAACTCTTTTAGTTATACAATTTCGACGCCCTCGACAAATCTCTCATGAGTTGCTATTGTCTGTAAGTTGTTGAATTTATTGTCTACATATAAGTTGTTCAGTTTTTCAGTTGTTCAGTTCATTGCATGTAATTATCCTCATTATATCCTTTTGTACTCTATTATGCAGAATGAAGATCCAGGAATATAAAAGAAGGATCTATAGTGTTGGGTTCATTGACCCAGATAAAGTACATATAGATACGCTAACGACGAAACCCGACGAGACGACGGAAAACCTTCTAAGGTTTATGTGACCACATACTGTTTCCTTACAACTTCCAGTGAGGGTCTTACTCTGTTGTACACATTCACTTTTGCTTACTCGATGTTAAGTGTAATTGATGAGTTACTGACGTATATATAAACGTGTGCAGGTTTCACTGGATTCTGCTAGACATTCGAGTTGATAAGGGAATAGTTGAAGTCATGGACCCATTAAAGAGACACCTGGAAGAGTTCCGCAGCTTGCAGGACATGCTCCAGAGGTAATTTTCGCGCTATATCGGTCTCTTTCATTGATTTCATGAGATATCAGGTAATGAATAACTCATTCATTAATTCATTTTCTTTGCCGGACAGGGTTTGGAACCTGTTCAAGAGTGTGGTGACGGGTTCCTTTAGTGAGAAGCTGACGTTTACTCCGGTCTCGGTAAGTAGTACGAGATATGTCCGCGCATCTCTTTACTTCTAGTTTCAATACAATTATGATGCTAGATTATTATTTTGATTGAATTCTATTCTCGTAAAGTGCGCGAGGCAGCCACCGAGGACGAATCTATGTGGATACTACGTTTGCGAGTTCATTCGCACATTTACCACTGAGCACAATGATTATAGAGTCGACGTAAACAATACATTCACAACATTATTTTATTACCTTCACTTTTTGTTATCATGATTGATGTTCATATTGATCTCCTTTTCTTATATAGTTCGAGAAAATGCGGGATCAGCTCCTGCCAGAGCAACGCGTAATAGGAATTGCAGAGGAACTGGCGGGATTTTTGTTGAAAGAGATGGTAGACGACATCGGAGAATTTAGTGTGAATAGACGCTACTGATGATCCCCCGCCGTGTAATCGAATAGACGGGCTCTAGTCCTGTTAATTGTGATCTCCATGTAACTATCAAAATTGTATATATTTGTATGCTCGATCGTAAGACAAGTTATCTTATATATGCACGAACGTGTACAGTATGTGGTAGCGTAGAAATACGAAAACTATTTTGAAATGAAGAAAGAAATAAATAAAAGAAAACAAAATGAATTCTCTGCCGCGGGCACAGATCATTAGTCGCGGCCCGTTATACGAGCCGGGACTAAAGGGGGTGCCCCCAGCGCGCTCCGCGGCGGCCACGTGGAGGGCCTTTGGTCCCGGCTGGTAACAGGGCCGGGACTAAAGCCTGTCCCGGTTGGCCAACCGGGACTAAAGCCCCTCACGGGCCGGGACAATAGGCCATGTCTCCACTAGTGGCTCCTGCCATTTAAAAAAATTCGAAAATCATATTTACGAGTTTAAAAATGATCTAAAAAATCGGACATAGCCAACGGTCAATCCCACAACCTTGCAAAAAAATGAATTTGAAATACTGTCTATTCTGATCTACATAAAATGATAAAAGTGTGGATCTAAGTATGCATAGTTTTAAATCTCTAAATTTTATGAGAATTTGTCATTATTATTTGTAATACAAAGTTTTTGAATTTGATATTTTCCACGTTTGTGAGATACTCTATTACCTACATCCCGATTTGTTTTCAGAATTTTTTGAAACTCGAAAATATGAATTTCTATTTTTTTCTTAAATGGTAGGAGCACTGGTGCTCAGGAGTAAAAGATACTTTCCGCAGACGTAAAACCTTTGCTTTAACATACGCACAAAAATTTGCTAGGCAAAAGTAGATATAACCGTAACAAAACAATATGTATTCGGAAATCCATATTGGGTCATCGGTGTAGATGCACCCACTGACCGAAAATCATTTTTCAAAATGTCAAAAAATTCCAAGTAAATTTTTGAATATACTTACGTGAGCATAAAAAGTTTCGTGAAGAAAAAACACGTTTTGCGGGTTGTGCAAAAAAGATAAATCCAGATGCATCAAAATGACTTTGTACACGACATTTTTTGGTATTTTTTGCACAGGTCACAAAAATGTCATTTCTTTTCGAAACTTTTTGTGCTAATACAAAATGTTCTGATGTATATCCAAAATTTTATTCAGATTTTTTGACATTTTATAAAAAAAATCAAAAATATTTTACATAATTGATGCATCTAGACCTATGACCCGAAACACTGTGTTCATATGTATTCCTCTTGTTGTCTCTTAATTTTATGTTTTCTATGATAACGTGATAAGGGTGAGTGCATTGTCACATGCCTAAGCACCATCGTACAAGGTCCAAAATCTAATTCCCATGATAGTGACATTGCGATAAATAACGGAGTGAGTAACATTGACGCCGTGTTCCTTGCCGCTTTCCGCTATGCGCTTACAGAAAAAGGCATCGTCCTCCGTCTTCTGAAAGAGACAAAGGTGTGGACATTTCATCAAAAGCCATCGCATATCCGCATATTAAATAAGCAAAGATCTTGTTCAAAAATAAATAAATAAGCAAGGATCGAGCCAGCGACCGTTGATTAAACCAAGAGGCAAGTGACGCCTCACGACAAGACATGTGAAGTGTCGGAGCAACCCACTTATCATGACTTGGCACGAATGATGCGACGCGATATTAATATAGTGCGAGTAGTGGTGCGGTGCGCGACGTAACTAACTTGGATTGGACGAATATGTTGTTTTTTATTCGGGTCGGGTCTAATCTTGGACGAGCTTCGTCTCGAACAAAAATTTATATTTGCCATGTCGCAGTCGCCGGCAGCAGGCTCGCGGATCTGGAGGGCTCGCCGACGGTGAGGGATGGGCTGGAGCTCGCCGGCCGCCGAGCATGCTCGAGGTGGATCGGGGAAGAAAGATTGGAGCGAAGTTTAGTATGCTTTCTAAGATCAGAGGAGGAAAAGAACGAAGGTGTGGGCGGGAACACTACAGGAATGGCGAACTGTGCCGACGGCTATTTATCGGGGCCGTCGGCACAGGGGCGTACGAGGATCAGCCGTCCACAAGGCCGTCGGCAAAGAAACGGCCGTCGGCACAGATGTTCTATCCCGACGGCACCCGTCGGGACACAGGAAGCCGTCGGCACAGAGGTTAAGGTGACGTCGACGGCAATCTGTGCCGACGTCACAGATCTCTACCATTTTTTAACATTTTTACCCTAATCTTGTTTTTTATGTATCTATTTATTACTCTCAATTAAGTTTAATATGTTTTATTCATATTCTATGTACATAGCTTCGCCGAATAGCGGTTTCCACCCACATAAAATAACGTCGCGAATAATTGTCTATACCGGAGCATCGGAACCCCACCAAAACCTAGGTTGATGCATACCATATGTGTACAAGTGTTTTGGGTGATTCAAATGTCCAATAATCTACCCCGGTGTGTGACCGGCTTCAGTTTCTCTCAACCAAGTGTGTGGACTTAGAGGTGAAAACTCGCACTTCGGACGAAACGGGGGCAATCTTGTAAAAACTTGTGATAAAAGTTGGTTTCCCATGTGCCTATGGCCTAACCTAACACAACCAGGCAAAAAAGTCTACTGGCCTACCCCCTTTCGACGCACGTCTATGGGGGTAGACGAAAACGTTAGGGTTTTTCCAGTGGATTCAGGGTTTCGCCGAAGCGGGGCCCCAGAGCGTCGGAACCCCACCAAAACCTAGGTTGCGCCATACCATATGTAAACAAGTGTGTTATGTGTTGTAAATGTGCAATATCCTACTCCGGGGTATGACCGGCTTCACCGACTTCAGTTTCTCTCTAGTGAGTTTCTGCGCTTAGATGTGAAAACTCCCCTTTCGGGCGAACCGGGTGGAATCTTGTGTTGATTTGTGATAAAAGTTGGTTTCCCATGTGCCTATGGCCTAACCTAACACAACCAGGCAAAAAAGTCCACTGGCCTACCCCCTTTCGACGCACGTCTATGGGGGTAGACGAAAACGTTAGGGTTTTTCCAGCGGATTCAGGATTTCGCCGAAAAGGGGCCCCGGAGCGTCGGAACCCCACCAAAACCTAGTTTGTGCCATACCATATGTAAACAAGTGTGTTATGTGTTGTAAATATGCAATATCCTACTCCGGGGTGTGACCGGCTTCACCGACTTCAGTTTCTCTCTACTGAGTTTCTGCGCTTAGAGGTGAAAACTCCCCTTTCGGGCGAACCGGGTGGAATCTTGTGTTGATTTGTGATAAAAGTTGGTTTCCCATGTGCCTATGGCCTAACCTAACACAACCAGGCAAAAAAGTCCACTGGCCTACCCCCTTTCGACGCACGTCTATGGGGGTAGACGAAAACGTTAGGGTTTTTCCAGCGGATTCAGGGTTTCGCCGAAGCGGGGCCCCGGAGCGTCGGAACCCCACCAAAACCTAGGTTGTGCCATACCATATGTAAACAAGTGTGTTATGTGTTGTAAATGTGCAATATCCTACTCCGGGGTATGACCGGCTTCACCGACTTCAGTTTCTCTCTAGTGAGTTTCTGCGCTTAGATGTGAAAACTCCCCTTTCGGGCGAACCGGGTGGAATCTTGTGTTGATTTGTGATAAAAGTTGGTTTCCCATGTGCCTATGGCCTAACCTAACACAACCAGGCAAAAAAGTCCACTGGCCTACCCCCTTTCGACGCACGTCTATGGGGGTAGACGAAAACGTTAGGGTTTTTCTAGCGGATTCAGGATTTCGCCGAAAAGGGGCCCCGGAGCGTCGGAACCCCACCAAAACCTAGGTTGTGCCATACCATATGTAAACAAGTGTGTTATGTGTTGTAAATATGCAATATCCTACTCCGGGGTGTGACCGGCTTCACCGACTTCAGTTTCTCTCTACTGAGTTTCTGCGCTTAGAGGTGAAAACTCCCCTTTCAGGCGAACCGGGTGGAATCTTGTGTTGATTTGTGATAAAAGTTGGTTTCCCATGTGCCTATGGCCTAACCTAACACAACCAGGCAAAAAAGTCCACTGGCCTACCCCCTTTCGAAGCACGTCTATGGGGGTAGACGAAAACGTTAGGGTTTTGAGGCTAAGTGCCTCGCGCACGGCGCTTGCGGTATCGAGGCCGGAGTAGGTCCGGAGTTTCCCCGGAGTTTCCGGCAGGGCCGGAGTTTCCGCCGTCAAGGTCCAGAGTTTCCGGCCCATCTGGTTTTTCTGCGTTGAAGAGCTTCGCGGCGGCAGCCGCTGATTTGAATCCGGAGTTGGTCCGAAGTCTCCCCGGAGTCTCCGCCCAGACCGGAGTCTCCGGCCTTTGTGGTCCGGAGTCTCCGGTGTTAGTTTTCTGCAAACGGTTTTTCTGCTCTCCCCGGTCCGGAGTCTCCGCACTTTTGGTCCGGAGTCTCCGGCCTCCGTGGTCCGGAGTCTCCGGTCTAAGTGGCTGCAACGGCTCTTTTTCTGGGAGGGGTATAAATACCCCTCCACCTACCTTCAGCCACTTAGCTCTTCCAAGCACGTTTTTCCCCTTCTCTCTCCTCCATTGTTGACCTTGGAAAGCTTGCCCCTCTCCCAATTCCTCCCATGATTCTTGCATATCTTTGAGGGATTTGAGAGAGGAGATCTAGATCTACATTTCCACCAATCCATTCCTCCTCTTAGTGAGGGGAACCTAGTAGATCTTGATCTTGGAGTTCTTGGTGTTTCTCCTCCTTTGTTCTTCCTCTCTTATTCCCCCATAAGCATTTGTTGCTTTGTTGGAATTTGAGAGTGAAGGACTTGAGCACTCCGTGTGCTCTTGCCATTGCTTTTGTGCATCGGTTTGCTCTCTCCACGAAGATTCGTGGAAGTGAAAGTTCGTGAGTTTGTTACTCTTGGGTCATTGGACCCTAGACGCCTTTTGTGGCGAGTGGCGCCTTTTGTGGCGGTGCAAGGCCTTTTGTGGCCGCTTGGGAGCTCCCGATCCTTTTGTGGGTTGTGCCTCAAGTTTGTTGTAAGGGACTCGATTTCCGCCCAAAAGGAAATCAATAGTGGAAGGTGAATCGAGCTTTTGGGCAAGGTTCATCGGAGAATAGGGTGAGGCCATTTGTGGCATCTTGAGTTTGATACTCACACCCCTCCAACGAGACGTACTCCCCTAAAAAGGAGGAACTCGGGAATACATCGTCGTCTCCGCGTGCCTCGGTTATTTCTATACCCGAGCTCTTTACTTATGCAATTTACATTGTGATAGCCTTCGTGCGTGAAGTTATATATCTTGCTATCACTTTGTTGCTTGACTTGCTTAGCATAAGTTGTTGGTGCACATAGGTGACATAGTTTATTTAGGTTGTTGGCTTGTTAATTTAAACATCTAGTTTTATTCCGCAATTAGCAAGACTAAACCAGAAAAGTTTTTAAACGCCTATTCACCCCCCCTCTAGGCGACATCCTTGTCCTTTCAATTGGTATCAGAGCCTGGGCTCTCTTTATAGGGCTTTACCGCCTAGAGAGTAAAGATGTCGTTTAGAGAATTAGTGCACAATCCCACTCTTAAATTCGATGGCACTAATTATGTTGTTTGGAAAATTCGCATGCTTAATCTATTTAGGGCCATTGGTCCAAATTATATCAAGAGTCTTGTAGATGTGGGTTTCTCTCCTCCAAAGGATTCGCAAGAATTATCTTTAGAGGAGGAGGAAAACTCTCATCTCGATACTCAAGTATCTAATGGCCTTATATGTGTTTTGAGCGATGTAGTTCTTGCTTCAATCATGCCTTTCCGGAATGCTCATGAGCTTTGGACCAAGCTTCAAGATAAATATGAAGTGTCCAACATTATTGAGGATGATTGTTGTCCCTCCACCTCCGGACGAGATGAGCTCACTTATTCTTCCACTTCACCAACATGTGATTTGTCACAAGGTAATGACATGGTGAGTGGTGATAGAGATTGCATTGTTGATGGTGAATCCTCTATTGACTATACGTCATCTCTATCTCATTGCAATGTTCTATCTTTGGACTTAAACACTTCTAGCACCTCAAATGTCTTACATGCTAGTATTGATAGTCCTTGCATATCATGTAATAGTTGTTTAACTAAATCTCATGATGATATGCTTCATATGTCTTGTTGTCATGAAAACAATACTTCCATATCCTCTATTTCGTGTATGGCTAACAATGTAGAGGAAAACCAACATTTGTTGGAACAAGACATGGATCTCAATGGTGCTTCAAGCAATTCTTCATCTTCGTCGTCCATCACTCACTTTTGCCTTATGGCTAAGGGTTCAAATGAATCTCCACCTTTGGAACCCTCTACATCTTGTGATGACGAGGATGAGGATTATTATGGATTAAAAGCTAATGATATTGACTCCTTAATGGAGAAGAGTGATTTGGTATTCGGTGCTCTCCCTAAAGGTAGTCAAGCTTGCTCTTACTTATGTGAAATTTTGTGTTTTGCTATTAAGTGCAAGGATATCATTGAAGAAAAGGGGAGACTTGAAAGAGAATATGCTAATGAGATTGCTTCCCTTACCATCGCTATTGAGGAAGAACATGAGCTTCGAGTTTCTCTTGTGGAGAAGCTTGAGAATATTGATGAATCTCAACATGAAACTCTTTCTCAAATCATTAAAGAACGTGACCATGCTATTGCTAACTACAAAGTTTTAGAGAAACAAAAGGTCGTATTTGGTGTTGGTCATAATAGACTAAACGATGAGCTAGAGACGCTCTCCAAGGCTCACAAGGCCTTGGAGAGTGAACACTCTACTCTCACCAAGTCTTTTGAACAACTTCAAATACAATCTACTAAAATTGATGCACCTAGTTCCTCTACTTCTTCATGTGATCATGCTAATATTATTGAGGAAAATGCTAGGTTGAATGATGAGCTTGCCAAGTTGTCTTCTTCCATTTCTAATGCTAATGATGCTTGTGCTACTAACTCCACTTCTTGTGAAGCATCTATTTTGAAGGAGAATGTTGAGCTAAGGGCTCAACTTGAGTTGCTAACTAGCAAGTATGGGAAATTGGAAGAAAGTCATGAAAAGCTCTCTAGCTCTAATGAGGATCTTCTAGCATCCCATGCTAGGCTAAAGTTAGCTCATGAGGCTATCACTACAAAGGTAAAATCTTGTGAGCCTCATGTGGACAAAGGCACAACTTCTACTAGAAATGCTTTATTGTCTTGTGCTAGTCCTAGTGATTCATCCACTCACAATGTTGCTACATCTTGTGATGAATTACTTTCCATGCCTTGTTGCTCTAACAATGAAGCATCTACTTCCTCTAGTGTTTTTGTTGATACTAACCATGTAGAGGAAATCAAAGAGCTCAAGGCCCAAGTCACTTCTTTGAAGAAAGACTTGGAAAAGCGTCATGGTGGGGATTCTACACTTGACAATATGTTGAGTGTTCAAAGACGCCCCAATGACAAGAGTGGACTTGGATTCAACTCCAATAACAAGAACAAGTCCAAGTATAACAAGAAGAAAAAGGGCCAAGAACAAGTTAAAGATTCGGCCAAGATTATTTGCTTCAAGTGCAAAGTTGAAGGGCACCATGTTAGATCTTGCCCTTTGAAGAAGAAGCCTCTTAGTGAGAAGCAACAAGGGAAGAAGCCTCAAGTGCAATCTCAAGTTCCTCAAGGTGAAGAACGGCCTCTTCCCAAGAAGAATCAAGCTACCCCCTCAAGTCAAGACTCCAACTAAGAAGAAAGGAGGAAGTAGGTGTTGCTACCTATGCCGTGAGAAGGGTCACGTTGCTTCTTCATGCACAAATGGTAACTTATCCAACCCCATTATTATTGATGATGATTATTCTCTTCGGAAGGATAAAGTTGGCAATGTGTTTGCCAAATATGTTGGTACTCAAAGTGGTGTCAAGAAAAGAACCATTTGGGTTGCCAAACCTATTGTGACTAACCTCTTAGGACCCAACTTGGTTGGGGACCAACAAGCTAAAACTTGATCAATAGGTGTTGTTGGAGGGCATTGGAGACTTGGCTACATTATGAAGAATTAAGGGATCTTCATCAAAAATATTCTCTCAAGCCAAGTCATTTGGATTATATTGTTCTATCTCATATCCAATGTTCCTCCTTGCGGTAACTTTTATTTAAATCATATATACATTGAAAGTTGCTTGCACCCTTGCATGTGTTAGGTTTTGTACCTCACTAGTGTTGGTATGTGTTGTGCTCTCTACTTACTTATCTTGAGTAATCAAGATTGTGTACGTTGGTTTGCACACCATGTAGTTGTGTTGAGCCTTATTGCTTTTATTTGATATCCTATCTTGTTGGCTCCATTTGAGGATTAATGGACTATCCATTTTTGGAGAGTGATATGCTTCGTACACTTCACAATCCTAAAATTGTGTATACATGAGGAATACCACTTAGTGTCGATATTTCAATGTTATCTATTCTCTATGTGGTATGTCTTGCTCATGAGAAATTCAAATTCTATAATGTCCATTAATTTCTCAAGTTGGCTTTGTTTGCCTCTTGTTTTAAAATAAATGAATTGTCACATTATGGGGGAGTAATAAGCTTTGTGCATATTACAAGCCTAGATAATGTGAACATGTGAGGTATTGCCACCTAGAACTGATATTCTTCATTATCTTATTCCTTTGTGGCATGTTTCTCAAACAAGTTCCTTTTTGCTTAAATACTATTTGCCTCTCACCGTTGGATCTTGTTTGTGATGGATGTTCTTGATATGGCTTTCCCTAATTATGTTCTCATATATCTTTTTGGGAAACCAATTGCTTCAAGCTACTCCTTGGAGTTGCTTTGCATGATCGCGTGAATATTTGAAGCTATCAAGAATATCTATCTATCTAAGCATAGCTTTTATTTCCTATCCTTTGCCATATGCTTATGTTTTGTGAATATGATCTTGAATATATCTTTGCAATCCACCACCGAGAAATATCTCCATACATTACTTGTCTTGTCAAGTGATAATCATATTTGTGGTAAATATATTGATCATATTCACTTTGTCTCTTGCTTTGAATTGCCTTATTTGATTGCCAATGATTTGTTTTGATCTAACTCTCATTTGTCTTCCTTGTATCTTTTGGATCCTTTATTGCTCTACACAAAATTTATTTTGTGCTTTCTTGAGTTGGGGAAAGCAATGATCCAATTCTTGTGCATTGACATTCAAAAGTCATACTTCTTAATAATGCACTGTTCTTTGGGAAGCTATCCTACTTCGAGTAAAACACCGTTCTTTAAATTGGTATTGCAATTTCTTGCCTTTCTTGAACATGACTAGTGTTTGAATATATATATATATATATATATATATATATATATATGGAGAGTAATGATCTCATGTGTGCGCATTTTGTATTCAAATGCAAAATCATAAATAATACACATATCTTGGGGGAGCAATCCTATATGCTTTTTGAACATTAGTTGTATTCATTTGGTAGTTGATCCCGATGACGTGTCTCTTTGGAAGACAAACATTTGTCGTCTTGGTACCTTGTGCCATCATGAAAAGTGTAGAGGGTTTGGGTTATTCCTTGATGATATTTTCATCAATTTGGTATCTTGATTTCATTGGTATCTTTTTCAAAGTGGTATCTTCAATCATGTGTTGATTTGGATATTTGATATAATTTGGGCAACTTATTTCCTTGTCACACTTGTGTGTACTTTGTTGGTTAATTGGTGTTTTGTCCGAATTGTATCTCGTTTGGTTCTTGAAAGTTTTGTGCATGCATATTTACTATATGTATATCTTATGGCATGCTTACTTTCATTGATCCAATATATAGGATAAACTCCATCAAATCCTAAATGGTAAGATGTGCATGAAATTCAATTTCATATCAATATGCACATATTTATGTGGAGTTTGTCCTATGTATTGTAGTTGCTCTAACTACTTTGGACCCAATTAGTTTGGGTACCATGTTGTACTTGAATTTGTTTTAGGTACACTTGAGATACATTGTTAGCTTGTCTCATCTACAAGGAAGGTGTTGTCACCATGTGCTTATTGGAGCCAAGCTCGGATGATTGTGAACTCGTATCTTCTACATCAACAATGCTATCTCGGTAACAAGTATCTAGCTCATGCATACATTTCTAGCTTTCAATCTTGTGTAGGTTGTTTCATGGCATGAATCTCTTTTTGCAATTCTTTTGGTTCTTGCAAAACAACTTTGTTGCAAATGTGGGCAAGCCGGGATGATTACATATCAAGGGGAATATATATATAATCATTTTCATGATTCATCAATCCCATATATGTTAATCTAGCACTTTCTACTCTATGGCTCACATATGTAATATTGATGCTTTTCAAAATCATTTGCCTTTTGCGATACTTGTTATCTTTCTCGGAGCATCCCATTTTTATCACTTTATCCCTTGTGGATAGTTTTGATGCTATGATGAGTATGTGTTGGAAGTTCATCTATATCCCTTTAAGATAAAACTAAGCTTTGTGCTATGCTTTTAAACAAAGATCTTATTGGTGTATTTATGACTTCCACTTGGATATCATGTTCTTTAGCTTTGTACCTATTTTTGTGTGTACATGTTTATTTGTGGACTTATATCTTAGTGATTGGTGTCTACTTAGAAACTTATACACATGAGAATAGTTACTTCTTTAATTGGTATTCCAATTCTTTAGTGACCACCCCTTGTTCTCTTTTGATTCCTTGGTGGTCTCTAAAAGGCACAAGCTTCATTTTTCATTTGGTATTCCATTTTACATCTTAATAAGCTTGTGGAGCTATTTGCTATATCTTCTTTGGTGTGTGGGTACGGGAAAGACATGATATGCACTATGTGCAACACTTTTTAAAAGACTATGTTGATGCTTTTGCTCATCCTTGTATTGGTCTCCTAAAATGTCTTTATATCTCACACCCATCATTTTATTTGCCGCTCCTTGCTCACGTTGCAAAACATTTTATTTGTTGCAAGTTGTTCTGCTCCTTTTTCTCTTTATATTCTCTTGCATATGCTTGTGTTCGAATCTATCTAGGAGGGAGTGAGGATTCCATGTTGTGCACACTATATTGAAATGCAAATCCGTTTTGTGCACGTACCTTGGGGAGTTCCCTCTCGATTTTGAGAACACCTTTTCGGATCCTTTGTTTGGTTACTTCTTTTGTCGAAGTATCCTTCAAATTTGATTTTCTTTCGCAATCTTTGGATCCTTGATATAGTTTGATCTCCCTGCCTCTATTCGTCATTGGATACGTGCATTTGATTTAACTCATATTATGAGAAATGCACACATTATGGGGGAGCTATTCCTATATTGGTCTTCTAAATTTTTCCTCCCATTTCGGCAATCGATGCCAATGGGGGAGAGATTTAGAGGGTTTAAGGGAATTTGGTTTTATGCTTTAGTTTCGTTCTTAAGCATTTGCCTTTCTTTCTCTTGCATCCTTGCTCTTTATTGTGCATGGTTGCTTAATTCATTATATAAACCCTCGTAAAAGGGATTGTCATCAATTACCAAAATGGGGGAGATTGAAAGAGCATGTGTTGCCCCATGTGTGGTTTTGGTAATTAATGACAATCTCTATGGACTAATGTTTGCATTGAGATATCTTTATAGATCGAGTCCATGAAGAAGTTTGGAGTTCATGTGTTGGACTCTAGAAGAGTATATGATGACCAAGGTTCTATCCAAGGATTTATATATGAAGAATGGTCATGTGTAGAGATGAGCTTATTGCAAGAGTGGCTTGGAAAAGAAGATTGAGTGAAGATTCATGTTTATCTCCAAGCCATCATCATATCAAGACAAGAAGTATATGAAGCGCAAGTGGATTCTTGAAGACGGAGCTTAGCGAGGCTCTCCCATAATGGAGTATGGGGGAGCATTTGGAGATGTCTTCATCAAGCATGTGCTAGCAAGCGCAATCAAGAAAGGTGGTCCACTTGAAGAGATCAAGATCGTCATCATCTAGCTCAAGTGGAATGCGCAAGGCAAAGGTATGATCTTGATAGGTTTTCTATTTTACCGGTCTCATGTTGTTAGTGGGAGACCGGGTTATAGGATAGACGGCGTACTATCAAGAGGGGCTCTCAAGTGAGTAACTTGATCGCATCTTTGTGGAGAGCTCAAACCTTTGCATTCTTGGCATATCATCTTTCTTGGTTCTTATTTGGCTTTTATCCATGTGAGAATTTAGAGCTTGTGTTCATCTCCATACCAAGCTCTAGTTCATCAAAAACGGGTTTCAAGTGAATATCTTGTGGTGTTTTTGATGTTGGAGGTTTTACCGGTTCGTCGTTTCTAGAGAGGTCAAACTCTCTCCTTGTGGTCTCCTCCTCACATGATGGACTATGATGTGTATATGCATGATCTTGTAGTGCTTGTGATTATCTTCGGAACAAGCCCAAGATCATTGAAAACGGAGTCCGGATGAAAACTTGTTTGCATTCTCGGCTTTGGAAATATTATCGGTCCACTTCAAGATAGGGTCCACACCTTCCCATGTGTGGTATCCCCTATATTTGTGACCCTTAATATTTCCACTTTTTGTAGGCTTGCTCTTGTCGTTATCTTTCCAACGCAATTGGATTCACCTGATTTGGAGTTCGGACGAGAAAGTTATTGCATTTCAGGATTTGCTGCTCTGCTGGTTTTTCTGTCCGGAGTCTCCGTGGTTTTCGGTCCGGAGTCTCCGGCCCCTGGTTTTGAGGCTAAGTGCCTCGCGCACGGCGCTTGCGGTATCGAGGCCGGAGTAGGTCCGGAGTTTCCCCGGAGTTTCCGGCAGGGCCGGAGTTTCCGCCGTCAAGGTCCAGAGTTTCCGGCCCATCTGGTTTTTCTGCGTTGAAGAGCTTCGCGGCGGCAGCCGCTGTTTTGAATCCGGAGTTGGTCCGAAGTCTCCCCGGAGTCTCCGCCCAGACCGGAGTCTCCGGCCTTTGTGGTCCGCCGTCAAGGTCCAGAGTTTCCGGCCCATCTGGTTTTTCTGCGTTGAAGAGCTTCGCGGCGGCAGCCGCTGTTTTGAATCCGGAGTTGGTCCGAAGTCTCCCCGGAGTCTCCGCCCAGACCGGAGTCTCCGGCCTTTGTGGTCCGGAGTCTCCGGTGTTAGTTTTCTGCAAACGGTTTTTCCCTGCTCTCCCGGTCCGGAGTCTCCGCACTTTTGGTCCGGAGTCTCCTGTAGTGACCCAGCACACCACTGCATGTTGTAGTGTACAAGTCATTGACATAATACTCACGGAAGGACCAATCCGTAAATATTACATCCTTCAGAGTAGTACAACAGAAACATAGTCGGTCCAAGGTAACACTATAGGATTACAACACTATTCAATACAAAATCTCGAGAACCTCCTTTCCCAAACAGAAGTAGGTTTCGTGCAAATGAAACTCCCGAAAGACTCAAGTCGAAGCACTAAGCTGGATACCAGCTCTACTTCAAACTCTTAATCCACTACTGCTGTTGTCACAGCCCTAATCTATCCATCTGGAATATCTTTGTCTGGAGTTGTGCTCCTCCATCCAATTATAATTGTCTTGTTTATAGGTATTGCTGTCGACGTGTCCACCGTTGCACCGTTGTCGCTACTCATTAGTCGGCAGACTCCACCAGGTTGATTTATGGATTCCTGTCCTTCTTCTGCTGTCTCCAATAATCTAAGCAGGGGTCAACGGAGGAAAGAGTGAGCAACACGAGCGTTACTCAGCAAGTTCATATAACAGGAATAAGGTGTTTTATGCACTAGCTACCATCCATACCAAAAGGTCATGGATGAACATGCATAACTTTGTAAAACATTTTTAGGAAAAGATTTATTTTATCTTCAGAAAACTATGCCCGTCATCGATTCACAGGTGCTAGGGCCTTGAGGAGCCTCCTTTCCTGCAGCGTTCGCCGTTCCTTCCTGGAACGTGGAGTAACATGTCACATTTTTACACTCTGCAGAGGTGCGTTACTTTACCCATAAGAGACCAACGCCTTGTTGCACAACCGGGCGAGTCTTTCCCGTCCACACTTCCTATGGTGTGGGGCCCAGTCGTTGATCCAAGCCATTCGCCGTGCTTCTCCAACAACCCCGCATGCCCACCCAATTCATGCATAGCAGAATCACCCCTGGTTCTACCCCTCACGATAGATACCTAGGTGTCCTCTTGCAGACCATCATAGACACCAGAGTCCGTGGGCATTAAGGGGTCCCACCCATGTGCATGTAGTCGCACTAGATCTACAGCGTACGGCTCTGGCTGCCCGTTGACATGCGAAAGGGAAAAGATCACAGATGACTTTCCCGTCCCATTCCAAGTCTCATGGTTAACGCTTCATTTTCGGCGCAAGAACGCTGACGGCATTGGTTCTTAAGTCCTAGGTAATACTTTCCCGTGCAAATGGAACCTCCACCAACCACATCATTCCATGGTTCCATCTGCCAGCCAACAATATATATATATAGCAATTCACATCATTCGAAGATAGTTTTTTTTTCTTTTTCATGCAATGATAAACCATAGTATTTTTCATTTACTTTGATAAACATAATCAAGTAGGACATGAGCAAGAGTGAACTTGCCTTTTTGACTGCAAGATTATGCAGCCAAGGTCTTCGTTACAATAAAGACTCCAAAATCTGGAAAAAACATCATTGGTCCGGTAAGGACTAATGTTTGAAGAAGCAATATGCTATTATGCATAAGTATGAGATGCATCGTCCTAAACCCCGTGACTAACTCTCGATGGTTGAGGGTTGTTTGAGTTTGGTGATTATTTTCAGATTTGTTTTATCTTCAAGTTTACTTCACAAGAACGATGAATTTTTATCTTTAACTATAAATACCATATTAAGCATAAGGATAAAATAAACAACATCATAATACTAAATGGTTATTTTAGGGTTTACTATCATCTTTATGTTTATACAGATCAGGTGTCAACTTGAATTAATTAAACAAATGGTGTAGTATTATTATTCAAGAAGGCAAAAAGAATAACTTTTGAAGAAATAAATAATGTATACATTTGTTGATATCATAGGGTAGTTATTTTAGTTAAGTAATGGTATAGTATCAAATATAAGGAGTAGTTACTTATGTATTTAACTTTTCTTTATGCAAAAGATAATATGATTTGAATTTTAACACTTAGAAGAAACACCACAAGTAATCTCATAATATGAAGTAGTTATTAATTTGGATTAATGATTTAAACAATTATATCACAAAATTAATTCAATTATTAAAGGTATTAATAATAGTGATCCAATTTTATTAAATAGAGAATTCATTTTTTGTGAATTAAGAACTATATGGGATATTATGAAGTAATATTATGATTACTTTATATGTTGATATAGTCATTTTTTTATTATTAAATGACTCATGAATAATTATTTTCCTTATGGAAAATATTATTTTAATGAACCATTTGAAGAATATTTTTTTTAAGCATGTTCAAAAATGGAATTCTAACAATGTCATAATGTTATAATTGAAACATATTTTCATATTTGAAGTTGAACATGTGAAACAATTTACATGAAATTAAAATGTATCTAAATTAGCATTTTAAATTAATTCCATATTTCAAATAATAACCAAATTGTTGTTTCAATTTTAGAATGATTCAACTTTAGTCAAACAAACATTTTATTTAAACAAACAGATAAATTTTATTTTTCTGATCATTTTGGTATATTATTTGTATTATTCTGATTTAAAATGATTTAGTTATGAATTTTCAAAGTTTAAATTCAAATTAAACAATTTCTAAAATTCTAAATTTGAGTTAGTCCCACATGTCATAGTTTTAATAATTTCCAGAAATGATTTCCTAAATGTTTAAATACCTGACAGTGGGGTCCACCTGTCATAATTTTATTTAAATAAAAGAAATCATTTTTAGAAAAGGAAAATCAATTTATGACGTCATGCTGACATCAGCAGAAGATCCTTCTATGTTGAACACGGATTCGAGGAATCCGCGGTGATTCTGGCTTTGTTTCCTTGTTAGCTCGATGGCACGGGATAGAGGAGATCGACGCGAACCTATTGGTGGCGGCGCCGCTCCAAAATGGTCACCGGAGCAAGCACGGCGGCGAGCTCCCGCGGCGGCCGGAGACGGTGTACGGCGAACTTCCCACCCAACGGAAATTGGACAAATCAAAGTACATGAGGAGGAGCGTATGCTCACCACGAGCACGGGGAACTGCTCGGCGAAGAACGACGTGGACGGACGGCGACGCATCCGTGGTCGACAGCCGGCGGCCGGAGTTGAAGAAGACTGCAAATTTCTTCCGCTCCCGAGCTTCCCAGCACGCGCGAGTAGATGAGGAGGATGAGGCAGCCACGGCGGAGCTTCCTGGCTACTTGGAACACCTCGGCAAGGTCGGAATCGACGGCAATCGGCGGCGGCCCGACGAACTAGGGTTTCGACCCGACAGAAATAGAGAGCACGGGAGAGAGAGAGATGAGTACGGGGAGGAAGAGAACGATGCGGACGTCTCCGTGGTCTTATCCTCGCGAGCTAGCAGGCAGGGAGGAGGTGGCACGGCGGCGTCGTCCTCTGCCTTCTGGCGGGAGGAAGAAGAAGAAAGAAAAGAAAATGCCATTTTCTGAAAAACCCCCTGGACTTTCATGGAATTGCAGAATTAGTGCAAACAGGCCCCTGGCTCCTGTTTTAAATGATTTGAGGACTTGTTTGTGATGATTTTAATTATAGAAAAGCCCCTGGTTGTGTAGGGTTACATTATATTTATGATTTCAACTTATAACTTTTAATATTTGATGTATTTTGAATTCATTCCATATTTGGAATGAATTTGTGTATATTTAAATTTATTTCCTTTTACAAAATGTGTAGAATTTCAAAAACAAGTTTCTTTTAAACTTGGATTATAAATATTTTGTGTGTTTTAAATTCATTAACCACTTAAAGTAAATTTGAACATATTTGGAATTATCTCTTTTTAATAAAATTTATAGTTTATAACCTCTTTTCTTATTGTGTACTTATATAACAATTGATTTATTTTGTTATGCTTTTTATTTGTGGCTTTATATTATTTTCAAATACTAAGGATAGTTTCTTCCTTGTCTTCAGCTCCAGATAAATATTCAAACTTATTCTGAGTGCCTTATTGATTTCTGGACAACATCAAATTGTGGTCCAGCAATACAACATGATTTGCTTACTGTGGTGACTACAAAGAGTATACACAGTATTTCAATTCAAATTCATGCCAAGCACAAAATATGGCCCTAGTGGCTTTGGCTTGTGATACCTGACAATTAAATCATGTGAAAACATGATCAAATGTCTGTGGATGCACAAGAGAAGATATCCTGCCTGAAGTCAGGTCTTATGGTAGGATAAATGGGTAAAATGATGAGAACAGAATCTTGCTTAATTCCATAGCTCATTCTGATGATCAAAAGGATGATATACTCCTTTGAATAAAATAGATGATATTGTTTCTATGGAAGCAAGTTGCTAAAACAATTGCTGACTAAGTAGTCCATGTGGTTCCATTTACCACATGTCCAGATTTATCTCCTCTTGAGAATGAATTTTGAATAAGCCAAATGGTCTTGGTCATATGATGAACTTGTGAACCCCTTTCTTATGAGACATGTCCACACTCACATGAATTTGAGAGTTAACTCATGTGATGATTACATATGGATGATGATCATATGGTTTTATGCTTTGGCTTTACTTTCTCCCTGATAATCATACTCTTGGAGAAATACCATGTATTATCTGTCTTTTGTTTATTTGTATATGACACTCAATTGTTTGAGCATACAAAAGTGATTTGTTAACAAGGTTGCAAAGCTTGTCACCCAACTACTTCTATATAACACAAACATTGGAATATCACACTATTTCTTGAGAAATTAATAAGAACATAACAGATGCAAGAGTTCCCATTGTCTCTGTGATAGATTGGCATAGCACTACTATGCATATCTAATCAATCCTTCTTCATAATCTTCTTGTTGACTTTACCTCTTTTCTTGAGATGCTTCCCTGGTTGAATAACTTCAAGAAGATTAGGAGATAAGAAGTTAAGATTCACTAGATAAGGTGAAAAGATCTTTGTTAAGATTTTAGGTAATTCAATTTGTCTTTAAGACTAGAATGATTTCCATCTACTAGAGATATGTCTAACATATAAGGTTAGACAAGATGATACCTAAGAATAACTAGATTTATGTTACACTCCTGAGGTAATGTTTTGATGTAACAAGATATATTTCCACTGGGTTTAACAATTTTATCGAGTACCTCTCTACCCAAAAATAGGTTTTAAGCCAAGATCATCTCAAAGTTTGTAACGCTCAAGTCGATGATCTACTTCAATTCCACCAACTCAAGTGAAACTTCAATCACTTAGTGTTTTAAAATTATTTGCGCGAAAATTCTTCGGATTTTCTGATGCATGAATGCAATGCACACTTGTGTGTCCACTCTAATTTGGGACTCTAAATCCTGGGATGTTACAGTCTCCCCTACTAAAACAAAACTTCGTCCTCGAAGTTCGCACTCTCTTACGTTTCGGATTGAAGATGAGACTTATGAATAAAATAGCAGTTATCGAACTCCATGAATCCTTCTGGTACAATCCACTCTTGGATCTCTTTTCCTGCAAACTCCATGGATCAAGACTTTGTTTAATGCTTGTTGGTTCTACTAGTAATCGTATCAAGACTTCTCACTTAATAACTAACCTCTTATTTGGAAAATATTAAGGATTTAAATTAGTATCACTAAGGTATATATTTTATAACTCTTTCAGAAAACCAAAACAATGTCACAGAACCTAGTCCAATCTCATAAGGTTGACATTGAGGTTTACTACTTAGGACTAACTTAGTGGAGTCTTCTTTTTCTCGTGTCATCTGGAATCTTGATGAAACTCTCATCCTAGTGATGTAAAGTGGTAGTGTGGTCTGTACTACTAAAAGATTTTGTTAACACATTTTCTCCGTCATACTCTTGGTTAGAACCAAAGAATGACCCTTCAATAGCAAAAGTAGTTCAACAACTTAGTTTTGTTAATCTATTGACTAAAATAGTTCAACAACTTGGTTTTGTTAATCTCCACTTTGTTGAAGAATGTTAAGAAAGAAACTTTTGCAAAATGGTTTGCAGAAAAGGTACGTTATGTCTAAATTGGTATAGGTGTTGGACATCTAGTCAAAACTCTGCTGATATAACAACTCTTCATATGTCTGCTGCTGGATCTGATTCCTTCATTTTGGTTGATCAGACGATATGTTTCTTCAATCTGGTTAGTTCAACCTCCATCGGAGTCCTTAAACTGAGGATGTCAATCATATGGCCATCGATCCCACTATATATTGACATTGATTAGGCACTTACTTCACTATTTCCCCACATCACCCGTCTCTGTTGGTCACCTTCCAACTAACTAACTCCATGGACTCTCAGCAATCCATGAACTTATTTCCCATGATTCTGATGTGTCCGTTGTAACATTGAACGTTGGAGTCATACCCCTTGATCTCGATGATACAACTATCTTGCCTTGCTTAAATATCATACTTTGTTGTTGTCCTCTAAGTATTGAATTTGTTGTTTCATACTCCTCTACCACCAACTTCATGACTCTTTTAGACATATGAGTCATGTACTACTTCTTCTTGATCTTTTTCCAGAGTTAAATTGTGCCTTATGACTTCCAACACCCATTTCTTCCGTCAAGTTACGACAACTTCCAACTATATATGACTACATACTGCGGCTTCTTCCATCGTTTTTCAGTTCTCGCTTGATATCCTTCACGATATCATCGTCATTCTTGTGCAAAACTGGAAATTTTACTGTCCAAATCAAAGATTTGTCACGACAAGACTTGTTATTTAGATCTTCCATCCTCATAATTCTCCTACCTCAGTAGAGTTTCTCATGTAGCTTTCCTTTCATCATCTTCGGTAAGCCCTCTTCCACATGGTGATGATATTCTTCCTTGATCTATCGTAGTTCCTCCATCCTTCCATGTTCTGATGATGCTGATCTCCAATCCAAATATGATGTGGATTGTGGTCCATCACCACGTGTAGCTTCGTTTACCTCGGTCATCTTGACTTCCATCTCTTCAAAAGCTTTCATTGTTGTTTGAAACTTCTGTGAACACGTCTCTCCCTTACACGAGTCCTATCTACCTCTAGATTAGTAACATGAAGAAAAGAACTCAATGTGACAATCATGCCATTGTACATCAAATTCTAACTTTATGTACCAACCTAGCCAATCAAAAATCCAATAAGATCCAATAAATCGCAAATGCAATTATATATCAATCATGCAACATAAGCCCGTAAAATAAGTAGTACCTTGAGTAAAAACATCTCAAGTACCCAGGCTTAGATGCTATACACTACAAGATAGGTTTATATCACCTTATAATCTTATTCTAACAACTCTTTGACTCGGTAATTACCCCAGTTGACCATTTGCAATGGAGTAATACAAAGACAAAGTACTCAAAGAGTGGTTGTGGTTTGACTTGGTTTTATATGGAACTAAACTCCATGTAGCTTGAATCTTCCGTCAAACTATAACATCTACTTGCGAACATATCTAGATCCTTCATGTACTACTCAGGGTACATCAGAAATAGTAGTGTAGCTTCCGTCATTATTTATGCCATCTCCTAATTACTTATCAACTTATACCATACTCAGGTGAATCCCCTTTGATCTCTATCATTAGGGTATTAACATACTCTCCATAGTTGACTGACGATGATTCTTCACTATCATCAAACATCTTCTGACTTCCTCCATCACGAACTTATGGTAGTGTTCTACTTCATAGGATAGGGCTATCAATGATACCATGTAGGCAACACTAACTTGGATGCACTCTATTTGGTGTAACAACTGATACGAAACAGTTTTAACTGGTCATACCAAGTTGAAAAGAAATAAGGTGAATATACCTATAGAATAGTAAATAAGAATATCTACTCCAGTTGGGTAAGGAAATGTGTATACAAATATGACAGTATTATTCTCAAGTGAATAACCATCATAGTTGTAGTAATATATAGTTTAGATAAATATGATAACTTCCTATAGTCTTACCAACCTACAAGTCTCCTAAAAGGGTTTTAATCCTAAGGTCGTTCGCTCTGATACCACCTGTAGTGACCCAGCACACCACTGCATGTTGTAGTGTACAAGTCATTGACATAATACTCACGGAAGGACCAATCCGTAAATATTACATCCTTCAGAGTAGTACAACAGAAACATAGTCGGTCCAAGGTAACACTATAGGATTACAACACTATTCAATACAAAATCTCGAGAACCTCCTTTCCAAACAGAAGTAGGTTTCGTGCAAATGAAACTCCCGAAAGACTCAAGTCGAAGCACTAAGCTGGATACCAGCTCTACTTCAAACTCTTAATCCACTACTGCTGTTGTCACAGCCCTAATCTATCCATCTGGAATATCTTTGTCTGGAGTTGTGCTCCTCCATCCAATTATAATTGTCTTGTTTATAGGTATTGCTGTCGACGTGTCCACCGTTGCACCGTTGTCGCTACTCATTAGTCGGCAGACTCCACCAGGTTGATTTATGGATTCCTGTCCTTCTTCTGCTGTCTCCAATAATCTAAGCAGGGGTCAACGGAGGAAAGAGTGAGCAACACGAGCGTTACTCAGCAAGTTCATATAATAGGAATAAGGTGTTTTATGCACTAGCTACCATCCATCCCAAAAGGTCATGGATGAACATGCATAACTTTGTAAAACATTTTTAGGAAAAGATTTATTTTATCTTCAGAAAACTATGCCCGTCATCGATTCACAGGTGCTAGGGCCTTGAGGAGCCTCCTTTCCTGCAGCGTTCGCCGTTCCTTCCTGGAACGTGGAGTAACATGTCACATTTTTACACTCTGCAGAGGTGCGTTACTTTACCCATAAGAGACCAACGCCTTGTTGCACAACCGGGCGAGTCTTTCCCGTCCACACTTCCTATGGTGTGGGGCCCAGTCGTTGATCCAAGCCATTCGCCGTGCTTCTCCAACAACCCCGCATGCCCACCCAATTCATGCATAGCAGAATCACCCCTGGTTCTACCCCTCACGATAGATACCTAGGTGTCCTCTTGCAGACCATCATAGACACCAGAGTCCGTGGGCATTAAGGGGTCCCACCCATGTGCATGTAGTCGCACTAGATCTACAGCGTACGGCTCTGGCTGCCCGTTGACATGCGAAAGGGAAAAGATCACAGATGACTTTCCCGTCCCATTCCAAGTCTCATGGTTAACGCTTCATTTTCGGCGCAAGAACGCTGACGGCATTGGTTCTTAAGTCCTAGGTAATACTTTCCCGTGCAAATGGAACCTCCACCAACCACATCATTCCATGGTTCCATCTGCCAGCCAACAATATATATATATAGCAATTCACATCATTCGAAGATAGTTTTTTTTCTTTTTCATGCAATGATAAACCATAGTATTTTTCATTTACTTTGATAAACATAATCAAGTAGGACATGAGCAAGAGTGAACTTGCCTTTTTGACTGCAAGATTATGCAGCCAAGGTCTTCGTTACAATAAAGACTCCAAAATCTGGAAAAAACATCATTGGTCCGGTAAGGACTAATGTTTGAAGAAGCAATATGCTATTATGCATAAGTATGAGATGCATCGTCCTAAACCCCGTGACTAACTCTCGATGGTTGAGGGTTGTTTGAGTTTGGTGATTATTTTCAGATTTGTTTTATCTTCAAGTTTACTTCACAAGAACGATGAATTTTTATCTTTAACTATAAATACCATATTAAGCATAAGGATAAAATAAACAACATCATAATACTAAATGGTTATTTTAGGGTTTACTATCATCTTTATGTTTATACAGATCAGGTGTCAACTTGAATTAATTAAACAAATGGTGTAGTATTATTATTCAAGAAGGCAAAAAGAATAACTTTTGAAGAAATAAATAATGTATACATTTGTTGATATCATAGGGTAGTTATTTTAGTTAAGTAATGGTATAGTATCAAATATAAGGAGTAGTTACTTATGTATTTAACTTTTCTTTATGCAAAAGATAATATGATTTGAATTTTAACACTTAGAAGAAACACCACAAGTAATCTCATAATATGAAGTAGTTATTAATTTGGATTAATGATTTAAACAATTATATCACAAAATTAATTCAATTATTAAAGGTATTAATAATAGTGATCCAATTTTATTAAATAGAGAATTCATTTTTTGTGAATTAAGAACTATATGGGATATTATGAAGTAATATTATGATTACTTTATATGTTGATATAGTCATTTTTTTATTATTAAATGACTCATGAATAATTATTTTCCTTATGGAAAATATTATTTTAATGAACCATTTGAAGAATATTTTTTTTAAGCATGTTCAAAAATGGAATTCTAACAATAGTCATAATGTTATAATTGAAACATATTTTCATATTTGAAGTTGAACATGTGAAACAATTTACATGAAATTAAAATGTATCTAAATTAGCATTTTAAATTAATTCCATATTTCAAATAATAACCAAATTGTTGTTTCAATTTTAGAATGATTCAACTTTAGTCAAACAAACATTTTATTTAAACAAACAGATAAATTTTATTTTTCTGATCATTTTGGTATATTATTTGTATTATTCTGATTTAAAATGATTTAGTTATGAATTTTCAAAGTTTAAATTCAAATTAAACAATTTCTAAAATTCTAAATTTGAGTTAGTCCCACATGTCATAGTTTTAATAATTTCCAGAAATGATTTCCTAAATGTTTAAATACCTGACAGTGGGGTCCACCTGTCATAATTTTATTTAAATAAAAGAAATCATTTTTAGAAAAGGAAAATCAATTTATGACGTCATGCTGACATCAGCAGAAGATCCTTCTATGTTGAACACGGATTCGAGGAATCCGCGGTGATTCTGGCTTTGTTTCCTTGTTAGCTCGATGGCACGGGATAGAGGAGATCGACGCGAACCTATTGGTGGCGGCGCCGCTCCAAAATGGTCACCGGAGCAAGCACGGCGGCGAGCTCCCGCGGCGGCCGGAGACGGTGTACGGCGAACTTCCCACCCAACGGAAATTGGACAAATCAAAGTACATGAGGAGGAGCGTATGCTCACCACGAGCACGGGGAACTGCTCGGCGAAGAACGACGTGGACGGACGGCGACGCATCCGTGGTCGACAGCCGGCGGCCGGAGTTGAAGAAGACTGCAAATTTCTTCCGCTCCCGAGCTTCCCAGCACGCGCGAGTAGATGAGGAGGATGAGGCAG
The DNA here is from genome assembly GCA_947311845.1 of Poa pratensis. Classification (NCBI taxonomy): domain Eukaryota; kingdom Viridiplantae; phylum Streptophyta; class Magnoliopsida; order Poales; family Poaceae; genus Poa; species Poa pratensis. The sequence continues at coordinate 206,489 of CAMZMU010000014.1, forward strand.
CCACGGCGGAGCTTCCTGGCTACTTGGAACACCTCGGCAAGGTCGGAATCGACGGCAATCGGCGGCGGCCCGACGAACTAGGGTTTCGACCCGACAGAAATAGAGAGCACGGGAGAGAGAGAGATGAGTACGGGGAGGAAGAGAACGATGCGGACGTCTCCGTGGTCTTATCCTCGCGAGCTAGCAGGCAGGGAGGAGGTGGCACGGCGGCGTCGTCCTCTGCCTTCTGGCGGGAGGAAGAAGAAGAAAGAAAAGAAAATGCCATTTTCTGAAAAACCCCCTGGACTTTCATGGAATTGCAGAATTAGTGCAAACAGGCCCCTGGCTCCTGTTTTAAATGATTTGAGGACTTGTTTGTGATGATTTTAATTATAGAAAAGCCCCTGGTTGTGTAGGGTTACATTATATTTATGATTTCAACTTATAACTTTTAATATTTGATGTATTTTGAATTCATTCCATATTTGGAATGAATTTGTGTATATTTAAATTTATTTCCTTTTACAAAATGTGTAGAATTTCAAAAACAAGTTTCTTTTAAACTTGGATTATAAATATTTTGTGTGTTTTAAATTCATTAACCACTTAAAGTAAATTTGAACATATTTGGAATTATCTCTTTTTAATAAAATTTATAGTTTATAACCTCTTTTCTTATTGTGTACTTATATAACAATTGATTTATTTTGTTATGCTTTTTATTTGTGGCTTTATATTATTTTCAAATACTAAGGATAGTTTCTTCCTTGTCTTCAGCTCCAGATAAATATTCAAACTTATTCTGAGTGCCTTATTGATTTCTGGACAACATCAAATTGTGGTCCAGCAATACAACATGATTTGCTTACTGTGGTGACTACAAAGAGTATACACAGTATTTCAATTCAAATTCATGCCAAGCACAAAATATGGCCCTAGTGGCTTTGGCTTGTGATACCTGACAATTAAATCATGTGAAAACATGATCAAATGTCTGTGGATGCACAAGAGAAGATATCCTGCCTGAAGTCAGGTCTTATGGTAGGATAAATGGGTAAAATGATGAGAACAGAATCTTGCTTAATTCCATAGCTCATTCTGATGATCAAAAGGATGATATACTCCTTTGAATAAAATAGATGATATTGTTTCTATGGAAGCAAGTTGCTAAAACAATTGCTGACTAAGTAGTCCATGTGGTTCCATTTACCACATGTCCAGATTTATCTCCTCTTGAGAATGAATTTTGAATAAGCCAAATGGTCTTGGTCATATGATGAACTTGTGAACCCCTTTCTTATGAGACATGTCCACACTCACATGAATTTGAGAGTTAACTCATGTGATGATTACATATGGATGATGATCATATGGTTTTATGCTTTGGCTTTACTTTCTCCCTGATAATCATACTCTTGGAGAAATACCATGTATTATCTGTTCTTTTGTTTATTTGTATATGACACTCAATTGTTTGAGCATACAAAAGTGATTTGTTAACAAGGTTGCAAAGCTTGTCACCCAACTACTTCTATATAACACAAACATTGGAATATCACACTATTTCTTGAGAAATTAATAAGAACATAACAGATGCAAGAGTTCCCATTGTCTCTGTGATAGATTGGCATAGCACTACTATGCATATCTAATCAATCCTTCTTCATAATCTTCTTGTTGACTTTACCTCTTTTCTTGAGATGCTTCCCTGGTTGAATAACTTCAAGAAGATTAGGAGATAAGAAGTTAAGATTCACTAGATAAGGTGAAAAGATCTTTGTTAAGATTTTAGGTAATTCAATTTGTCTTTAAGACTAGAATGATTTCCATCTACTAGAGATATGTCTAACATATAAGGTTAGACAAGATGATACCTAAGAATAACTAGATTTATGTTACACTCCTGAGGTAATGTTTTGATGTAACAAGATATATTTCCACTGGGTTTAACAATTTTATCGAGTACCTCTCTACCCAAAAATAGGTTTTAAGCCAAGATCATCTCAAAGTTTGTAACGCTCAAGTCGATGATCTACTTCAATTCCACCAACTCAAGTGAAACTTCAATCACTTAGTGTTTTAAAATTATTTGCGCGAAAATTCTTCGGATTTTCTGATGCATGAATGCAATGCACACTTGTGTGTCCACTCTAATTTGGGACTCTAAATCCTGGGATGTTACATCTCCGCACGGGCCGGAGTCTCCGGCCTCCGTGGTCCGGAGTCTCCGGTCTAAGTGGCTACAACGGCTCTTTTTCTGGGAGGGGTATAAATACCCCTCCACCTACCTTCAGCCACTTAGCTCTTCCAAGCACGTTTTTCCCCTTCTCTCTCCTCCATTGTTGACCTTGGAAAGCTTGCCCCTCTCCCAATTCCTCCCATGATTCTTGCATATCTTTGAGAGATTTGAGAGAGGAGATCTAGATCTACATTTCCACCAATCCATTCCTCCTCTTAGTGAGGGGAACCTAGTAGATCTTGATCTTGGAGTTCTTGGTGTTTCTCCTCCTTTGTTCTTCCTCTCTTATTCTCCCATAAGCATTTGTTGCTTTGTTGGAATTTGAGAGTGAAGGACTTGAGCACTCCGTGTACTCTTGCCATTGCTTTTGTGCATCGGTTTGCTCTCTCCACGAAGATTCGTGGAAGTGAAAGTTCGTGAGTTTGTTACTCTTGGGTCATTGGACCCTAGACGCCTTTTGTGGCGAGTGGCGCCTTTTGTGGCGGTGCAAGGCTTTTTGTGGCCGCTCCCGATCATTTTGTGGGTTGTACCTCAAGTTTGTTGTAAGGGACTCGATTTCCGCCCAAAAGGAAATCAATAGTGGAAGGTGAATCGAGCTTTTGGGCAAGGTTCATCGGAGAATAGGGTGAGGCCTTTTGTGACATCATGAGTTTGATACTCACACCCCTCCAACGAGACGTACTCCCCTAAAAAGGAGGAACTCGGGAATACATCGTCGTCTCCGCGTGCCTCGGTTATTTCTATACCCGAGCTCTTTACTTATGCAATTTACATTGTGATAACCTTCGTGCGTGAAGTTATATATCTTGCTATCACTTTGTTGCTTGACTTGCTTAGCATAAGTTGTTGGTGCACATAGGTGACATAGTTTATTTAGGTTGTTGGCTTGTTAATTTAAACATCTAGTTTTATTCCGCAATTAGCAAGACTAAACCAGAAAAGTTTTTAAACGCCTATTCACCCCCCCCCCCCTCTAGGCGACATCCTTGTCCTTTCATAAAGAACAAAAAACATGCAGAAATGTTACTCGAAAGAAGGGCAGGCCTTCAGAACCGAAGCACGGAACCTGCAAATCGAGATACTCGAGTCCCCCTGGCTGCACGAGCTCATGGCATTCTACATCAACTTGAGGAGGAGCGACAACGTTGCAATGGAACTCCTAGGGGACCTCTCCCTCACATTCGACGACGAGGATAAGCCGACGCTCTCATGTGGCCTCTTCGATTCCTTACGCATTGACATCGACTTGACGTGTTCGATTTGCTTGGTGAGCTACATGTATGAACACTATTAGTATTCAACGATTTGGAGCATTCATACAAAAAAAGGTCAGATTGTTGAAGGAATTGAATGATGCTCCTATGTTTTAACAGTACTCTCTCATTCTGCAGGACACAGTGTTTGATGCAGTCTCTCTTTCATGTGGCCACATCTTCTGCTACCTGTGCTCCTGCGCCGCGGCCTCTGTGACGGTCGTCGATGGGCTCGAGTCTGCAAATCGTAGATCAAAATGCCCCCTTTGCCGCCGAGTAAATTCGTGAACTTTTGTTTGGACAACTGAGTAAATTCGTAAACTTCTTTGCTCACCGGTTCATGAGTCCGATGATCTTAAACATACATCATTCTGTTTCAGACCGGTGTCTTTCCTGACGCTATGAGGTTGAATCAGCTCAATATTTTGCTGAGAAATAGGTAATAATTTAGTGGACTCTTACTTGCAAAAAGAAGAAAACACTTACTAGGTGGAATCATCTTCCTTAATTAAGTTTCCATTGATATTGTTGATCAGTGATGCTTCTGCCTTCCTACAGTTGCGCGGAGTATTGGCAGCAGAGGACGCAAACAGAGCGAGCTGAGCGTGTCCGCTTGGCTAAGGAGCATTGGGAAATGCAGTGCAGAGCGTTCACAGGCATCTGACTGTGGGTGCCTTCAGAGGTTCAGCCAATATGCTTCCGGGACGGCTCAATCAACAATTACCGTTCACCTGTATTTGATCCGACTTGCACAGTTAACTATTCAACAATGTACATCAAATTTTCCAAAATGATTTAGCATGGACCCTAGTCCGCTTTTGAATAGCGCTTTTGCGTTTCTAAGGTTTTCGGAAAATAGGAAAAATCCATAGTCATAGTGAATGATTTATTTTTTTAGTTCGAAAAGGGGGAAATCTTCGATTAGTTGAATACACTTAAGCTTGATAGAGATGACAAAAGGGAGAAGACCTTTTTCACATAGAAATTATAGAACTGCCTGCACCGGCCAATTCACCCATTAACTTAAGCTCCACTAGGTCTAAACTCTAAAGGGGGCTGCAATATTTTTATAAAATTGCATCAGTCAAGTCTTAAACACAATACAATCATTTACAAATTACTTTCTACGTTCGTAATTATAAGATGTTTTAGATATTTCAATGTGGACTACATACGGACTAAAATGAGTGAACATACACGCAAAAACAGGTCTAGATACATCCGACCTTGAAAAAAGGAGGAGACTAGGCGTCCCCCGGGGGATCTGGGGAAAAGATCACCCGGGTCCCCCTGCCAACACGTGTCCTCCTCTCTTATCCCAAATCCCACCAAATCCCGCTTTTGCTACGGTGTAGCAAATAATCGCCGCTTTTGCTCCTATGCAGCAAAAAACGGTTCGCTTAGAAATACAGAAAAATAAAAGACTGACTTCGCCGGAGACCTCACCGGAGACCTCGCCGGAGATTTTGTAGCAACAAAAAGTTGCTATTGTAGCAAAATCGTCCCACTTTTGCTGCATTGTAGCAAAAAACAGTTCGTACACAGAACATGAAAGGAAAATTCTGGCCTCGCCGGAGACCTCACCGGATACCTCGCCGGACACGTGGTAGCAAAAAGTTTATGCTATTGTAGCAAAAAAAGTTTGATTGTAGCAAAATCAACTTCGCCGGAGACATCGCCGGAGACCTCGCCGGAGATATAGTAGCAAATTTTTTGATCTATTGTAGCAAAACCAGATAACAATAGTAGCAAATTTTTTGATCTATTGTAGCAAAATCAACTTCGCCGGAGACATCGTCGGAGACTCCCGCCGGAGACATCGCCGGAGACCTCGCCGGAGATATATATAGTATCAAATTTTTTGATCTATTGTAGCAAAACCAGATAACAATAATAGCAAAAATAAAAGTTATATTGCTTCATGTGGCAAAAAATGAGACTTTTTTTTGCTACCGTAGCAAAAATGGGCTCTGGGGGACTATTTTTTGGACCGAAAAGTTTTTGCTACATGTAGCAAAAATCGGGATATTTTTTTTGCTATCGTAGCAAAAGCGGGATTGTGGACAGAAAAGAAGGGACACGTGGTTGGTATGGGACCCGGAGGATGGGAAGCTCGGATCCCCGGGTGACTACTATACTTTTCCTTGAAAAAAGCTAAAAACATCTATATTTAGTAACGGAGGGAGCAGTTGTCATCAAGTGGCATGTAAACTACCTTATATACTCGCTCAGGTCAACCCAATCCCAGCCTGGGGATGACGTTGATCTTGCTTTCACAGGCTTTAATAAATATCTACAAGAGACAATAATTGGGTTTTGATAAACATCACCGTCCAGCGGTTCACGACATCATATACTTGATTCGATACCAATAAAAAGAAAAAAAACATTTACAATAAAAATAAAGTAGCTATCATCAAGTAATTGCCATCAATGAAAAAAAAATCTTTACTTATCCATCAAATTGCTCAGGTCAACCTAAACCAAACTAGCCTGGCAATGATGTACTGATTTCGATGTTGCATTATATTATCTTGTTTGCATGTCTTATTGCTAGATAGTATATTATTACCGACACGATAACCAAGGAGAAGACTTTTTGGGTATATGGTGCTAATATAAATGAAGGGACGCTTGGTGGTGAGTCACAGCAGAGGCACCAAAATAGCCAGAGCCATACGCCCAAATCACCATCAATGGCTACCGCTGACACGGAGCAGGTCATCCCCATGGTCGACGCAGACGAAGCACACACGCTAGTGATGAGCTCCGGTCATGGCTACCTCGACGTGAGGTGAGTGCTCCCCTCCTCGCTCGCTCAGCCTGTTTCCTTCCTTCTCTGGCAAACGGGATTGATGGATGGGTTGGATGTGTGACATGTTCAGGATGTCGGAGGACTTCGACAAGGGGCACGCCGACGGTGCTCGCAACGTTCCCTACTACGTCTACGTGGCTCCCCAGGGTCTGCTGCAAATTCAACAAATGCTTTTACTTTCTAAACTCTATGCCAGATGATTTTATAGCACTGCTTCTCTTTTTTTACTCCAAGGGAGGGAGAAGAACCCACGCTTTGAAGAAGAGGTAGCTGCACTCTATGGGAAGGAGGAGCACTTGATTGTGGTAACTTGTTGTAACTCTCCTTTCATGGTCCTCCTTATGTTGATGAGTCCCCTCATGTACAACTCTGCTTTTTTTTTTTGAAAAGCCCACGTATAATTAACACAGTACAACATACAACGTACGAAGTACAAAGACAGAGTACAAATACGTAGGGGAAACAGAGCTCCAGCGAGCTGCGACAGCACCACCGGCGACGAAGACGAAGACCGCCGTCCTCCAGCTAGCCACAGCCCGAGGGTACTTCCTCCCAAGAAGACCGCCGCAGAACCCGTCCGCCGCGCGGCGACGGAACTTGTGCCGGTGAAAGAGCACGGCGAGCACCCTTCTCCTCCAGCCACACCACCTTGCCGCAGCCATCCTCAGCTTCAGCGCAGGAAGAAGCCACCACCACCGCCTGGCCTTGAGTTTCCACCACCAGACCCGCCGCCACCGCAGATCTGATGGAAGACAGAAGATCTCGAACACCACGCCGGGCTCGTTCTTGTGTAGGGTTGCTTCACAGGCACGCGGTCCAAACTTGCGAGTTCAGACCTTCTAAACGCGGTAATTTAATTAAGGGAAGCCCATCTCAATCCGTACTCAGATCTACTAGTAGGGTCTTAATCGACATTTGCACGTGCAGGGATTCAAGAATGTGAGGAACCTTCAAGGCGGTTACCGTGCCTTTCTCCAAAGTGCAACTAAGCAGACCGCCAATGATCCACAACCTTCTGTCGATTGAGCTATATATCCAGGGAACGCAAATCTGTGATCATCATATACGATTTAAGCGGAATAAATTAGTTGCGTGCGCGTTCCTTTTGTTGTCCGTGTAAAGACACACAAAGTGGTTTGGATTTTATAAGTGTATGTGTGTGTTTCAGACCAGATGCTGAAATTTCTATTCCCAGTGCAATTTTCTACAGCAGACTGCTACCTCTATTAAACTAGGAAAGGATTTGCATCTGGGGTGATTCACCGCCTAATGCAACTTGTCACAGGGGGTCAAACTGCTATCTCTACTAATGGAGAGGTGGGCCCCTTTTTTAGAAACAAGAGGGGAGTTAGGCAAGGTGATCCTAGCTCCTCTATCCTCTTTTTAATTTTATGGCAGATGCTCTAGCTGGTATGCTAGGCGCAGCCAAGGCCTCAGGCCATATCCATGGTGTAGTTCCCCACCTAATTGAGGGTGGTGTCACACATTTGCAATATGCGGATCACACCATTATCCTTATCCAAAATTCGGACAGGGAAATCACAACCCTGAAATTATTTCTTCTATGCTTTGAGGTACTTTCGGGTTTGAAAATAAACTTTCTCAAAAGTGAGGTGATTGTCACGGGGGCTTCTGCTGTAGAACAGGAAAGAGTGGCCAATCTACTTAACTGTAAAACAGGAGCTTGCCCTTTTACCTATTTAGGATTTCTTATAGCTGATAGGAATCTAACTATTGCTGACTGGGAACCCCTAGTTGGAGGGGTAGGTCACAAAACTGAACCCTGGCAAGGGAGAGTAGGGCTGGACATGAAGCTCGAGGCTCGGCTCGGGCTCGACAAGGCTCGGCTCGGCTCGGCTCGAAGGTCGGACAAGCCAATCCTAAACCTGCCGGGCATGGCTCGAGGCTCGACAAGCCGGCTCGGTGAAGCTCGCAAGCCGGCTCGAAGGCTCGAAGAAATTAAAAAAATTGACATGGCTTTTGCCAAATATGTAACATTTGACAATTATAATCAACAATAGAGCATGAGTATATATCCATCAGATAGTCTAACAAGTTTCACAAAGCATCAACTAAGCATAAGAGTGACATACATGACAAAGCATCAACTAAGCATAACAATGACATACATCACAAAGCATCAACTAAGCATAAAAGTTCCAGCAAGCAAATATAGCAAATAAGACTCATTTACACTTGTTTGCTTCAGTTTTTGTTGTATAAAAAGTTTCAGTAAGTATATACAAGAAATAAGCACCATTTACACTAGTTTGCATCAGGTTTTTTTGCTGTATAGAAAGGTCCAGCAAGCAGGTCCTCTTTCTCTGCTTCATCGCGTTGTCGTAGGCAGTCCTCTTTCTCTGCAATTTTGCCCGTGAAGCAGCACTATTCTCCTTTCCAGGTTACATCGTCGGTGACGCTCAAGAAGACAAGAAGAGAAGCAGGCAAACGGCGGTGAAGGACAAGAGCAGTCCGCAAGGTCCGAGATTTCTGGCCAAACGGGGAAAAGATTAGTTAATTCAGGGCCTATGAATCCAAGAACACATCGGAAGCTCACGAAAGATGGAGAATAGAGACGTACTCACAACCCTGCTACTGGCCTGCTGCCGGAAGGGCGGCGGCCACGAGCCCGTGACTAGAAGCACGGCGACGGCGCCGCCGCTGAGTGCGTCCTTGAATCGTCCAGGCGAGCAGCTACGGGAGGAGCGGGTGGCCAGGGAGTAGGGGGAGGCGGGGAGCCATGGGGTGCAGAAGGGCGACGGCCGGCGGCCGGCGGCAGGCGGCAGGCGTCCCCGTCGATGGTGGCGGCCGGCAGAGGGCGAGGTTAACCCTAGCGAGGCGTGAGCAGAGTAGGTCCGCGAGGTGACGAGGTCGGGATGAGCACGATTCGATCATTGACTATTCGATCTATTCGTGTAAAAAAAAGATGCTGCGGCTTACGAGCCGGCCGAGCCGAGCCTCGAGCTTGTCGAGCCGAGCCTCGAGCCCAATTTCCAGGAATTTTTTAGAGGCCCGGCTCGAGTTTTCCCGAGCCTAACCGAGCCGAGCCTCGAGCCGGCTCGGCTCGAGAATCGGTTCCAGCCCTGAGGTATGTCCTCTGTTGGGCGCTTAACGCTCACCGATGCCTCTCTAGCAAGCCTCCCAACCTATGTTATGGGTTTGTTCTTGTTAGCGGATGGGACACACGAAGGTTTTGGGAAACATATGTCCAACTTTTGCTGGGGAGATACCCAAGATAAGAAGAAATACCACATAATCAGATGGCCAGAAGTTTGTCGTCCAAAAGACCAGGGTGGTCTAGGGAATACCAACACAAAGGTCTTCAATATTCCGTTAATGACTAAATGGATTTGGCATCTCTTCACGGAAGACGATCAAAACTCTCTTTGGCAAAAACTAGTGCGAGCCAAGTACCCTGGGGCAGATAACCTTTTTGTGTCCAAAGCCACAGGAGGGTCCCAGTTTTGGCGTAGTCTTCATAAAATCAAAAGCTACTTCAAATTAGGGGCCAAATTTCACGTTGGAACAGGTTCTAAAACCTATTTCTGGCAAGACTGGTGGACAGGAGAGAGTCCCCTGTGCACACATTTCGCTAGATTATTTGACATTACGTCCAAACAAGATATTCTTGTTTCTCAGGCCCATACTGGAGATGGATGGCGCCTAAATTTCAGAAGGACTTTTGGAGAAGAGGAAAGACAGCAATGGGAGCTTTTAACTTAGGAAATTGAACATTTTCCCCTTCCCTGGAAGTTGACCAAGTTTCTTGGGCCTTAGGATGACTCCAATGGGCCGACGCATCGAGTCCGCGCGCGTCCGTCCCTGTCCGCTGGAGCCAAAAACAAGGCCCAACGGGGCGACGCAAACGGACCGCGGTCCGTTTTTCGGTCCGCCGCGACGCATTCCTGGCCCAAATTTGGGCCACCGATGCGTCGGCCACGGATGCGCGGCGGACCGCTTTTGTGTCCTCCAGTCCGCTCTCTCGGCAAAATTCACACCGGTCTCTCCTCTCCCAAAACCCCAGTCCACAATCCAGCCCTAGCCATGGCCGACGCTGTCGCCGCCACGGCCGCCGCCGCTGAGTTTGGACCAGACGCCGCCGGCACCGCCTCTGGACCTGCGCCCCAAGCTGAAAAGAAAGTAAAGAAGTAACTCACGCAAGAGCAGAGGGCCGCAGAGACCAAGAAGTGGGGCGCCCGGAGGAAGAGGTTGAAGCAGGACCAGCTCGACGCCGCCAAGAAGGCCGCCGCCGAGCAGCAGGGCGAGGCGAACGAATCTGACCTCGTGTCCAGGGCCGCCACCGCTGCCCTCCTCCTGATTGGGATTACCCCAACCGCGGCCGCGGTCGGGGTCATGACTGCGGCGGCCAGCTCCAACGCCTCGGCGGCCCGACCGCCAAGGTCGAGATCTTCCGCGAAGGCACCATCGCCTGCGTAGGGGTACCTCCCTAGAACCATGCCGCCGCGGGTTTCCCCTACCTCAGCCGAATCCGCGGTCGAGATACCTACCCTTGATCTCAACGGGCCCGCTACACCTTTGGCCGCACACTCGCCCGCGGCGCAGACTGCGGCAGCGCGTGCAGCTGCCCCGGCAGTGGTCGCCGCCCAGGCCGCCCGTAACCTGTTCGGCGATTTGCCCAGGCCGTCGCCGGGTGACCCTAGGTACTATGAGGAGGAGGAGGACGGCTACGACGGGGAGGACGTCCTCCAGGACATGGTCAGGGACAACACTCAGTACGCCAACGACGACTACAATGCCGGAGAAGATGAAGTTCCGCCGACCGGCCCCGATGTGATCAACATCGATGTTGAGCCGGTTTTCCTAGACGAGCTCGACACCCAATCCCTGGCCATGAAGAGGAAGATCAGTCAAAGTGGCACCTCATTCACGTCCAAGGAAGACGTGCTCATTTGCGAGTCCTGGATCGAGGTTGGAACCAACCAAATTCTCGGGGCCGAGCAAAGAGGGTCGGCATATTGGGGCCGGTTCACCAAGCGCTACAATGAATGCAGAATCCTTCCGCCCCATAACATTCAAACGCTGCGGACCGAGACATCTATCTCCAAGAGGTGGCTCCACATACAAGGGGAGATGAGCAAGTTTTGCGGCTCCGTTGAAAATGTTGAAGCCCGGCCGCAAAGTGGCTATGGAGTGAAGGAATTGGTAATTCCTCTTCCCTTCTTATGCATTTTCGTTGCAATGATTTTGGTTGCTATAACCTTGTATGCACAGGTGTTGCAAGCTTTGGAACCCTTCCAGGCTCAATATAAGAAGACCTTCAACTTGACCCATTGCTACCGGTCACTCAAGGACCAGCAGAAGTGGAAGGACCTCTACGCCTCCCTCAAGCAAGGTGGACAGCCAGTTGATAAGGAAGAGGCCACAACGGAGAAGGAGGGGAGGCCAAGGGGGAAGAACAACTCGAAGGCCAAGTTGAAACGCGATGCAACAACCCTTGCGTTGCAAGAGACATTGAACGGGTTCCTATCCCAAAAGGACAAGACATGTGACAAGAAGGAGGAGAGGAGATAAAATGAACGCCTATAGAGAGAGAGAGGCGTCTTCCAAGCTCTTTTTCGAATTGCAAAAGAAGAGGCTCGATATAGAAGAGGAAAATGCTCGGACTAGAGCACGGGAAACCGAGGCAAGGGCCAAGGAGGCCGAGGCTAGGGCCAAGGAGGTCGAGGTAAGAGCAAGGGAGGTCGACCTGAAGGCCAAGGACCTTGATCTCGCCTTACGCGCCGAGGAGGCCAGGATCATGGACATGGATATCTCGGCCTTCACCCCTAGGAAGAAGGCCTACTACCTCAAGAAGCAAAGGTACTACATGGACCAAGATTGATCAAATCTCGATCCTTCTATTTATTATGTTGCATGCCGGTGTTGAACTATGGCCGATGGCCGGGATTTGTAATATTTTGGGTATGTACCCAGACATGGCCTGTGTGAGGCCGGGATTATGTTTTATACTTGTTTTGTTGCAATGTGATAAAAACCCTGGCCGAAAATGATCAAAATGATCAAAAACGCTGGCCGGGCGGACTCAATACGTCGGCCCCGTTGGGCGCAGTGGCCGGAAAGGGGCGGACCTGGGCCGGACGCGCGTCCTGTTGCCGACGCAAACGGACCACGCGTTTGGTCCGCCCGTTGGAGTCATCCTTAGAACCTTCGGGCAATTTTTCTGTTCGTTCTGGGGGGGGGGGGGGGGGGGGGCTGGGGGGGTTGCCAAAGTTCTTCTGGTCTGCTAGGTTCCCGCTTAAAATTAAAATTTTGCTATGGAAGCATGCCAGAGGACGCTTACCAGTGGGCGACCAACTGGTTATAAGACACGGCCCTTCTGTTGGTTCTTGTTCACTTTGTGGAGCTTTCGAAAATACTGATCACATCTTTTTCTCGTGTTCCCATGCCGCTTTTATGTGGAGTGTCTGGCTTCAAAGCTTTGGGGTTTCCTGGAATCCCCAAACTTTTGATCAGTGGTGGTTGATCATTAACTCACTCCCTAACAAAATTAAGAAACCAGCGTGGCTTCTTTTTTGCGGCTCAATGTTGGACGCTCTGAGACATTAGAAATAAGATTTCAATAGAGGTTGTTTTCCCCTCGCAACCTGCTGATTGTTTCTTTAAAACGGGTCTCTTATTGCAGCGGTGGAGGATGCTATCCAAGCCTGAGGAGCAGATCAAGGTGGACCTCATCATCTCGGAGCTGCGAAGTCTCTACCGCCAAACTTATCAAGAATCGCCCCATGGAGATCCACCAAGCTAGAATCAAGCCTCCCCTTTGCGTTCTATCCTTTCTAGTTGCCAGTATTTGCAAAACTCTACTCGTTTGTTCGGCTGGCAGTGTGCCAATGCCTTTATCTGTAAGCTGGTTAAAACTGTTATTGCTCGATCTAGTCTCTGTGTGTTGCTACTCTGTAAGAACCTTGTGGGCTTTAGTAATATAAAGCTGGGCATGTCGATGCCTTTGATCTAATTTTCTACAGCAGACGTGTGTGCCCTGGTACTTTGAGTTTTCTCCAAGAAACAGAACCACACGTATGAGTAGATGCAGAAGCTACTGACAATTTTTTCCCTGAACATGATCACTCTTGTGAGTTGCCTGGAGGTGTTGTTGTATGGAAGTTTCTGTTATCCATATCAAAGGAGCTGACAATCTATTAAAAGAGGGTGATGTGCTATTGCATTTTTATTTTTCCCTGGTGGAAGCCTTTGTAGCCCCGGCTTGAAGCTAGTAAAGCCAGATAACTGAACAAGATAAAACGGTGCCCAGAAAATCCTCCGGCAAAGCAACCACAAGGGCAAGGAAACACTGAGTGGAACTTCATCGTTGACAGCCAGAGAAGAGACACATGAACAAGGCAGCACCTCTTGAATCATTTTGGCCACATTTAGTTGCAGCATGAAAATTACGTGCAAGGTTTACAGCTGGGTGGTCCGTGAAAGAAAAGGTTTGAACATATCAATGTAGCTAGATTGAGATGCCCAACAGAGGGTAAGGATTTCCATTAGAAAGAGTCAAATATTTCTTTTACCAAGAAATAATCAAATAGTTACAATATTTTTGTACAATTATTCCATGTACAATTTCTTTTAATTAATAAGCACAAACCAAGGTTGTTGATATTTCTCAAAGGAAAGTTTTTGCCTTTCAAATGGGATAATTTATTCTAAAGCGTAAATTTATGTTCCCATATCCAAAATCCTAATCACTATGTTGCGCAAAGTAGATAAGGTGAAACCTGTGTTATGGCTGTATTTTCACTTGCAAAGGGAAAATGTATTTGGTCATCAAACTCCTAGATAACAGAAGTATTATTGGCTTCACTGTTGTTCTGCTGTGACCATAGTTCGGCATATCGCCCGCCCTTCGTCAGAAGAAGATCATGCGGGCCTTGTTCCACTACCGTTCCATTCTCCAAGACGACAATCTGACAATTGACATTAAATATGACTTCATTAGGAATCACAGAAGAGATGACTCCAAACTAGTAGTCATCACTATTCAATACACCGGAAAGAATCGATGTTCAATGAGATCAATAAATTCAAAGCACGCTTAGATTTAGCTTGTTTAGCCATTATTTGGATAACTGTGTCAAATTCGTAACAAGCCATGGTTTTCACAAGGTTCTTTCATAGTACTGTTCATGATTGTGCATACCTCATCACACTGCATTGCAGTTGTGAGTCGATGAGCGATAAAAATTGAGGTTCGATCAGTGGATAAAGACTTGAGGGAATTCAGAATTGATGCTTCGGTAGTGCTATCAAGAGCACTTGTAGCTTCGTCACATAATCTGGCACAAGTCAGATAACAAAAGGAAATAAGTCAGAAAGGTTGTTGACTTGAGAAGCCCATTATATGCAAAACACGCTTGAGGAGAATATCTAAGTTAAAAATCCATTTAGAAGGACTAAGTTGATTCATCTTATGAGTCCATAAGTGATAAAAACACATAAGAATCAACAGAACACGGTGACTTGCTTAATAGATTAAGAACAATAAGCTCAGTTGACACTGAAATCCAAATGTGAGAGGGAGGGAGCGAAACGGTAAAAGTAAGGGGGCACTGACAGAATGGAAGGCTCCTTCAAGAATACACGAGCAATTGATACACGTTGCTTTTCACCGCCACTCAACTGCAAAATGGCCAAACCACATTTTTTGAGATATGTGGAGATGTTGGCTATACAATAAGTTACAAAAATCCCCTTTTTTGTACATAACCAGACATTGTCTCACCTTCAATCCTCGCTCTCCAACAACTGTGTCATACTTGTCAGGAAAGTTCATGATTGTATCATGAATGGAAGCACGCCGAGCAGCATCATAAACCTATATGTAAATAAACATTAGCTTTCCAGAACAAGCATATGACTGCAACTCCAGAATGTATTGGAAGAAGACCATGCCTCCTCATCTTTTGCTGATAACCGTCCATACTGTATATTATGCTTAATTGTGTCATTAAAAAGTACCTGCAGTGAAATTGATGGTGTAAGCTCCGTTGTACTAGGAACAAAGCCTAGTGACATAATGTATTAACATAAAAGCTATCAGGCGGAACAACTAGAATCTACTCTATCTTCTAAACGGAAGAAAGTTTTGCCAAGACTAGTTTTTTCATCACCTGTAGGAATATTTTGTATTAAAAATCCCGCGTGCAATGCTATTTCGGTATTTTCTCATTAAAAGGGATTCACGGTGTTGTTAAAAAAATGGATTCATGGTTGGGTGTCTAAGTAAGAAATATCAGAAGCTTTAATTCTGCAACGAAGGATATCTAGCCATAATTGCTAGCATGTAATAATTCATATTTGGGTGCCTAATGAGTAATTAACGAGGACAGTAAGAGTAAGTAAATTTGAGCGTTCACAAAGACACAATATCGGAGGGATTACCGTATCCTGTGGTACAACACCAATACAGTCCCGAAGACTCTCTAGTGTGGCACCCCGGATGTCTTGCCCATCTATACGTATCTACATGAAAAATAAATAACGAGAACCATCACAATAATGGAAATTGGATGTATGTCAAATCTGCAACAGGAAACAGGTTGTAAGATAGATGTTTTGGTGTACTTACCGATCCTGAAGTTGAATCAAAAAGCCTGAATAGAAGTCTAAGTATGGTTGATTTTCCTGCAGAACAAGATCAAGTTATTGAAGGCGCTCACTTGCCTGCAGAAACTTAAGAGGTGCTAGTAAATGCTATTGCTGAAAGAAACTTAGTAACAGCTATTTCCTGGCCCACAATAAAGCAACATCTCCACAACGTGCTGTCAATCAAGTACACAAGATATGGACTAAATCATCTATGGCCCCTGCTTTCCTTTCAAAATTATGTAGTGCATTGGGGGTGCACACCAATCCATCCAAGTGTACAGTCACACCGATCAGATGTCTTTGGATGGACCTGCAATTTCTCACCCATGTCCTGCCTTGCACGCTCTGTAAATACCCCTGCACTTACCTTGGCTTGCAGGCTTGCAGCTTTCGCTATGTAGACGGCGCAATTCAGAGCTGCAGCTCCTATGGACATAATATAACTGATAGAAACCTATTTTGAGGTCTAGTTCCAAAAGTATTTAACATTATTCAATAAATAAGGAGATTAGTTTTACCGCTGCCACTAGTTCCGACAATAGCCAGACTTTTTCCTGCGGGTACAGTGAAAGAGGCGCCGTCAAGAATCTTTCTTTCAGGTATGTACCTATTAGTCAATAAGAATATGACAGTAAATCAGATTATATTACTTTACACGCGATACTACACAGTGGATCAGCTTCACTACATTCTACTTAACACCTTGGTTGACCTCTTAATGCTATATCTAGAGTTAATTCTTGATATTTACGGTAAATCATAATAAACAATTTATTAATGCCCTTTCCCAAAATTTTGTTTAAAGAATATTGGAATATAGGGAAATCATACACACAAACCAATAAATTTTACCACAAAAGCCAGTTGACAACTACAGATTCACGGCTAAAAGAAGTTCCAGGAAGGCAATTCACTATCTCGACTGCAGCGCTGTTGTCTCCAACAGCGTGGGCGCACCAAGATGCTGCGGTGACAGCTCCGACGGCTACATCTGTGTCTGCAGCAGGCGTGCTCCAATTCAGGTAGCCAGAGGCACTGCACCTCTTCAATATGGGGCCACCTTAGTCGACAACAGTGGCCTCCACCTGAGCAGCTCAAGGACGAGCTGCCTGTCAAGTGGTTGGTAGTTGTGATGTGCACGAATAGGATTAGATAATATTCCAATTAATATGGAATATTATTTAAACAGAAAGGAGAGTTGTTTACATACAAATAAATAAGATTAGAGTTAGAGATCGGATCTGTATCCTATTTTTTGGTTTAGGGGTCAAGTAAGTCCTTCTGTATAAGGGTATAATATGTACCACAAATTATCAAGCAAGCAATGAAAAATTTACCAATCTCTCCCTCGTTCATCCTGCCCTAACCTTATGTTCTACTCTCCAATCACTTAAGTCGTCCCATCCGGCCATCTTCATGGTGGTAGTTACCCATTTTGTTCCACCAAAGAAAACCGAAGTTTATTTGAAGACAGAAAAAACAGCAGCATCTAGTTGTACTAATGGTTAAAATACAATTATCTCCTTATCACTCTGTTGCTTTGGAACACACTTTGTTTTCATTTTAGGAAGAAACATCAATTTCATTGAACTTGATAAATTAACAAAGGACAAAATTTACCCAAAATGAACGTTCTCAAATTCAACGCATCCTCCTTTAAACTGCAATTGTTTTGCATGAGGATCATCCTTTATTCCAGGTTTTTCCTAAGAAAACAAGAAAATTATAGCCCTAAAGTCTCTCAGATCATCATCTATGGATTAATTAGAACTGAAAGTCATTAAGCGCAAAGTAATACACATAGAGGATAAAAAACTTTTACCTCAAGCAAGTGGAAGATGGACTTCATGTCAATAAGGCTTTGTCTAAATTCTCTATAGACACCCCCAAGGAAATTTAGAGGCCATGAGAGCTGGAATAGAAGTCCATTAACCATGACCTGCATGCCAATATTTAATAAAAAAAATCAAATGCCATTATAAGACTAAAGAAAAGCAAAATGTGTGAAAAAGTGAAGTTTAACACTAAGTCATGGTGAAAATATAAACAATGATTTTAATTTTTCTGTTCAGTTACACATTTTCACAAAATCACATATAAGAAATGTAATGGTAGAAGATACAAAACATATATGGTTGACATCGAGAATTACCAAATCACCAACAGTTAGAGCACCACTCATGACACCATATGAGCTCAAAACCATTGCCGTGGATAAAGCCGTGCTCAATATAACATTTTGACCAAAGTCAAGGTAGGCAAGGCTACTTTGGGTTTTGAGTGCAGCATCCTCATATTCTGAGCATATTGAAGAAGTACTTAATATATTGAATATATTTAACAAAATCAACTTATGGTGTCAGCAACTGTTACAATTGGAATCAATCAAATATTGAGGCACTTGTTATACAACTCACACAATTCCTGATTTTTTTTTTGAGATTTTAAAGATCATTTCCAAAATGCCATAATAATCCTATTTGTTTCTATTCAAGAACAGAATTGAAAATATCCAAATGTGGATGATAGCCATCATAATTTTAACATATGTAAGAGAACAGTGCTGGTAGTCTTAGAAAGATGACACATATTTAACACCAGCGAGTCAAACAGAAGAAGAAAGGACCATATAGCTGTGCATTCCCAGTCTACAACGAAAATTCTCCCAAGAAACATAGTTACTCACGTTTTAGATATTTGTCATACTTCTCTACTTCAAATCGTTCATTCTTGAAGTATTTGACAGTCTGTATATACAATCAAAGGAAGACTGGTAAGAAGTTGCTATAGTAACATAACTTGGTGGAACAGACACCGGAGCGATAGAAAACCATGAGATGACCTCATAATTCAGAAGGGAATCAACTGCCACGTTACTAGAAGCATTGTCAGCTTCGTTCATGGCTGTCCTGAACTTCGTCCGCCACTGTTGTAATAATAACAGTTTTTTGTTATAAAAACAGGTAGACATAAGGAATCAAAGTTATGCTTATGCACGATTAAAACAATACCATTATAAGATAAACTGAATGTTTGTGATAACAGGAAGAATAGAAGATCCTAAGAGGTCATGGGGATGATGAAAGAATACAGTGTTTTCACCTGCGTGACAACCAAAGTGAAAGCAATATAAGTAGCAACAGAAGCTGAAGTAAGCCAAGCAAAAGTTGAACCAAAGTTGTATGCTAGAATAGTTGAGACCAAACCAATCTGTAAATGAGAAGCAAAAACAGAAGGAAGATGTGAAGTGACGAAAGAGCCCAAAGAAAACGTGATATAGATTACCAAAGACAAAGATACCAATATTACAGGCAATTGGTTCAACTGATGGACTGGAACAGTCAGAGACAACCATTTATATTTACCTCTAATATCGTGGGGACAATATTGAATACCATTATTGTAAGAAGGCTATTTATGGCACGGCTGCCTCGGTCAATTATGCGATTTAGAGCACCAGTTTGCCGGCTGAAGCACAAAAGTGGATAAGGAAACATAAGAACTCAAATAGTCTCCATCCCGTTAGTACCAGAACTCACCTATTATATAGATATTAGTATTGGATTCTTATAACTTATCTCAATATTGACTTACAGAATACAAACTACTCCCTCACTCACTGAGTCGATAGTTCTAAAAATACAATTAGCCAAAAGCAAACCAATCAATCTATAATTTGTGAACCATCTAAATTACTCGTAATGTTTTCGACATATAATGTGTTGTCTGTCAGTACAATGAATAATGTATACACTGAGAACTGAGTACCTGAGATGATAACGAAGATCAAGCTCATGCAAGTGAAGAAATGCCTGCAATACATGAGTACAAGTTATGGTAATATTTTAAGCATTTGTGGATCAAACTAAACAGTATTCTATCACTAGTCAGATCCCACTGATATTGAGTTTTCCTTTTGTGGATATAAATATATAGGAGAACTGCAGAATTACATATAACGAAAATCTCTAAAAAACATAGGTGTCGGAACATCTAGATAGCCTCAAAAAACTAAAATGATCAAACAACTTCAAGAAGTGGTAACACGGAAATAAAAAAAGATTCAAAATTTACCATTCTGCAGACTGAGCGGGTAGCTCTCAAGGTTACTTTAGAAAATAAGGCATTGCGCAATTCTGGAAACAGGAAATTTACGATAAATGAATAAATCATAGAGTAAAGAGAGAAATCTGTAATAAAACTTTGCATGTTCCTGTAATCATGAATGGAGTTTCAACAGCTTTTCGGGAAATAAAACATTGCATGTTCCTCGTAATCAACACGAAAAATTCTAACGAAGAAGTATTACCTGTACAAGCTGATGCTCCTGAACGTGCAATACCATATCCAATCAGAACAGCTGCTGGGCTTGCAAAGAGAGCCAACATGGTGGCATTAGCATCTGTAAATGATGCCAGTGAGGCTTCAGTACCAGCAAGGGCTGCAAGCCAATCGACAGCAAGCTTAAACAAGAAAGGCACTTGAACATTTATAACCTGGTGTTCATTAAAAACAGGAAAGGTCAGATAACAAAGTCAAAAGCTCCACATAGTAACTTTCCTCTTTAGATCATCATGCTATTCCCATATATCGTAACTGGAAAGGAAATATTCTTTCGTTGATTCGTAATAGTTGGCTATTGTGGCTAACTGGCCTTTGATGAGCTATCAAACACTCAAACAGGCTGCATCCAAATTGATGAGTCATGACATTATACCAGAATATGTATAAGGATTATTCGGTAATGAAGGAAAAGGGGGCATGTCAGTGCAGTAGTGCACATGTACTGTGTTCCATCCATACAAAGTAGGGTACCACTGATCTTGATCCTACATT
Organism: Poa pratensis; assembly: GCA_947311845.1. Classification (NCBI taxonomy): domain Eukaryota; kingdom Viridiplantae; phylum Streptophyta; class Magnoliopsida; order Poales; family Poaceae; genus Poa; species Poa pratensis. The sequence goes on from CAMZMU010000014.1 coordinate 227,220, forward strand.
ATAATGGTTAAAGGTAGCTTTTATGAGAAAAATTGCAGCCCAAATGGGACTGCCAAGATATTGCACTTTGCTAACCATTCATGACTTGAAAAAAAAAATAGAAGGCTTGGGCAATGAAAGTATGTTGCATCATCTTTCTTAGCGCTATAGGGATACTCTGTATTTCATATACTGAAAAAGCAAAGCCTTTAGTCCTGAACAAGTTGAGGAAGGCTTAAAGGAGGACCTTAATTCTGGGTTGCTATACTGGTTCACTCTCATCAGCTCGGTCGCCTGAGTTCTGGGCGGTGTCTAGTGTGCTTTGTGGTGGTGTCTCATACATCCTTATGTGTCCCTGTGTATGTTTTGTTGCCATATTAATATGATTTTATATACTGTCGGAGCCTATCCTACAGTTTTCTTTGAAAAACAAATATTGAAGTGAGATGAAACCCAACAAGAGACACAGAAAACAAACATTATAGTTCACATTTTTGTAAACATGTAACATTTACCTTTGCACCAACTAAGAGGCCCAGCGATAACACAAGCCTTAATCGGAAATCGGGGCTGTCATTCAGCATCAAGTACTTCACAAGGTTCCGAAGGATCTGTGTATCTCCTATCTGAGCATCGATGTCCTTTTTCGGGGCATCTTCTGACGCAGCATTTGCTGATGTGGAGAACGCATGCCATCGCTGCGACCAGATATTATATGAATCACAAAACCAGTATTTGACAAACACGCACCCGAATTACTATCTTTCTATATGGAGGTAAAAGGCGCAGCACAAATACAACAACACATATGCTTAATACTTCACAGAATCTGACAAACGGGAATAAAGGGGAACCCATCTGCACCACCCATGCACTTCATTTTTGTACTTTGATTGACTATAGCACAAACAAACTATCTTGAGACAGCACATTGCAAACTTTTCTCGCAAACATCTACTCCTATCTAAATAGAGATAATTTGATACATATATGTATACCAGGAAAAACAATACTGAAGCCCTGTCAAAATGAGGAAAGGCAAGCAAATGTTACCAGGTCGCGGGGAGGCAGCGCGCCGTGCGGCAGGTAGAAGCTGTGACAGCCGAAAGCGGCGCCAATCCGAGGAAAGGGGAGACAATTTGGTCCGAGGAGAGGGCTGCGCAGAGCCCTCGGCGAGGACGGCGCACTGGCCCCACAGAGCCGCCGGCGTACGGCTGCGGCCGTAGAGGTTCCGAAGCTGCGGGGGAGGAGGAGGTGTATGCGGGAGGAAAGCCACATGGCGGACCACTGGCGACGGATAGATCTCCGTCCGGCGGATTCAGCGAGGGAAGAAGACTACTCCACTTGCCCACGACGCTCCCTCGCCGGTAAACTCAAGCAAATGAAATGAATATATTTAAAAGTGTTACTTTCTGCCTCCCAACAGTTATTGGACACGTGTTACACCGGGGCTCTGCTCACTGAGATTTAAGATTCACCAAATTATCCCAAATTTCGGAATTTCTTCCAATTTCAATTTATCAAAATCCACTGAATTGTGATGAATTTTGTCCTGATTTAAAATTAGTTTGTGATGAAATTTTGAACCATGTTGCTCCTAGTGTGCCAACCGTGGTGGGTTCATCAAGGCCTGTTTCCAAGGCGAAGGCGGGGATACATGAAGAATTTTGGCGGAACGAATGTCATGATTCTATTTCACTGAAATGGGTTGATTACGTACTTGTGTTTGGTTAGAACATAAAGTTGAAATGAAATTGTTCCGTTCATATTTGGTTGAGACAAAAAAAAAGGGTGGAATAGAATGGCTAGAATTTAGTTCAACTCACCTCTTTCATATGAATGGTGAGCATGTGTAGTGTATTGTTCTTTAGCTTATATTCTCTCACGATCATGCAATTTTTTGATCTGTCTGTGATATATTCTCTGAAAGACTCGCAAAGACATATTAGATATCTATCAAGAAAAACGAAAACCATTAAAAAAATAGATACAATTCCACTTATCGGCACCAATAAAAACATAAATACATGAAAATCATACTGCATATTTTCTTGAAACATGCAGTAAACAAGCAGAAAAAGAGTAAGACACGTGTAAACGCTCATACCAAGCACCACCATAACAACACAGCAAGGCACAAACCCTGCATTAAACTGGGCTTGGTGGCATTAAATGTGTCTAAACTTTATTGTCTAACTATAGAGATGACACATTCATGACATGGCATGTCGAATGATTATATCTAACTTGGCTTGGTGGTGAAGTTGGAACACGGGCGGCATATGCCGAGAACGTGCGTGCGTGGCATGGGTCGGGCTCTAAGATAATAGTTGGTTGATATAATTTTCTTACAGTAATTTTTTTGTCGCTGCAGACGGGGCCAAAGTGGCAGGACCCGTACCGTATGTAAAGAAGATTGTTTAAAAAAATCTCTTTCATCTTTGCTGAATTTGAATAAGAGATGGGGTCCACATGTCATAAAGGAGTCAAAGAGACAACAAGTTGGTAGACCTAACGTTCGACGTCAAAATGTCAAATCCATCAACGAGTGGTGAAATAAGAGCAACTCTAACAGGTGCCCTAAATTAAGAACCATTTTTTTTATTATAGGGCACCTGATTTAGCGTTTTAGGGCACCACAAATTGTTCTGCTTTACCAGCTGCCCTATAATAGGGCACCTCCTCTCCAACAGCTGCCCTATTTTAGGGTATACATAGCTTATTTCGAACTAAATTTGACACGAATTCAAACATAGTTTGATGATATTTTGTACAAAGCTTCGACAAACTGATCCAAATTTAAAAGTTCAACATAAACATCGAACCTACACCTAAACTAGCGGCCCCTAGCCAGTGCCTTCCAGTCGATCATCATCGGAATCAAAGTCCGATAAACCGGACTTGTCGGAAGAATCCTCGATATCGATCACCGGCGTCGAGGATGTAGAAGGGTCGGCCTCCGTCTTCAGCTTCTTCGCGCCCCGGCCCGCGAAGAACTCCTCCTCCGCCTTCACGAGCTCAGGGTTCTCCCGCCGGAGCTTCTCCATCGCCGCTTCATCTGCCTGCGCGGCCCAGAGCTGGCGGCGTGCCTCCCGGTCTTCCTCCTCGATGGCGCCCAAACCACGCGGAACTCCGGCGCCACGGCGGTGGCATCCTCGGCGGTCTCGACGTCGGAGAAATTCATCTCCGACATCGGACGGCCGTACTGCCACGCGACGACATCGTAGGCGCACGTGGCGAGCTCCGGCGTGGCGAAGGTGCCGAGCCACATCCTCGTGTGGTCTATGGTGATCTCTGCCGCGTAGCGGCCGGAGTCACGGAGCCGCACGCCGCGGAAGCCCATCGAGCTGCGGACCGGCGGCGGCGCGGGGCTCTTCCCGTCATGTCGCGGCCACAGCGAGTCGCGGCCGTAGCCACTACCAGAGCCGCCGCGGGAGCCACCGCGGCCGTAGCCGTCGGATCCGCGGTCCCCGGATTTGCGGTGTGGCCACATCATGGCGCGGCAGTCAAATCGAGCTAGGGGAGCGGCCAAATCTGGCCCAAATCGGCGGCGGCAAGGGGTGGGGAGTGTCGGCGGGTGACGAGGGGTTAACTCATCAAATCACATGGTTAAGGACCTAGGGTTGAGATTACGAGGGAGAGAACGTGGTAGAGCTGGTAGTTTCGTCGGCTGACAAGCAAAAGCAGGGATTTTACCCAGGTTCAGGCCTCCGGAGAGTAACACCCTACTTCCTGCTTGTCTGGTATTGATTGTGTGAGATTATGCAGGCTACAATGGGTCCTGGCGAGATATCGATCTCGCTAGGGTTTTGGTGGTTCGAGTATTGCGTATCCAGGATCGGCGGCCCTCCCAGCCTTTATATAATAGGCTGGGTCTCGGGAGTTCGCAACCGACCCTGTTTACATGTAAGGAAAGTCTAAACCGACTATGCATATGTCTAATCTTGGAGGGTACTCCGTCCTGTTGGGCCTTTCGTCATGGACTTCATGTAGGCTCTTGATAGTTGGGCCTTAGTCGACACGTGCACCAGGTACCCTTATGGTCGGGTACCCAGGATGTATATCCTTGTCAGTAGCCCCCGAGTACTTGCCTGACTCGAAGAATCGGGCATGGACTCGTTCGTAAGTGCACGTCATATTCTTTGTACTTGTGTTTATAATTGGAATTCCTGTATGAATAGCACATGTTGGCTATGTCGAGTATTTCATCGACTTTGGTTTTTTGCTTATGATAGTCAAGGGATAATAGCTTAGTAGGCCCGGTACACTCGACGGATCGGGACCGGCACTAGTAGGAAAAGGCTTATAGGTAGGTCGGCATTCTGTGGCGCACGGCTATTTCGTGCACCACAGAAATTATTTTTGTGACGCATTGTTTTACATGCGCCACAAAAATTTAGAATTCGGTGGCGCACGAACACTAAATGCGCCACAAAAATCAGCATTTCTGTGGCGCATCCAGCCTCGTGCGCCACAGAAATCAGCATTTCTGTGGCGCACGGTACTGGGTGCGCCACAGAAATGCTGATTTATGTGGCGCACCATGTCCCGTGCGCCACAGAAATTGTGCTTTTTGTGGCGCACCCAGTCCCATGCGCCACAGAATTCAGCATTTCTGTGGCGCACCTAGTACCCGTGCGCCACAAAAATATCTAAAAGTCAAATCTGAGATCTACATTCTCTCTCATCTATCCTATCCTCTCACGCGCACAGCCACAAGCTTGATTCTCTCTCTTCTCTCGTTGTCTCTCTCTCCCTCACGTCCACACAGCACGCGCACAGCCACACGCTCGTTGTCTCTCTCTCCCTCACATCCACACAGCACGCGCACAGCCACACGCTCGAGCCACTCACCAATCCACGACCCTGCGCGCAGCCGCGCCACGCACGCCTGATCTGCACGCCACGGCGGTCGGCGCGTTGAGCTTCTGGGAGGAGAGCGGCGGTGAGAATGGCGGCGGGCGCACGTCGTCGGCGTCGGACCTGCGCAATCCGTTCCTGCACACGGGGAGCTGGTACCGGATGCCGTGTCTCCGTCCCGCACGCAGTTCCGGGGCGCGACGGGCACGACGCCGCTGACCTTGAAGCAGATCGCGGACGCGCAGCAGGCCAGCGCGGGGCTGGTGGGCGCGCCCTTCGCTGTCGACGGCGTCGACACCGCCAACGTACGCACCCTCCTCGGCCATCTCTTTCTCTCTATCCCAGGGAATGGATGGATGGATTGGGTTCTGACGCGGGTTGTGGTGTTGGTGGGGTTGCAGATCAGGGTGGTGAGCGGCAAGGCGAGCGGGCCACGCTCGACGATGGCACCGGGCGCATCGACGACGAAAACGTCGTTCTGCCCATGCGCGTTGAAACTGTGGGCGACGGCCAGGCGGCCAGCGCGGAGGATGCGGCGAGGGCGGCGCCGGCGCCACGGACGGCCATGGCGGGCGGCGTCCCGGTGGCGTGGAATCACAGCTAGGTCGTCCGTCACAGGGCGGCTCCGTATTTTTTTTTAACTCGAAAAGCTATTCTGTGGCGCACGGTTGCCTAGTGCGCCACAGAATTCCGAATATTTCTGTGGCGCATGGTAGGAGTGCGCCATAGAAAAAAAATTAGTGGCAACGATTCTGTGGCGCACCCCACCGTGCGCCTGGGTGTGCCACAGAATCTTAAAAAGGTGCGTCACAGATAGCCTATTTTGTACTAGTGCGGTTAACTACACATTTGGGCAAAACCTTACTAGCTTTCAATCAAACTCGAGTCCCTGGACTCGAATTTGGAACTGACTGGTCAGACTCGACTAGGCCGCGGAGATCTTACTGAATCGATCTGCAGTATAACTTTGAAATTTACCCAACGCGTCCGTCGGGATTTTTCATCATGTCTGTTGACATGGAAAGTATAAGGATTAACGTTGCTGGAACGGTCCTTAGCCCAGCTCGAAAGTTCGACTGGTCTTACCTTTGCACTATGCATGCAGCATCCGAGGTTATTTGCGGCGGATGCAACTCGGGAAATTTTCGAGTATGATTTTGCATCAAATTATGCATATGATCTGAGTCGAATCTTTTGTCGACTGATACTTTGTCATTATTTTATCGGGTGCGCTACAGCGCTCCCGATGGGAGTAGCCCCCGAGATTGTGCTTTATTGCTTGCAATGGAGGATAATCTCAAATCTTTCTATCCCATATATTCTTAGTCGAAGAAATTTTTGATATGCTCCCGATGGGAGTAATATGCCTCAGTCGAAGGAACGGTCGAGTGACCAATTTTGCCTTAACATTGCTTTTTCACACCCGAACCAAGCAAGGCAGTCAAGTGACCGATATGCGTTGGGCGGACTCGAATGCTTTTCTGAACAGAGCGCTTGCAATGACGTTAGGGATGACGCTTATGGTGACTACGCTGTCTGACGCGCGGTGGCGTGCGTTATGCTGTGATGGATGGGACGTGACACGCCTGTGGGTCCACGATGCAGCGCTGACCAAGGGCAGTACCGTTTGGACTGGATTTGACCTCTCGGGCACGATTTTCTGCGATTGTGATGATGGTTCCTAGATTCCTGTGCGCAGTGGGCGGAGTGGCCGGCGACGGTTGCTCTCCATGGGTGCCACGTGTATGGTTGGATATGCTATTCTGCCCACGATCTCGCATCAACGGTGCGGATTCTTTTGTGTTGAGGTTAAAGGGTGCGGCGGAGTAAATAATGTTTTTACTTGCCATTCGTTCTTCGCCGCTGCTGCTTCTTCTTCCTCCTAGCGCATCGCCATAGCCCAACAGCCAAGCTTTTTGCCACCCACCATTACGATGACGAAACCCGCGCCTCGGAAGGGCAGGAGTGCCGCGAATGCCTCGACAGACAGTGCCGCTGGAGCCGCTGCCAGCGGTTTGAAGAGGGACAAGGGCTCGTGGACCAAGACCTCCTGCAGCAAGCGGATGCTCACCGGCTTGCGGAACGACGGGCGGATTCTGGCGGACCCGTCGCAGGTTCGCATCCCCGGCGCCGTGGTAATCCCGCGCCCAGGCCCCAATGAGCGGGTCTGTTTTGTGGATTTTGTGAACATGGGCTTCTCCTTCCCTGTTCATTATTTTCTTCGTGCACTGATGCATGTTTATGGAGTGCAATTGCACGATTTTACCCCCAATGGTCTTTTGCACATTGCGTGTTTCTTCGTTCTTTGCGAGTGCTTTTTGGGCATTGCGCCCCACTTCGGGTTGTTTCGCCGCATCTTCAATGTCAAGCGCCAGCACAGTGTCAAGGGACCTGGTGGTTTTGGAGTACAGACTCGACCTGACGTCGAGTACTTCAAGATCAACTTTCTTGAGTCTGTGCAAGGGTGGCGCCAAAAGTGGTTCTACATCAAGGATGTGACCACGGGCAACCAAGCGTTCGGGTTGCCCCCTTTCAACGTAGACGCCCTGGTGAGGAAGAGGCCATCCTGGATCGCACAACCTACCGGAGTCGAAGCCGAAGAGGCTGACGTTCTGATGAAGAAGGTGATGAAGCTTCAGACCAATGTTGGTCGGGAAGTTACTGGCATCCATTTGCTGGCCATCTTTCTCAAGAGGCGAGTGCAGCCTCTCCGAGCTCGAGTCCATGCCAAGTGGGCATACACTGGGGTTTCCGATCCAACCCGCTCATGCGCAGTGGAACTTTCTGATGGGGAAGCAGAGAAGTTGGTAAGATGCCTTACCAAACTGACTGATGAGGAGCCTTGCGAGATGAACTCGCTAGTTCCACCTTATGAAACCAGCAACCCTCTACCGGAGGTAACAGTCGTTACCATATGGAAGTTGCTATGTTATGCATGTGTGATGTTAATTCCGTTGCTGTTTCTGTGTGCAGGGACACATAATGTATGAGTCGATGCCCCCTTGCCAGAGAGCGGGCCAGTGCCGGACAATGAGCCACTTGATGTTGGCTCCGATGATGAGGTGACCTCACTCGCCACCGCACATACGCCAGAAGCTGATGAAGGCGATGCTGAGGTGCAGGCCAAGCAGAAGCGGTCGCGCAAGGAAGAAGACACTGCTGACTCGAAGGAGAAGGAGAAAGAAGAGATGGAGTCGATGACGGCGCCACTCGAAGTTCCTCCGATTCACTCGCTCCCCCCGCGACCACCGAAGAAATCGCGCCCGAGCATGGGTGTGCTTGCACCTGGTCGAATGGTCGACCTTACTGAAGAGTAAGTATTATGTGGGTTTGCTTTTTGACGTTTTATGAACTTTGCCAAGTTGTCTACTTAGCATGTGTGAAACATTGTATCCTCAGATGAGGATTTGCCACTGCCACCCCAGATGGAGAAGAGCAGTGCAGCATCGACTGCTCGAAGTTTGCCCCCAGAACATCTGCCTACCACTGCGACTCCGGCTGCTGCAGACACGGCTACACCGCCCGAGCCTGAGATTGCAGCTAACAAAGATGAGGCAGCAGTGACGGGTGTTCCTGCATCGACTTCCTCCTTCTTAGATCATGTAAGCTTGTGCTTTTTTTGCCATAGTTGAATCACTATCGGGTGTTAGTTTTGCATAGACTCGATGAATCTGTTCTGAATTTGCTCATGTTGTGCTGTAGTCATTTATACAAGAGCTACTGAAGGCTGGCGCCAAGTATGTTCACATGGAGACGGAAATCACCACCTTGCAGCAGTAACTCGAGGCTGCGAAGAGTAAGTATCTTGTAATGAGAACTTGAGTGTTTTGATGTAACTACCTTGTTGCAGCATGTTGAAGAAATGCTTATGTGTTTCGCAGAGTCAGCGGCTGACGCTGCAGAAGAGGTGAACAAAGCCACCCATCGAGTTGATGATCTGGAGAAGAGGCTGAAAGCAGCCAAAGTTAGGGAAGACCTGGCAATTGGTCGACTCTCTACTGCCAGCACCACTTTGACTGGTACGCAAGTTTGCCATTTGCATTAGATATTTGAAGTTTGTGTAATATGTTGCCGTTGGCGCTTTACTTGATGAAAGTGTGGCCGTCGCGGAGGTTGCCAATAGTAGGGCAGGGGAGATGCTGACGAAGGCGGCGAGTGCATTGGGCACCCTTCACAACAGCTTCTTCCCAGATGATGAGCTTCCATCTTCATTTGCAGAACTGGTGGAGCTGTTCAAGCCAGAAGGAACTGCCGTCGCCGATTTCTGTCGCGAGCAAATGGTAAGTGGTGCTCAGACTACTTTTCTCATATTAATCGCGCACGGAGTTGAGGTAGATTTTGACAAGGTCACGACGAAGTTCCCGAGGGGGCCTGACGGCAAAACCGTCGGGTTAGGCACTTGGATGGAGGTCGCCCAAAAGTATTCTCAATAGCTTGTAACAACTGTTGAAGATAGGGCAGCCAAGGTTCAGGCGAAGAAGGCTTCCTCCAAGAAGTCGATGACTAGCGAGTGATCCCTTCGTCACCTAGTTTTAGGGATTTTATGGTTTTGCTTTTGTTGTCAGTAAAAACGTCAGACTTCGTATTTGTGCTTCATGAAATATGAACTCCAGCTATCGGGAGGCGCAGCCCCCAAGTCTTTTGCTTGATCTCTTTTGTTTCTCTTACGTTCTGAGTTATTCTGGATGTAGACCCGAGCTTCTAGAACAGCAACTGGTCCAGGTGCGAGCAGCTCCACTCAGTCGCGTAGCGTGAATGATCAGAAAATTATCGACTTCCTTCAGCTCAAACTTTCAAAGGTGACAAGCGAGCTAAAGAAGACACAAGACGCATATGCGGAGCTGCAGTCGAGGCCATCCCCAACTACGGAGCGGGAGGCCTTTTTTGCTTGAGGAGTTGGAGAAGGTGAACCTACAGCTTGAATGTAAGCTCTTTTGGAAATTGAATTGTGGGCTCGGCACACAAGTCGACTGGGGTAATAAGTTTGCATTATTTTGCCATAGGTGTTTGTTTTGACCAGCCGAAGGAGGAGGCGCGGCTACAAGATCGACTTGACGGTCATGCGAGTAGCGCGGAATATGCCGCCCACCCCTTTTGGTCAGACAGGGCGAGGAGTGTCATTTTGGTAAAGCTCTTGGATCATGCGTGGTGAACTGCCATTCGACTGGAGAGTTGCAGGTTAGCTTTATTTCGAGTCCACGAGGCTTTGTTTCCTTTGAACGAGCAACCACAAAGCCTTGCGGCATTGCTAAAGAAATTTCAAAAAGGCAAGGCGATCAAGAAATTTGTACGCGAGCAACTGATTAGCGGGGCTAACGTTGCTCTTGCCTTTGTGCGGTCGCACCTTCCGCACCTTGATTTGAAAAAGATTGCGATGGGACCCGCACCCATACCAGGTAGTTGTCCTGTGCCAATGGAGGAGCACTACCAAGAGACACGGGTGGACGCATTGGTCCTAATCCATAATGTGTTGAAGGAGGAGGAGAAGTGGACCCAGCCAAAGGATGAACCTGTAGATTAGGGTTTTATGCATAGGGGGCAGCCCCGAGTGTAGATTTGCCTCTTGTATGTAGTGTATATTGTTTGTTTGTATGTATGCAGCCCCCGAGTCTATCAAGTGGGGTTTATGAAAATATATACAGTATGGACTATAGATTGTACAGCCCCCGAGTCGTCGAGTGAGGCTGTGAATTTTTGTGATTTGTCCGAAGTTTCCAAGTTCTGCTTTGAAAACCAGCCCCCGAGCATGCGAGTGCGGTTAAGGAGTTCTGCGTTCTTTCTTGAACTTTTGTGACCCAAACCCCGAACTTTCGAGTGGGGCTGAGGTATTATTCTTGAAGGAGCGAAAACTCGTGTCCTTGATGGCGCAACCCTTGAGCATTTCGGGTGCGGCCAAGGTATGAACTAATGAGTTATGCGAATAGTAAATAGAGAGATAGGAGGAACATTATGATTATATTCCACTTTTGAATGTTAAGCTGCAGGCTGCCTCATTAAAAACCTTCCAGCCCCCTTAGGTACCCTGGAAAGAAAAGAGCGCGTCTGGAACCTGCAGCCATCCGACTTATGTGCCTATTACATTGTGCGACTGAGCAATCTAAGCATAGAAACGGCGCAGCTGCGCAACGTTCCAAGGATTGTGCGAGAGTTCGCCTGTCTTCGCGTGCGTCAGTCTGTATGCTCCACCACCAATGAACTTGGTGATGATGAAGGGTCCTTCCCATGGGGGAGCGAGTTTGTGCCCCTTATTTTGCTTCAGTCGAAGTACCAGGTCCCCAACCTCGAAGGACCTGGTGCGCAGTCGACGGCTGTGGTAGTTGCGGAGGTCTTGCTGATAGATAGCTGTGCGTGCGTGTCGCGTGTTTCTTCGAGCAAGTCGACTGCATCTTCGAGTGCTTCATCTGCGTCTTCTTCGTTGTATGCTTCGAATCTTGGTGCATTGAATCTTACATCTGATGACAGGATTGCCTCTGCGCCGTAGACCATGAAAAATGGATGAACTGTGTTGAAGCGTTAGGAGTTGTGCGTAGGCTACATAGCACAGATGGGAGTTCTTCGACCCAAGCACCTGCGACTCTTTTGAGTGGCACCAGGAGGCGTTTCTTGATTCCGCTTGTCACGAGTCCATTGGCTTTTTCGACTTGGCCATTGGACTGCGGGTGTGCCACGGATGCGTAGTTGAGCGTGATATCTTGCTCTTTGCAGAAGGATCGGAACTCTTCAGCCATGAAGTTTGTACCGTTATCAGTGATGATGTTGCTTGGTACACCGAAGCGGTATATGATAGATTTTATGAAATTGACTGCTATAGTGGAAGTCGAACTTGTGATAGGGACTACTTCAATCCACTTGGTGAACTTGTCGACTGCCACCAGAAGGTGAGTATGCCCTCCATGGGAGGATTTTCTGAGTGGCCCGACCATATCGAGCCCCCACTGGGCGAAGAGACAGGCCAATGGTATTGTCTTCAACGCCGATGCGGGTGCGTGCGGCTTTGTGGCGAATTTTTGACAGCCGATGCACCTTTTGACTATGTCCTCTACATCTTTGAGTGTTGTGGGCCAGTAAAAGCCTGCGCGAAAGGCTTTGGCTACGAGTGATCGATTGCTGGCATGATTCCCACTGGTACCGGCATGAATATCACGAAGGATGGTCTGGCCATTGATACATCTCACACGTATCTATAAATTCTGATGTTCCATGTTGATATTATACCAATTGTTACATGTTTTATATACACTTCATAGCATTTTTATGCATTTTCTGGGACTAACCTATTAACAAGATGCCACAGTGCCAGTTCCTGTTTTCTGTTGTTTTTGTATTCCAGAAAAGCTAGTCTGGAAATATTCTTGGAATTGGACGAAACTTAGACAGAACCTCCTATTTTTCCAACACGAAGACGGAGTCCAGAGGAGAGATGGAGGAGGGCCACGTGGCACCCACACCATGGGGCCGCGCGGCCCCCCTGTCACGCCGTGGGGTGGTGTGGGGCCCTCATGGCTCCGTAGCCGCCGCCCTTTCGCCTATTTATTCTTCCCGACGCGAAAACCCTAAACACCCGAGCCATTATCCACGAAAAGTTATAGAGACGCCACCGCCGTCAACCCTAGCTCGGGAGGGTTCAGAAGCTCTTCCCGGCACCCTGCCGGAGAGGGGAATCATCACCGGAGGGCTCTACATCTGTGGCGCCCTGACCCGACTGTTATACAGTGATGCTGCGTGTCACCGGTTAAGCGATACAAGCGGAGGTTACGGGTTTACCAATCCCCGGCCAAAACCTTTGGCAGGCGTTGCTGGGTACACCTCACTCCAGACAATGCAACACCCCGATTGATGCCTTAACACGGGCGCAACCCTCAAGGCATAATAGTAAGATCAAGACTTGTGGAACAACTGGCACATCACATACTCTACGACACAAAAATCATATAGTTCAACTCTTATACAGAGAAAGATAGCAAATGACAAACAGAGGTCACAGACCCAACATTACAACATGCGGAAGCGAAGTGTGTTGTTCTAAACAACAAGAACCAGCATATGGCCTAAGAGGCCTGCAGATAAACATCCAGCGCCAGCTGTTCCGGGATGTCCCAAGCTGCCACCTGGGAACCCCAGACTACTCGTCGACGTCCACAAAGAACCCACCTTCGAAGTCGGTGAAGTCCTCCTCTGAAACAAAAGCGAAGACGTTGAGTTCGACGAACTCGCAAGATTAAGAGCTAATATATGCTCGATGATTAGCTGTCAAGGTTTTATGGCTCTTTTGCATAAAGCTGATTTTATTTATGAAAAACATAACTCAAAGGCATCGACTATTAGAACATTTTCAAAGAGGGGTAAGAAGTAACTCTTTTCTTTGAGATCACCTTTCTCAAACATCACCAACATCACCATTGTACCTGTTCATCAAAGGCACCTCCCCGAATCACCCTCGAGGAAGTCAACCTTACATTCGTGGAAATTGGTACCTCTAGTACCTAGTTTTTAATCATTCCGTTTAAGTTATTCTATGATCATCGTCCATTCCCAAGTCGTCCGTAACCGTGGACACGGCTTTTCGAAAAGATTTAACCCTGCAGGGGTGTACAAATGTTTGCCACGCGTACCGTCCGGCCCATTACCTGCGCATTAGCTCTCTTCCTTGGAAAGCCGGCTAGGTGGGAGCGGTGTCGACTTCTCCCTCGTTAAGGACTTTCTAGGATCATCAGTGGCAGTAGGGCTGCCAGGATCACAACACCCCGCCCCACGGCCACTTATTTTCCTAACACCACAATCCTCATCTCATTCTCAGCCACCAACTCACGCACGCGCAAATGGAAGCCCGAACTAGAGGACCCTGGCTAGCCCCGCTCGAGTTATTTAGTCTATGAGGGTTCCTGCAATTGCATAGGCCTCACGCATGGTTGCACGCTCAGTCTTGGTTCAGGAGGTACAGAACTCGCACCTAGGCGGCAAGAACGAGACAACCCACCACATTCCATGTGGCCTCTCATCCCCACCTTCTTAGCATTTTATTATCCACCTCCACAATTCTCCACCATCAACATCACTGTCACAAGTTAACACCTGTTTTCCAGCATTCACCATCCCTAGTACAACTAGGCATTTCACTAAGCATGGCTAAGCACTTGCATAGCATAGTAAGTATTCCATGGCCAACAATACAAACCTATGGTAATAGGAAGGTAAAACAGGTATTGGCAACAGGATTCTAATGCAACTAGTAGGATACTCTAATCCAGGCAAAAGACATTTAGAACCGCATGCAATATTATAGTGGAGAAAATAGTTGCGGGAATTAGGATAAGATATGCTCAGAGGGGGGTTACGCTTGCCTTGCTCAACGTGCTGGTAGTACGGATCCTCAGGGTATTGTGGAGTACCCCCGGTTGCTTGATCTATCGAGATACAAAACACACGGGAAGCAACAATCAAACACCACACATGCGTTCACAAATGCAATGCGCAAACATGATGACATGACAAAATTAAGGTACTAAACTTATTAAATGCTCTCTAGCAAAGATCGTCCAGTTTTAAATGGGGAGCGAGAAATAAATATCCACCGATAGAGAAATATTGCTCTACAATATTTTAATGTTTTCCTGTGCTTAAGTAAGGTAAACATGTATGAAATGATGCCACTTGTTAAACCATAATTTATAAGCATTTTGGTGTAACACACCCATTTTAAAATGCACCGGTAAAAATTATTACTCTTATAACTTGACAATTTGGTTAAGTCCTTTTATTTAATCTTGGTTTCCACTTTTAACTGAGTCATGGTTATGATTTAAATTCCACACAAAACAATCATTTGGAATCAAAATAGAAGAGGGAAGTTTAAACAGGAGAAATATTTTGTACCGAGCAAAATCGGAATATCCGAATTTAAATAATTCGGATAATCCGAGTGAACAGTGTATTTCGAGAATTTGGCTAAGGACTTAAAATTTTCGGTACTGACAAAAATCGGAAAATCCGAATTCATCTAGACTCGGATAATCCGATCGAACCAACTCTTTGAGAAAACGGCTAAGGACCGAGCTGAAACTTGTACTGGACAAAGTCGGATAGTCCGAACTTTGCAAAATCGGATAATCCGATCGCCGGAGATGGACTAGCAAAACTGCTAAGGACCTAACGCCACTCGGTACTGCATAAAATCGGATAATCCGATTTGTATCTCACTCGGATTATCCGAGCGGGAAAAGGTGAGCACGGTGGCGCAAGGCTGCCGGCGTGCTACGGCAGCACAGAGCGAGAGAGGGGGAAGCGGAGGGCAAGGGAGGTTCAGCCGCTCACCCTGAGCTCGTTTGAGCAAACGGCGCGGTCGGGGACGGCTCGGCGGCGGTGGAATCGGCCGGCGAAGCAGCGGTGACGCGGCGGCGGTGGTGGAGAGGAACGGGGCGGCGACGGCGATTCTTGGAGCCCCCGGTCGATTCCTTCGGTGGGGAGGAAGAACACGACACGGCGAACCGATTCCCCCAGGCGTCGGTGCTCGAGGTGGGCTACGGCCGCGGGGATCGGCGGGCTACGGCGGCGGCGGCCATGGCGGCTTGTCGCGTGCGCGTGGGGAGAGGAACAGGGGAGGGCTGAGCACGGGAGAAGGGGAGAAGAGGGGGCCCCGGTGCTTGTCCTCCTTGTGAGGGGGAGGAGGGAAGGGGAAGGGGGCCCTGGGCACGGCGTGCTCGCAGAGCACGCCACGGTGCCATGGCGCTCGCGGGAAAACGGGGAGGTGAGGGAGAGATGAGAGTTTTACATTTTGGTCCCTGGAAGTTTTGAAAACATCACAGATAGGTCCTTTTTAGCACTGGCTGCACTGTTTCTGAATTATTTGGGTCACTTTTACAATTCCAAAAATTGTGTAAATTTTTGTGTAGCCTCCTTGTACCTTGGGCAACCTCCCATAAAAATTTCAAAGCAATTTGAGTCCATTTGCTTGGTGAATAAAATAAGAAGTTGTTATAGGCAAAATTGAGAAATTCCAAAAGTAGAAGTCTTTTGGAATTTTGAAGCAAGGCAGAAGTATTGGTTTGAGCCCTTGGAACTTCCTGGACAAATATAAGATGTCAGGGTATTTTACTTTGCAACTTTGGAGGTTGCATTGCTTTGTAGAAAGGTTTGAGCAAGTTTGGCATTTTAATTTTCCAACTTTTGACAAACCAAATTAGGGTATTGTTTAGCAAATCAAAAGTTGATGCAAAGATGCATGCATGCCATGATGCATTAGAGGATACAAAAGTGAAAATTTGGTACTCAAATTTTGGGGCTGTTACAACATCACCATGCCTGCTCCGGAGTGATGCGTGAGTAGTTCATCCTTGGACTACGGGTCCATGGCAGTAGCTAGATGGTTGTCTCTCCACTTTATGCTATCATGTTTAGATCTTGTGAGCTGCCTATCATGATCAAGATCATCTTATTGTAATGCTACATGCTGTGTTTGTTGGGATCCGATGAATATTGAATACTATGTCAAGTTGATTATCAATCTATCTTATATGTTATTTATGATCTTGCATGCTTTCCGTTACTAGTAGATGCTTTGGCCAAATAGATGCTTGTAACTCTAAGAGTGAGTATTTATGCTAGATAGTGGGTTCATGCCTCCGGTAATCTGGGAGAGTGACAATAATTTCTAAGATTGTGGATGTGCTGTTGCCATTAGGGATAAAATAACCGATGCTTAGCTTAAGGGTACGCCGTTAGGTCTAATGCATTTGTTTACATTACGCACATTACTTAATGCAATTATCCGTTGCTTGCAACTTAATACCAACGGGGAACTTGGATGACAACCTGGCGGTGGATTATTAGTCATAGACGCTGTTGGATAACGGTCTATGTATTTTGTCATAATGCCCACATGAATATCATAGTAATCATCATGTCATATATATGCATTGTCATGCGCTCAATATTTTGTCAATTGCCCAGCTATAATTTGTTCACCCAGCATGTTTGTTATCTTTTATGGAGAGACACCTCTAGTGAACTGTGGACCCTGGTCCATTTTTTTACACTGATAATACAACCAACTGCAAACATGTTCCTTTTCATTCTCTGCAATTTACTACTGTTTTCCACACCATACGTTTAATCCTTTGTTTTTAGCAAGCCGGTGAGAATGACAACCTCACTGTTTCGTTGGGGGCAAAGTAGTTTGATTGTGTTGTGTGCAGATTCCACGTCGGTCGCCGGATTCCCTGGTATTGCGCCATGCCATATTCCGCCACTGACAACCTTCAGAAGTGATTTGTTGCTCCTACTGGTCCGATTAAACCTTGGTTTCATACTGAGGGAAACTGCTGCTACACTGCTTCATACCGTCCTCTTGTGGTCTCCCAGCGAACGTGTGATCCACGTAATCAAGCTCTTTTTCTGGCGCCGTTGCCGGGGAGTAAGAGGATTTCTGGAAGGGGAGTTTCACGCTTCCAATCTATTTACTTTGTTATTGTCTTGCTTAGCTTATTTTTATCTTGTCTTGTTTGCTTTTATCTATCAAAAACACAAAAAATTTAGTTTCTTGCATTTTGTTTATTTCGGTTTGTTATTTGTAACACCCTGAATTTTGGCCTTTTTGAAATTTTCCCCACAATGCATTGTTTCATTATTTCATGTGCATTTGGATTTAAAATCCCGGAAAATCTTTTTAAATCTTGAACCTTTGCAAACATGATAAATCAAGTGGGATCTTGTGCTTTCCATTTTCCTCCCACTTGGTGCTTTCATTTGTGATTCTATCCCTGGTTAAATATTTAATTCGGAAATTCTTTTTCCTTTTTGAAAATTCCCTTTTTATTGACCTTACAAAGGAACCCCTTTTTTTATGTCTTCAAAAATTCTGCAACAATTAGGGAACCTTCCCTAGTTGATGTGGATCACTTTTATAAAAAAAATATGGGGCCATGACTTGGGAAATTTTCCTCCACAATTCTTTTTGTATTCTGTCCATTTTCTCAAAACATTTTAAAATCCAGCAAAACTAATTCTCCTGGATGAATCCAAGGCATGGATAAGCTCCCCTTCATCACTCCTACCTCAGGACAAAAGGGCAACTCCATCTAACACCATCTACCCCTCCAAACATTTAAAAACCTTTTTGTCCAGTACTGTATTTCAAAAATTCTAGTCGCACAAAGTTTCGATTTTTCAAAAACATTATTCAGGAAAGTTGCAGGGTTTTGGATTTGGCGCACGGTGACGCTAGTCTCATCTCATTTGGAGCTCTGAGCTGAGAGATACATGTCGATGCCGACATTGGCATGAACTGGACCACGCCAGGATCGGCATGGACGTGGCCGCAGGGCGCCGCCCGTTTCTGGTCGCCGGAGAATCACGCTCCCTCGCGTTCCAGCAAGCCCTTCGCACTCACCATCCTCCTCCCAACCTCCCAGCATCCACGCGTCGCCGGAGGAGCGCGACACGGCCGCCGCCACTTGCGCCAGGGCCGCTAGCTGACGCGCCGTCCAGAACAGCGCCGCCGGGGCCCCGCTGTCAGCCTCTCCACCACCGCCGATCCTATCCGTCTCCTTCTCCTGTGCCTCGTGCGTCTCCTGTGCCAGCGCTCATGCGACACACCGTCCACCGTCGCCTCCACGCCATGGCGACACCTTGCCGCGCCAATTACTACGGCCGCCGTGCGAGAACCCTATAAGAGGCCACCCCCGCACCATTCCTTCACCGCACCACCTCTCCCACTCCCTCTAGCACCCTCCACCACAGCCTCGAGTCCGGAGGAGCCACACCTCGCCGAAATCACAACCACCCGAGCCGCTCTGACCCCAGCTCGATTCGAACACCCCAGCCTCCCCCTAATCAATTCCTTCCACCCAGACGCTCCACAGAGCACCTCGGTGACGATGTCGTGCTCGCCGGGGTGAACGGTGGCCGGAGCCGTCGTATCCTTCCTCGACACATCGCCGAAGCCGCGGAAGGAGAAGCTCCGCTCCAGCCCGACCTCCCCGTCAAGCGTGGGTGCTCGAACTAGCTGCGACAGGCCTCCCCGAGACGTTCTGCTTCCTCTCCCACCCCTCTGCCTCGCCCTAGCCGCCACAGTCCATCGCCGGTGAGTTCGCCGGAGTTTCGCCAGACCCCCCTTCTGTTTTCCCGCGCAGTGGAGAAAAAAACGTTTCGGTTATGAGTCACTGGCCAGTGGGACCCACTGGTCAGGTTTTTAATCATTTCCTGAACCGTTTTTCTGTTTTATTTTTCTGTTGAAAAGGGCAGAAATTAAACCAAACTTTGAATTGCAATATCTCTCTGAAAAATGGTCAGAAAAATATGAAACCAATTTTGTTGGCTTTGTTTGAATTTTCTCTTTCAAATGGAACCAGAAAAGAATTATTTGGAATTTATTTTTTGGGCATTTATTTAAATAATTTAGGAGTGTTTGATGCATGTTTGTCTTGTTTTGGATAGATTCGAACCTCTCGACGGAGTAGGAGTTGTCTCTGAACCCGAAGGCAAGCCACCAACCCAATTTCAAACTTGGTCGAACTTAGGAAATATTTTGACTGTTGAATTAATATCTGTTGCACCTCACATGCCATATTGCATTTTAAATTGTTGCACTCCTTATATTGCTTATGCACATCACTCCCGTTCCCGAGACAATGGCCGGAGGAACCGCCTCAGTCGAAGGAATGGGGGAATTATTACAACTGTGTCTCGCGCTTGCGGGGCTTTGTTTGCTTTTTCCTCTTCGCCGAGGTGAGGAGCGGACGAATGTCGTCTTATGATCCTCGGAGTTGGGGCATTCGCCAAAAGAGTTATTTGCTTCTTGTCCCTCCGTCAAATATGGTTGGCATAGACCACCGGACTGCGACGCTTGGGAGCTGACTTTCCATTTGGTTCTTTTTGCCGAGATTGCTGACACCACGTCGAGATAACCCTCGAGTGGAATGGATGCCTCTCATTCTTATGAGTGCTTTTCGGTTCATTCTTTACGGTGACCACCGGCTGGAGGAACCGCCACGTCATCCGTTTGAAACTATGTTATTATTCTGTGAACACTAACCCCTGGTGACACCGCTGGAGGAACCGCCATAGTCACCGGGTATTATTATTGTATGTTGATTTATGCATGCAGTGTATGTTTATTCTGTGCTGTTATTTTATGTGTTACCTTGTGTTGCTTGTATCTTGTTGAAAACTGGAAATAAAATGACTAAGAAGATAATCACCTCCCTCGACTAGATTGAGTCACTTAGTGCCACTCACCAAACACCACAGCACAACCATGCGTCGTTCACATGGGCGGACCATAACTGAGTATTTTATCAGGCCTCCTTTGACGCCACCCTTTTGGCAAGTCTAGTCGGTTACCTTTGTGGTCGGGGCTAGTCTTGTGAAGGTTCCGGAGCTAGGCGTCGCTCATCTGTTGGGGACGTGCCGGATTCACTTCTTCATAAGGCGTAGAGTTATGTCGGTGGCTATACAGGGAGTGTCCGGGTAGGATAAACGGTTGTGGAAGTGTGGGTTTGTGCTGCCGCCATGATCGGTTCTAGTACTTCGGTACCGGCGGTACAAGCCTAGACTTCAGCGTGTGGATAAATGTTGCAACCTCTCGAGAGTGTAAATCTAGATTCTAGCCTTGTCCCTGGGTTATGGGACGATGTTTGGGTCAAGTCACACTATGAGTCAGTCCAGTCGAACTTGGAGAAATAATTAAGTTGAGACCAACGAACACAGGAATTTTGGGAGTCAGCCAGAGTTGGCTAAGGACTCGGAAGTTGTGAATTAAGCCAGAGTTGGCTAGAGGCTTGGTAGCCTAGTTGTGGTTACGAGTTGTTGAGTGAGAAACGTGATCTCACTTGATACATAAAACCCCTACTAAGGTAAGTAGGTAAGTTTTGTCCAACCGTTAAGCTTGGACTCCCTCGCAACCAACTCATGCCATGTTACTTTCTGAACCATGCCATGCCATATAGATAGACTTGTTTGTTTTTGGGCTGATGTCTTGCGAGTACTTCAAGTACTTACCTGGCTTTTCATGTGGCCAGACCCTGCTGAACCAGTCGCCGAGTACCCGCTCTATGAGAACTAGGAACCCGTGTCCCAGGCAGGACCCTGTGGAATAAGGCCGCTATCGCCACGCTACTATCTTCGCTTCCGCTACGACTTCCGCTAGAGGCTCGATGTTAGAAAAATAATGTACATACTGTTGTGTGCGCCTGTTGCGCAAGAGCTGGAGCCTCACCCGTGTTGTAACCTTGTATTTTCGAACTCGAAGCCTTATGAATATATTTGGTTTTGCCTTTGTTTATCAAGCTGTCATATATCCAGTGTTTCTGGGACTGGTATATGGGGTACTCGATCATCTGGATCGGGGTGCCACAGAGCTTGGTATCAGAGCCTAACTGCCTGTAGGATACCCTAGTTCTTGGACGACGTAGAATAGAACTTGTTGTGTTGACAACTTTTTCCAATGTTTCTCTGTCTGTTTGTGCTTTAAAACTTAACGCTCACTTTATTTGAATTCTGTCTCTGTCACAGATGGCAGAGTTGCTCGCCGAGACTACCGCCGTGCACGTTCCCGGTTTTCCGCAGTTTCTTCGGGAGATCTGGGACCACCTCTACCCAGGCGCACCTCCCCCGACTTACCACGTGTACCACAACCGTCTCGACAGGGTCACCTCGGAGTTCACCGCCACCGTCCACTGCGCCCGGAGCCCGTGTCCGCAGGGATCGAGCACGCCTCACTTCCGGTGTCTCTGTCAGGCGTCTCGAGCCATACAGGAGGCTGCAGGAGACGCCATCCTCTTCCTTCGCACCTTCGATCCCGTCATGAAGCAGTGCACCCGTTACGCCTACTTCCCGAGGTTGGCTTTAGACAACGGGGACATCCTTTTCCCCAACCCAGGTGACCCCAGCTCACCTCTCTCCGCCCTTCTTCAGTACACCACCTATCTCCACCAGTACCTCCACACACCCTTCTCCAGTTTGCCTCGCTTCGCGCCAACGTGGCCTTGGCCGATGTGACGCGAGCTTCGGTCCGGCACTTCTAGTCGCCCACCTCGTCTCCCCACCTTTAGGCAGAGTTCCCTCGAGCAGCTTAGGAGGGGGATTGCCCGCTTCTCCCGTCTCCCACTCCGACGCCACCTTCCCGCACTCGTAGCAGCGCCGCTCACTACTACGCACGCTTCACTCCCGTTCGGTCTCAGCGTCGTCGCGTCCGGCCGAGCCACTTACTCCGGAGACTCCCGCGACGACCGCGCTTCACCCGACTACAGCCCCGCGGAGGAGCCCTCGACACCGCCACGCCAGCGACACCCCTCGAGATGGAGTTCTAGACGCTCGGAGACGACATCGCTTAGTGTACTATACTTTCCGATGTATCGCGTGCTTGAATAATGTAGTGGTAGAGTTGTATCCTGCATCTGGTACCGAGTGCTTTGCGTCTTGTATCTTGTACCATGTATCCTGTACGAGTAGCTTGTATCTTTACCTTGCATCTTTGTAAAATAGCGAGTGCTTGAATCTTGTAACCCCATCATCCATTGTATAACATCATGCTTGTGTTTCTTTTGCAAACTGTGTTTCCATTTGGTTTTTCCGTGGATGTTACACCTTCCCCATATGGATGCTCATGATACGCGCCATTACATCAGCAGTTCAGGATGAGGCCCAATAGCGGTGCGAGTGGCAGCCAAGGAACCCCGGTTCGTCGTTCCGCACGACAAGCTGGCGAGGATCCCGAGCCTCCGCAACCACCTCCTCCTCCACCAAATCAGGAACCAAGCCCAAGTCAGTTTATGATGATGATGGATGAACGCCACAACCAGCATCTGACACAGATCATGAGAGAGTTTGGCACGTACATGCAAGCCCGTAAGGCCGCTCAAAGCTGCAAGACTTCCAGCGCACACAACCGCCCAAGTTTCGTATGCTGATGACCCACTTGAGGCTGATGATTGGCTCCGCGCTATGGGAAAGAAACTGGACTCGCTCGTGGACGAGCAAGACCAGGTGCCCTTCGCACCCACTACCTTGAGGGCCCTGCCAGGTTTGGTGGGACAACCAAAAGGACGCCAGAGGCGATGGACCCCCTGTCACTTGGGCAGAATTTCAGGAAGCATTCCGCAGGGCCTACATTCCCTCAAGCCTCATAAAAATGAAACAGCAGGAATTTTTGGCACTTACTCAAGGCAGCAAGTCCATCAGCGAATATCTGACCAAGTTCAACAACCTTGCTCGCTATGCACCTGAGGACATCAACACTGAGGAAAAGAAGAAAGACAGGTTCCTTCATGGAATGCATCAGGCCATAAAAACTCAGCTCAGTGTTCTGCAGTTTCCAGATTTTCAGGCCATGATCAACACTGCGCTAATCTCAGAAAGGAGCACCGCACCATCTATGACTCCCACAAGCGGAAGTTCGAGCCACGCAAGAACCAGCATGAGGTGCTTCAAAACCACGCCCATGGCAGCCCAACAACCGGATCTCAACACCTCAGAACACCTGGAATCAACCCAGGAAGGATGGATACCCCGGGAAGGATTCTACCACAAGCGCCCCTCGTGGATGATTGTAAGAGGGAGAACTCCTGCTTCAAGTGCGGCAAGACAGGACACTACATCAAGGATTGCCCCCTCAAACGGCAACGGCAACAAAACAACAACCACCCTGCTGGGGCGATCAAGCCACCTCAAGTTGCCCGTGTCCACCACATGTCAGCAGAGAAGCATATGAAGCTTCAGACGTAGTGCTTGGTACGTGTACTATCAACACTAAACCCGCGCTGATTTTATTCGATTCTGGAGCTTCCCATTCTTTCATCTCGAAGGATTTTGTTGCCAAACACCGTTTTCCGTTTCCCCTTTGGGCCATCTTTTGGTGATACAAACCCCCGCCTCGGAGATGAAAACAAACACCATGTGTCAAGATCTGACAATCAGCATCAATCAAGTGAAATTTCCCGCTCAGCTTAGCACCTCAATGTGCCCGGCCTCGACGCCATCCTGGGTATGGATTGGTTAGTTCAGCATGCAGCTCAGATCGACTGTGCAACCAGGGCAGTTACTCTCACCAACCCGGAAGGCATACGAACCACTTATGTGCCAAATAAGCCTCACCAGATAAATGCGAAGATGTTTCTTGCTCAAGCCCCGGAGATAGGGGAAGTGTATGTGGTCAGTGAATACCCGGATGTTTTCCAGATGAATTACCCGGAATGCCCCCTGACCGTGATATTGAATTTGCATTGAAGTTGTACCAGGGACAAACCCAATATTCAAGAAACACTACCGTATGACAAGTCCCGAGCTAGTGGAACTGAAGAAACAGCTTGACGAATTGATTCAGAAAAAGTTCATCCGCCCAAGCATTTCACCTTGGGGATCACCGGTTTTGTTTGCAAAGAAGAGCGATGGTACCCTCCGATTATGCATCGACTATCGCGCTCTCAATGATGTCACCATCAAGAACAAGTACCCACTCCCGAGAATCAATGATTTATTCGACCAACTCCGTGGTGCCCGAGTATTCTCCAAGATTGATCTCCGTACGGGTTATTACCAGCTGAAGATTCGAGAAAGTGATATCCCAAGACCGCATTACCACCAGATATGGATTATGAGTGCACAGTTATGTCCTTCGGCCTAACAAATGCTCCAGCCTACTTCATGGGCATGATGAACAAGGTATTCATGGAGTATCTCGACAAGTTTGTTGTGGTGTTTATCGACGACATCCTCATCTACTCCAAAAATGAGGAGGAGCACGCCGAACACCTCAGAATGGTTCTTGGAAGAATGCGTGAGCAACAACTTTATGCCAAGTACAGCAAATGCCAATTCTGGTTAAAGGAAGTGGAATTCCTAGGACATGTGTTGTCTGGAGCCGGTGTGGCTGTAAACCCCAACAAGATCTCCGATGTGCTAAACTGGAAAGTTCCCACCAATGTGTCAGAAATCAGAGCTTCCTAGGATTGGCGGGTATTACCGAAGATTCATCGAAAACTTTTCCAAGATAGCCAAGCCCATGACGGATTATTGAAGAAGAATCGCAAGTATGCCTGGACAGATGAGTGTGAGGAAAGTTTCAACGAGTTAAAGACCCGGTTAACCACCGCCCCAATTCTGGTGTTGCCTGATGATGCCAAGGATTTACCGTATACTGTGATGCCTGCAGAAATGGGCTAGGAGCCGTACTCATGCAAGAAGGAAAGGTCATCGCATATGTGTCAAGGCAACTCAAGACCCACGAGCTCAACTATCCCACCCACGACTTGGAATTAGCCGCCGTCATACTCGCCCTGAAGACTTGGCGACACCACCTTATTGGTCGAAGATGCGAGATTTACACGGACCACAAAAGCTTGAAGTATATCTTCACCCAGCCTGACCTCAATCTGAGGCAAAGGAGGTGGCTGGAAGTAATCAAGGACTACGACCTTGGGATTCATTATCATCCCGGGAAGGCCAACGTGGTAGCAGATGCTCTGAGCAGGAAGCCCCCTAAGATGCGGCCAAGTTGGAGAAAGAATTCGCAAAGCTAAACTTGTGCGTGGGAAACAAGGCCTATCTAAGCACCCTGGAAGTAAAGCCAGACCTGGAGGAAGAATAAAAACCGAGCAGGCCAACGACCCCGGCCTAAGCAAGATCAAGGCCAAGATACCGCTGGGCAGGCCAAGGAATTTTCCCTGGACAGCCAAGGAGTACTCCGCTTCGGTACCCGCCTTTGTGTACCCTACAAGACCACACTAATACAGCAGATCCTCAGGGAAGCCCACGAGTCTGCCTATTCCATTCACCCGGGAAGCACCAAGATGTACCAAGACTTGAAGCAAACATTCTGGTGGTCCGGTATGAAGAAGGATATCGCTTACTATGTCGCATGCTGCAATGTATGCAACCTGGTGAAGGCCGAGCATCAGAAACCCGCCGGATATCTCCAACCCCTTAAGGTACCCGAGTGGAAATGGGACAACATAAGTATGGATTTCATTGTCGGACTTCCCAAATCCAGCCGAGGAAATGATTCCATCTGGGTCATTGTTGACCGTTGACGAAGGTATCTCACTTTATCCCCGTCAAGACCACATACCGCTCGGACCAACTGGCACAACTCTATGTGAACAAGATTGTCAAACTCCACGGAGTCCCGAAGACCATTGTGTCGGATAGAGGTACACAATTTACCTCCAAATTTTGGACAAGCCTACATCATGCCATGGGAACAAAGTTATCCTTCAGCACAGCCTATCATCCGCAGACCGACGGTCAAACCGAGCGGGTTAATCAAATCCTAGAGGATATGCTCCGCTCGTGTGCTCGCCTATGGAGCAGGTTGGGAAGATAGTTTACCTATGCAGAGTTCTCATACAACAACAGCTACCAAGGCAGCCTGAAGATGTCACCCTTTGAAGCCCTGTATGGGAGAAAATGCCGAACCCCACTAAACTGGTCCGAGGTTGGAGACCGCAAGATCTTTAAGCCCGATGATTTGATGAGGCAGAAAAGCAAGTACGTCTGATTCGGGACCGGCTCAAGGCAGCGCAATCCCGCCAGAAAAGTTATTACGACCGGCGACACCGTCAGATTCACTTCGAAGAAAACGACTATGTCTATCTTCGAGTAACACCTCTCAAGGGCCTGAAAAGATTCCACATGAAAGGAAAGCTTGCCCCAAGATTCATTGGACCTTTCAAGATTTGGCAAGGAAAGGATCAGTAGCCTACCAGCTGGAACTGCCAGAGGAATTGGCTGGAGTACATGACGTCTTCCACGTATCCCAGCTAAGGAAGTGCATCTCACCCCCAACCAAGCAGGCTGACTTTAAGGAACTGGAGTTGAGCAGCGAACTGACTTACGAGGAACACCCCGTCAGAATCTTGGATGAGTCAGAACGCCGCACTCGCAGCAAGGTCACCAAGTTCTACAAGGTTCAGTGGGACAAGCACACAGAGGAAGAGGCAACCTGGGAGCGCGAGATTTGCTAAGGACAGAATATCCGTATCTATTCAACGAGCAACAGAATCTCGAGGACGAGATTCATCTTAAGGGGGGAAGGTCTGTAACACCCTGAATTTTGGCCTTTTTGAAATTTTCCCAAATGCATTGTTTCATTATTTCATGTGCATTTGGATTTAAACCTCCGGAAATCTTTTTAAATCTTGAACCTTTGCAAACATGATAAATCAAGTGGGATCTTGTGCTTTCCATTTTCCTCCCACTTGGTACTTGCATTTGTGATTTTATCCTGGATAAATATTTAATTGGGAAATTCTTTTTCCTTTTTGAAAATTCCCTTTTTATTGACCTTACAAAGGAACCCCTATTTTTATGTCTCCAAAAATTCTGCAAAAATTAGGGAACCTTCCCTAGTTGATGTGGATCACTTTTATAAAAAAATATGGGGCCATGACTTGGGAAATTTTCCTCCACAACTCTTTTTGTATTCTGCCATTTTCTCAAAACATTTTAAAATCCAGCAAAACTAATTCTCCTGGATGAATCCAAGGCATGGATAAGCTCCCTTCATCACTCCTACCTCAGGACAAAAGGGCAACTCCATCTAACACCATCTACCCCTCCAAACATTTAAAAACCTTTTTGTCCAGTACTGTATTTCAAAATTCTAGTCGCACAAAGTTTCGATTTTCAAAAACATAGTCAGGAAAGTTGCAGGGTTTTGGATTTGGCGCACGGTGACGCTAGTCCCATCTCATTTGGAGCTCTGAGCTGAGAGATACATGTCGATGCCGACATTGGCATGAACTGGACCACGCCAGGATCGGCATGGACGTGGCCGCAGGGCGCCGCCCGTTTCTGGTCGCCGGAGAATCACGCTCCCTCGCGTTCCAGCAAGCCCTTCGCACTCACCATCCTCCTCCCCACCTACCAGCATCCACGCGTCACCGGAGGAGCGCGACACGGCCACCGCCACATGCGCTAGGGCCGCTAGCCGACGCGCCGTCTAGAACAGCGCCGCCGGGGCCCCGCTGTCAGCCTCTCCACCGCCGCCGATCCTATCCGTCTCCTTCTTCTGTGCCGCGTGCGTCTCCTGTGCCAGCGTTCACGCGACACACCGTCCACCATTGCCTCCACACCATGGCGACACCTCGCCGCGCCAATTACTAAGGCCGCCGTGCGAGAACCCTATAAGAGGCCACCCCCGCACCATTCCTTCACCGCACCACCTCTCTCACTCCCTCTAGCACCCTCCACCACAGCCTCGAGTCCGAAGGAGCCACACCTCGCCGGAATCACAACCACCCGAGCTGCTCTGACCCCAGCTCAATTCGCACACCCCAGCCTCCCCCTGATCAATTCCTTCCACCCAGACGCTCCACAGAGCACCTCGGTGATGATGTCGTGCTCGCCGGGGTGAACGGTGGCCGGAGCCGTCGTATCCTTCCTCGACACATCGCCGGAGCCACGGAAGGAGAAGCTCCGCTCCAGCCCGACCTCCCCGTCAAGCGTGGGTGCTCGAACTAGCTGCGGCAGGCCTCCCCGAGACGTTCTGCTTCCTCTCCACCCCTCTGCCTCGCCCTAGCCGCCACAGTCCATCGCCGGTGAGTTCGCCGGAGTTTCGCCGGACCCCCTTCTGTTTTCCCGCGCAGTGGAGAAGAAAACATTTTGGTTATGAGTCACTGACCAGTGGGACCCACTGGTCAGGTTTTTAATCATTTCCTGAACCGTTTTCTGTTTTATTTTTTCTGTTGAAAAGGGGCAGAAATTAAACCAAACTTTGAATTGCAATATCTCTCTGAAAAATGGTCAGAAAAATATGAAACCAATTTAGTTGGCTTTGTTTGAATTTTCTCTTTCAAATGGAACCAGAAAAGAATTATTTGGAATTTATTTTTTGGGCATTTATTTAAATAATTTAGGAGAGAGTTTGATGCATGTTTGTCTCGTTTTGGATAGATTCGAACCTCTCTGACGGAGTAGGAGTTGTCTCTGAACCCGAAGGCAAGCCACCAACCCAACTTCAAACTTGGTCGAACTTAGGAAATATTTTGACTGTTGAATTAATATCTGTTGCACCTCACATGCCATATTGCATTTTAAATTGTTGCATTCCCTTATATGTCTTGTATGCCCATCACTCCCGTTCCCGAGACGATGGCCGGAGGAACCGCCTCAGTCGAAGGAATGGGGGAATTATTACAACTGTGCATCTCGCGCTTGCGGGGCTTTGTTTGCTTTTTCCTCTTCGCCGAGGTGAGGAGCGGACGAATGTCGTCTTATGATCCTCGGAGTTGGGGCATTCGCCAAAAAGAGTTATTTGCTTCTTGTCCCTCCGTCAAATATGGTTGGCGTAGACCACCCGGACTGCGACGCTTGGGAGCTGACTTTCCATTTGGTTCTTTTTGCCGAGATTGCTGACACCACGTCGAGATAACCCTCGAGTGGAATGGATGCCCTCTCATTCTTATGATTGCTTTTCGGTTCATTCTTTACAGTGACTACCGGCTGGAGGAACCGCCACGGTCATCCGTTTGAAATTCTATGTTGTATACTCTGTGAACACTAACCCCCTGGTGACACCGGCTGGAGGAACCGCCATAGTCACCAGGATATTATTATTGCTATGTTGATATTTATGCATGCCAGTGGTATGTTTATTTTGTGCTATTATTTTATGTGCTTACCTTGTGTTGCTTGTATCTTGTTGAAAACTGGAAATAAAATTTGTCTAAGAAGATAACCACCTCCCTCGACTAGATTGAGTCACTTAGTGCCACTCACCAAGCACCACTAGCACAACCATGCGTCGTTCACATGGGCGGACCATAACTGAGTATTTTATCAGGCCTCCTTTGACGCCACCCTTTTGGCAAGTCTAGTCGGTTACCTTTGTGGTCGGGGCAAGTCTTGTGAAGGTTCCGGAGCTAGGTGTCGCTCATCTGTTGGGGACGTGCCGGATTCACTTCTTCATAAGGCGTAGAGTTATGTCGGTGGCTATACAGGGAGTGTCCGGGTAGGATAAACGGTTGTGGAAGTGTGGGTTTGTGCTGTCGCCATGATCGGTTCTAGTACTTCGGTACCGGCGGTACAAGCCTGGACTTCAGCGTGTGGATAAATGTTGCAACCTCTCGAGAGTGTAAATCTAGATTCTAGCCTTGTCCCTGGGTTATGGGACGATGTTTGGGTCAAGTCACACTATGAGTCAGTCCAATCAAACTTGGAGAAATAATTAAGTTGAGACCCAACGAACCCGGAATTATTGGAAGTCCAGCCAGAGTTGGCTAAGGACTCGGAAAGTTGTGAATTAAGCCAGAGTTGGCTAGAGGCTTGGTAGCCTAGTTGTGGTTACGAGTTGTTGAGTGAGAAACGTGATCTCACTTGATAACACAAAATGTCCCTTCCAAGGTAAGTAGGTAAGTTTTGTCGAACTGTTAAGCTTGGACTCGCCCTCGCAGCCAAACTCATGCCATGTTACTTTCTGAACCATGCCATGCCATATAGATAGACCTTGTTTGCTTTTGGGCTGATGTCTTGCGAGTACTTCAAGTACTTACCTGGCTTTTCATGTGCTAGAGGCTCGATGTTAGAAAAATAATGTACATACTGTTGTGTGCGCCTGTTGCGCAAGAGCTAGAGCCTCACCCGTGTTGTAACCTTGTATTTAAGCGAACTCGAAGCCTTATGAATATATTTGGTTTTGCCTTTGTTTATCAAGCTGTCATATATCCAGTGTTTCTGGGACTGGTATATGGGGTAACTCGATCATCTGGATCGGGGTGCCACATTATTATGTCTAGTTATTTATTCGCTATCAATGGGTTTTCTCTTTGAAACAAAATCTTATTGTCTAAGTGGGTTCACGGAGGAACAACAAAATTATTATGAGGAATACCGCTTGTCTCAAAAAGGGAAACATCTATGGGAACAAATAAGTAGATTGAATTATTTTGCTAAGAACTTGTGTTCTACATATGATGAATCCTACTGCTTTAATGAATCTTTTTGTTGTAGAAGGCATAAACACCTCCCTTTCCAATGTGATTATAATGATAATGAAACCTTGGCTGCTTATGCCAAATGAAACTATGACTTTGGTAATCTTGAACAAACTGAAGAATTTGTTGTTTTTAAAGTGCCTATGAAATTGCTGGTTATATTCACGATGATGATTCTCCTTATAAATCTGAAAATTTTGCTATACTTGGTTATTGCCTTTAATATTATAATGATAATCCTTATATCACTGAGTTTCTTGAGAAAGCTTATTCTCCAGAACAACTTGCTACCTTTCAGGAACCTGTGGGAGAAGAAATTGCTGGAACTGAAAGCTCATTGGATGAAAAAGAGGAAGAGAGTGATGAACAAAAGGAGGATCTACCTCCTAAAGATAGTAACTCTTTAACTCTTACATTATATGATTACCCTCCATGCCTACCTAAGGAGGAAAAATGCTATATTGTTGAATGTCATGATTCTATTGAAATATCTCCTTTTGATAAATTTGAAGTAACAAGCTCCTTGACTCAAGAAAAGGAAATTGCAGAAAGTAAAAAATGTTCTCCCTAATGTTATATATGATAATGCTCTTGATGATGGTCCTATATTGCCTAATGATATTTATTATACTATTATTGTCAAAAGTGGGTTTGACAACCCCACTGTTTTAGAGCTTAATAAAAATTATGTGTTTGTGAATCATGAAAAGCATGCTTTATGTGATAGTTATATTGTTGAGTTTGTTCATGACGCTACTGAAAGTTATTATGAGAAATAAAAATATGGTTGTAATAGTTTTTAAGTTACTAAAACACCTCTCTTAATGTTGAAAGTTTTGAAGTTATATTTGTTTCATCTTTCTATGCTAGTTGCTTTATGCTTCAATAATTTATTTTGTTACAAGATTCGTTTGCATAGAAAGTGGGTTAGACTTAAATGTATTTGATATTTGCCTCTTGATGCTCTCTTTTGTTTCTCAACTCTTATTCCTATGAGAGCATCATTAAAATCTTCAAGCCTAGCTAAAAGGTATTAAAGAAAGCGCTTTTGGGAGGCAACCCAGTATCTTTTGTTTTCAGTTTTAGTCAAGGAGTTGTTTACTTCTGTAACAATTTCTTTGCATCTTTATTTTATCGCATTGTTGTGCCAAGTATTGCCTCTAATAGGAAGATGATGCTAGATTTGGATTTCTGTGCAGGAACAGATTTCTGCTGTTCACTGTTTTAATTCTGTAAAATCATAGAAAAATTATTTAAATCTGCAATTTTTGTGCATGATCCTCAGATATGTACGCATCTTTCGTTAGTTTAAAGTTTTTCGATCTGAGCAACGTAAGTGTCTCGAAAAAATTCGTCATTGCGGACTGTTCTGTTTAGACAGATTCTGTCTTTTATTTTTCGCATTCTTTCTTTTACTAGTGTTGAGTGGAATTCTTTTTTAGGGTGAAGAGCTTCACATAACATCAGTGGCAGTAGCTAATGTTAAAAGTAACGGTCATGTTTGTGTCCTTATAGAACATGTGAGTTTTTGATTGTGCACTAACCCTCTAATGAGAATTACTTTGAGTTTGGTGTGGCGGAAGTTTTCAAGGGTCAAGAAAGAAGGATGATATAATGTGATTAAGAAGAGTGTAGAGCTTAAGCTTGGGGATGCTCCCATGGATCACCCCAGCATATTTCAAGAAGACTCAAGCGTCTAAGCTTGGGGATGCCCAAGGCATCCCCTTCTCCATCAGCAACTTATCAGGTAATCTCTAGTGAAACTATATTTTAATTCTTTCACATCATATGTGCTTTACTTGGAGCGTCTGTGTGCTTTTATTTTCAGTATTTATTTTTCTTATGGTCAACTTGATTGGACCCCAGCATTCTTGATTGGGAGAGAGACACGCTCCGCTTTTTCATATGAATACTCCTATTCTTCACTTATACTTGTTGAGTATTCTTGTCTAGCTATTGCTATGCTTTTAGCTCCTGTTTTGCATGCATCTCTTATTCAGAGCTGTTAGTTCTTTTAAAGAATGTACTCTCTTGCTTCACTTATAATTGTTTGGAGAGTTTATGTTGAAATAAATTGATTGGTGTTTGGTTGGAACAGAAAATGTTGCATGTGGTAGATGGTATAATGGAAAAAGCTTACATATTCTTGTAGATCATTGTATTGGATAATTTGATACTTGTCAATTATTTTGAGTTATCAAGTAGTTCATGTTTAAGCTTTTGTATCATGTAGTTAAAACCTATTAATGAAGAACTACCGTAAAGCTCGTTGAAATTTGGTTTGCATGATTGGTATCTCTAAGGTCTAGATATTTTCTAGTAAAAAGGTTTGGTTAACAAGAAAGACAGTGTAGAGCCTTATAATGCTTGCAATATGTCTTCATATAAACCTTGCTGTGTCGGTTGATATCCTGTGGTTGCTTCAAATAACCTTGCTAGCATAAACTCTGTACTGAGAGGGAATGCTTCTCGTGCATCCAAAACCTTGAGCCAAAATCCATGCCATCTGTGTCCACCATAACTACCTATATGTGGTATTTCCTTGCCATTTCAAGTAAATTTTTCATGTGCTACCTTTAAACTATTCAAAAATTATTACTCCTATTTTGTGTCAATGTTTCCCAAACTCATGAGGACGGGGTGGATGTCTTTATGTCAACTGTCAAACAGACTTTACCACCGGACTAGCGGCATATACATCCGCTTATCCATTAATTTTGCAAAAAGAGCTGGCAAATGGGGTGCCCAGTCCCAATTAATTACAATTTTAACCGTTTAATTCTCTTCACATTTTTGCCCTGATTTATCAGTCAAGCAATGACAAACAGTGAAATATCTGCATGTGTAAACAAAAGAGAAAGAGGGATGATCTGCCTTGCTGGTAGAAATAACGTCCTTCATGGGAGCCGCTCTTAAAAGTTTGGTTGGCAGGGGTCATATTGTACTTTCCATTTTCTGATTCGTTGACAATTAACAAACACCTCTCAAAACTTATTCTTACTCTCTATATGATTTCAAAAACTTAAAAAGCTCTAGCACATGATTTAATCCCTGCTTCCCTCTGCGAAGGGCCTTTCTTTTACTTTTATGTTGAGTCAGTTTTCCTACTTCTTTCTATCTTAGAAGCAAACACTCGTGTCAACTTTGGTGCAACAATTTTTATATGCTCGTATATTGCACTTATTATATGATTTGTGTTGACAAATATCCATGAGATATATATGTTGAAAGTTGAATGCAATTACTGAAACTTAAATCTTCCTTTGTGTTGGTTAAATACCTTTTACTTAGAATCCATTGATTTATGAGTTAACTCTTATGCAAAACTCTTTGATACTTGTCTTGAAAGTACTATTCATGAAAAGTTTTTACTTATATGATTCAGTTGTTTGCTCATTATCTACTTGCTAGCAAACTATAGACCATTGACCTGGATCACTTCATTCATAACATGTGCTTTACAATATTATTTGATCAAGATTATGATTGTAGCATGTGATGCATGTAAAATGCATACATGAACTTTGCCCTTTAATTGCTTATATTCCAATCATATTTGCATCATATAATGGTTATATCAATGTTTTATCATGATTTTGGAAATATCTTAATGATTTCCTATTTTTATGGAATTAACCCTGCACAGGCAGAAAACTCCGTTTTCTTATTTTAATGTTTCAGGGACCCAAACGTCAACGAAATCACCTGGAAATTTACGGGCGTCAATATTTGGAAGGAAGAAGGACTACGGAAAAAGGAAGCGAGCAAACGGAGGCCCGAGGGCCAAACAGGCATGGCCCACACGGCCACAGTACCAGGCCGCGTGGGACCCACCCATTTGGCCCTCGTGGCTTCGTTGCCATCGATCTTCGCTCCACCGACATAGTATTGACCTAAAAACACCTATAAAAAAGGTCCCCTGGCGTTTCGCGAAAGGAGGCGGCGGAGAAAACACAAAAACCAGAAAACAGATAGACAGAAGGCTGCCGCCGGAGAAGATCAGAGGGGGGGAAACGCCGCCGGAATCACCTCGGAGGGCTCCACCCCCCTCCGGCGTGTTCATCATCAACATCTACAGCAAGAACTTCTCCACCATCATCACCATGATGAAGGGGAGTAGTCCACCTGAAAGTACATGTGTTGCCCCATGCATGGTTTTGGTAATTAATGACAATCTCTATGGACTAATGTTTGCATTGAGATATCTTTATAGATCGTGTCCATGAAGAAGATTGGAGTTCATGTGTTGGACTCTAGAAAATTTTATAATGACCAAGGTTCTATCCAAGGGTTTATATGAAGAATGGTCATCTTGAGTTGAGCTTATTGCATGTATGGCTTGGAAAGAAGATTGTATCTCCAAGCCATCATATACATCAAGAGAAGAAGATGAAGTGCAAATGGATACATGAAGACGAAGCTTATCAAGGTTCTCCCATCATGGTGTATGGGGGAGTATTTGGAGATGTCTTCATCAAGCATGTGCTAGCAAGCGCAATCAAGAAAGGTGGTCCACTTGAAGAGGTCAAGATCGTTATCATGTAGCTCAAGTGGAATGCGCAAGGCAAAGGTATGATCTTGATAGGGTTTCTATTTTACCGGTCTCATGGTGTTAGTGGGAGACTGGATTATAGGATAGACGTCGTACTATCAAGAGGGGCTCTCAAGTGAGTAACTTGATCGCATCTTTGTGGAGAGCTCAAACCTTTGCATACTTGGCATATCATCTTTCTTGGTTCTTATTTGGCTTTTATCCATGTGAGAATTTAGAGCTTGTGTTCATCTCCATGCCAAGCTCTAGTTCATCAAAAATGGATTTCATATGATCATCTTGTGATATTTTTGATGTTGGAGGTTTTACCGGTTTGTCTTTTGTAGAGAGGTCAAACTCTCCTCTTGTGTTCTCCTCCTCACATGATGGACTATGATGTGCATATGCTTAATCTTGTAGAGCTAGTGAGTATCTTCTAACAAGCCCAAGATCATAGAAAACGGAGTCCGGATGAGAAACATATTGCGGTTTTGGTTTGGAGGTTTTATCGGTTGTTCTTTTATCGAGAGGTCTAACCTTTTCCCATTTGGTTTTATCCTCCATTGTTTGACTATGATGTTTCTCTGCATGATCTTGTAAAGCTCTTCGTTAAGATTCCAACGAGCCAAAGATCATCGAAAACGGAGTTCGGATGCTCAAGATATCGTCGTTTTCGTTTAGGTGTTTTCTGCAGTTTTTCAGTCCAGCGGTAGTACCGCCCGGGTACCGCCGGGTACCGCTGGGAGTCCAGTACCGCGCACGTTTTGAGCGCCCGAAATCACCCGGAGCGGTAGTACCGCTACCGGGGCGGTAGTACCGCTACCTGGAGCCCGTTTTGAGCATGTTTCTCTGTTCTAACTCCCCAGGGGGCGGTAGTACCGCTGGGCTAGCGGTAGTACCGCTGCCTGGAGCTCGTTTTGAGCCTGTTTCTCTATTCTAACTCCCCAGGGGGCGGTAGTACCACTGGGCTAGCGGTAGTACCGCTCCTGGGCGTGTTTTTCAGGTAACGGCTAGTTTTTGGAGGTCTTATTTAAGGGGGTCTTCTTCCCCATTGACTCTAAGAAGCTGAGCACGTTTTTCCTCTCTCCTCCATTGTTGAAAGCTCATTTCTTTGATTACTCCCAATCACTCCATCCAAACTCATTGATCTTTGGAGGATTGAAGGAGGAGATCTAGATCCACATTTCCACCGAGCCGTTTCTCCTCTAAGTGAGGGGAACCCTTTCGATCTAGTTCTTGAAGTTCCATTTGTTGTGTTCTTCGTTGTTCTTCCTCTCTTCTCCCCCCATAAGCATTAGTTGCTTGTGGTGGGATTCGAGAGCGAAGGATTTGAGCCTTGTGCTCTTGCCTTTTGCATTTGGTGCATCGGTGTGCTCTCCACGAGGATTCGTGGAAGTTGAAATCTTGTGAACTTGTTACTCTTGGGTGCTTGGACCCTGACGCCTTTGTGGTGGTGGGACCCTTGTGTGGTCACTTGAAGCCGTTCGGGAGCCCCCAATCCCATTGTGGGTTGTGCCTCGGATTGTTGTTGAGAGCCGTTCGGGAGCCCCCAATCCCTTTGTGGGTTGTGCCCCGGATTGTTGTTGAAAGGCTCCGGATTCCGCCTTGAAGGAATACCGATAGTGGAAGGTGAACCAAACCTTTGTGGTGCGGTTCATCGGAGAAGAGGCTGAAACCTTTGTGGTTGTTGAACCGTTGTGTCGGTTCACACCTCTCCAACGAGACGTACTCCCTTTCAAGGAGGAACTCGGGAATACATCCTCGTCTCCGCGTGCTTCGGTTATTTCTATACCCGAGCTTTTTACTTATGCACTTTACATTGTGATAGCCTTCGTGCTTGAAGTATTCTATATTGCTATCACCTTGTTGCTTGTCTTGCTTAGCATAAGTTGTTGGTGCACATAGGTGAGCCTAGTTTATTTAGGTTGTTGGCTTGTTAATTTAAACACCTAGTTTTATTCCGCAATTAGCAAGCCTAAACCGGAAAAGTTTTAATCGCCTATTCACCCCCCTCTAGGCGACATCATTGTCCTTTCAATTGGTATCAGAGCCTGGGCTCTCTTTTTGGGCTTTACCGCCTAGAGAGTAAAAGATGTCGTTTAGGAATTAGTGCACGATCCCACTTTTATATTCGATGGCACAAATTATGATGTTTGGAAAATTCGATGCTTAATCTTTTTAGGGCCATGGGTCCAAATTATATAAGAGGATTGTAGATGTGGATTTTCTCCTCCAAAGGATTCCAAGTATCTTTAGAGGATGAGGAAAACTCTCATCTCGAGACTCAAGTATCTAATGGTCTTATATGTGTTTTGAGAGATGTAGTTCTTGCTTCAATCATGCCTTTTCGGAATGCTCATGAGCTTTGGACCAAGCTTCAAGATATATATGAAGTGTCCAAAATTATTGAGGATGATTGTTCTCCTTCCACTTCGGCCGTGATGAGTTCACAACTTCTTCCACTTCACCAACATGTGTTTGTCACAAGGTAATGATATGGTGAGTGGTGATAGAAATTGCATTGTTGATAATGATCTTACTATTGATTATACTCTATCACATTGCAATGTTCTATCTTTGGACTTAAACTCTTCTAGCACTCCAAATGTCACATGCTAGAGTTGATAGTCCTTGCATATCATGTAATAGTTGCTTAACTAAATCTATGATGATATGCTCTCTATGTCTTGTTGTCATGAAAATAATGCTTCCATATCCTCTAGCACATGTAATGCTTCCATGCACTTGCATGACTAACAATGTAGAGGAATCCCAACATTTGTTGGAACAAGACATGGACCTAAATGGTGCTTCAAGTAATTCTTCATCCTCTTCATCATTAATCATGTTTGCCTTATGGCTAAGGATTCCGAGGTGTCTCCCACCTCAAATCCAAATTGTGATGATGTGGATGAGGATTCTCATGAAGAAGGTTTTGATTTTGAATCCTTAACCAAGATGGGTGAGATGGTACTTGGTGCTCTCCCCAAAGGTAGTAAAGCTATCCCTCCTCTATGTGAAATCATTGATTATGTTATTAAGAGTAGGGAATTTATTGAGGATTTGGAAAGTCAATTTGATGAGAAATGTCAAATTGAGAGGGATGACTCTATTACTATAGCTTCCTTGAAAGCTTCTCTTGAAGAAGAAGAAGAAGCTTAGGTCTTCTCTTGAAGAGAGACTTGAATCTCTTGATGAGTCTAATGATCTTATTATTGCTAAAATCATTAAGGAAAGAGATCATGCCCTTGCTAAATATAAAGTGCTTAAAAAGGAAAAAGTTGAATTTGGTGTTGGCAATGCTAGACTAAGTGAGGACATAGAGAGACTTGACAAAGCTCACAAGGCTTTAGAAAGTGAACACTCTCTCCTTATCAAGTCTCATGATCAACTCCAAACTCAACTATCTAAGAATGATAAGCTTGCCAAATTGTCTCCTTCTATTTCTAATATTAATGATGCTTGTGCTACTAACTCCACTTCTTGTGAAGCATCTATTTTGAAGGAGAATGTTGAGCTAAGGGCTCAACTTGAGTTGCTACTAGCAAGTATGGGAAATTGGAAGAAAGTCATGAAAAGCTTTCTAGCTCTAATGATGATCTTCTAGCATCCCATGCTAGGCTAAAGTTAGCTCATGAGGCTATTATGTCAAAGGTAACATCTTGTGAGCCTCATGTGGAAATTGGCACAACTTCTTCAAAAATGCTTTATTGCCATGTGCTAGTCCTAGTGATTCATCCACTCACAATGTTGCTACATCTTGTGATGAATTACTTTCCTTGCCTTGTTGCTCTAACAATGAAGCTTCTTCCTCTAGTGTTTTGTTGATACTAACCATGTAGAGGAACTAAATGAGCTCAAGGCCCAAGTCACTTCTTTGAAGAAAGACTTGGAAAAGCGTCATGTTGGGGTTCCACACTTGACAATATGTTGAGTGTTCAAAGACGCCCCAATGACAAGAGTGGACTTGGATTCAACTCCAATAACAAGAACAAGTCCAAGTCAACAAGAAGAAAAGGGCCAAGAACAAGTTAAAGATTCGGCCAAGATTGTTTGCTTCAAGTGCAAAGTTGAAGGGCACCATGTTAGATCTTGCCCTTTGAAGAAGAAGGCTCTTAGTGAGAAGCAACAAGGGAAGAAGCCTCAAGTTCAAACTCAAGTTCCTCAAGTTGAAGAACGGCCTCTTCCCAAGAAGAATCAAGCTACTCCTCCTCAAGTCAAGATTCCAACCAAGAAGAGAGGAGGAAGTCGATGTTGCTACCTATGCCGTGAGAAGGGTCACCTTGCTTCTTCATGCACAAATGGTACCTTATCCAACCCCATTATTATTGATGATGTTTATTCTCTTGGAAGGATAAGGTTGGCAATGTGTTTGCCAAATATGTTGGGACTCAAAGTGGTGTCAAGAAAAGAACCATTTGGGTTGCCAAACCTATTGTGACTAACCTCTTAGGACCCAACTTGGTTGGGGACCAACAAGCTAAAACTTGATCAATAGGTGTTGTTGGAGGCATTGGAGACTTGGCTACATCATGAAGAATTAAGGGATCTTCATCAATTATATTCTCTCAAGCCAAGTCATTTGGATTATATTGTTCTACCTCATATCCAATGTTTCCTCCTTGCGGTAACTTTTATTTAAATCATATATACATTGAAAGTTGCTTGCACCCTTGCATGTGTTTGGTTTTGTACCTTGCTAGTGTTTGTATGTGTTGTGCTCTCTACTTACTTATCTTGAGAAATCAAGTATGTGTATGTTGGTTTGCACACCATTTACTTGTGTTGAGCCTTATTGCTTTTATTTGATATATTACCTTGTTGGCTCTCTTTTGAGAGATTAATGGACCATTCCATTTTTGGAGAGTGATATGCTTCGTGCACTTCACAAACCAAAAATGTGTGTACATGAGGAATACCACTTAGTGATGATATATCAATCTTATCTATTCTCTATGTGGTATGTCATGCTCATGAGAAATTCAAATTCTATTATGTCCATTAATTTCTCGAGTTGGTTTTGTTTGCCTCTTGCTTTAAAAGAAAATGGATTATCACATTATGGGGGAGTAATAAGCTATGTGCATATTACAAGCCTAGAAAATGTGAATATGTGAGGTGTTGCCACCTAGAATTGATATTGTCATTATCCTTTTCTTTGTGGCATGTTGCTCAAACAAGTTCCATATTTGATCATTTGCTTTTGTCTCTTTTCGTTTGGATCTTGTTTGTGATGGAATTTCTTGGTATGGCTTTCCCAAATATGTTCTCATATATCTCTTTGGGAAACCAATTGCTTCAAGCTACTCCTTGGAGTTGCTTTGCATTATTGCGTGATTTTTGAAGCTATCAAGAATTTCTATCTATCTAAGCATGGCTTTTAATTCCTATCCTTTGCCATATGCTTATGTTTTGTGAATATGATCTTGAATATATCTTTGCAATCCACCACCGAGAAATATCTCCATACATTACTTGTCTTGACAAGTGATAATCATATTGTGGTAAATATATTGATCATATTCACTTTGGCTCTTGCTTTGAATTGCCTTATTTGATTGCCAAGGATTTGTTTTGATCTAACTCTCATTTGTCTTCCTTGTATCTTTTGGATCCTTTATTGCTCTACTTAAAATTTGTTTTGTGCTTTCTTGAGTTGGGAAAAGCAATGAACCAATTCTTGTGCATTGACATTCAAAAGTCATACTTCTTGATAATGCACTATTCTTTGGGAAGCTATCCTACTTTGAGTAAAACACCGTTCTTTAAATTGGTATTGCAATTTCTTGCCTTTCTTGAACATGACTAGTGTTTGATATATATATATATATATATATATATATGGAGAGTGATGATCTCATTTGTGTGCATTTTGTATTCAAATGCAAAATCTTAAATAATGCACACATCTTGGGGGAGCAATCCTATAGGCTTTTTGAACATTAGTTGTCTTCATTTGATATTTGATCCCGATGACGTGTCTCCTTGGAAGACAA
The DNA here is from genome assembly GCA_947311845.1 of Poa pratensis. Classification (NCBI taxonomy): domain Eukaryota; kingdom Viridiplantae; phylum Streptophyta; class Magnoliopsida; order Poales; family Poaceae; genus Poa; species Poa pratensis. The sequence continues at coordinate 268,508 of CAMZMU010000014.1, forward strand.
ACATTTTTCGTCTTGGTACTTGTGCCATCATGAAAAGTGTAGAGGGTTTGGTTTATTCCTTGATGATATTTTCATCATTGGTATCTTGATTTCATTGGTATCTTTTCAAAGTGGTATCTTCACTCATGTGTTGATTTGGGTATTTGATATAATTTGGACACTTTGTTTTCTTGTCACACTTGTGTGTGCTTTGTTGTTTACTTGGTGTTTTGTCTAAATTATATCTCGTTTGGTTCTTGAAAGTCATGTGCATGCATATTTATTATATGTATATCTTATGGCATGCTTACTTTCGTTGATCCAATATATAGGATAAACTCCATCAAATCCTAAATGACTAAGATGTGCATGAAATTCAATTTCATATCAATATGCACATATTTATGTGGAGTTTGTCCTATGTATTGTAGTTGCTCTAACTACTTTGGACCCAATGAGTTTGGGTACCATTTGTACTTGAATTTGTTTTAGGTACATTGGAGATGCATTGGAAGCTTGTCTCATTTACAAGGAAGGTGTTATCACCATGTGCTTATTGGAGCCAAGCTCGGATGATCATGAACTCTTATCTTCTACATCACCAATGCTATCTCGGTAACAAGTATCTACCTCATGCATACTTTTCTAGCTTTCAACCTTGTGTAGGTTGTTTCATGGCATGAATCTCTTTTGTTGCAATTCATTTGGTTCTTGCAAAAATTTTATTGCAAATGTGAGTAAGCCGGGATGATTACATATCAAGGGGAATATATATAATCATTTTCATGATTCACCAATCCCATATATGTTAATCTAGCACTTTCTACTCTATGTCTCGCATATGCAATATTGATGTTTTCAAAATCATTTGCCTTTTGCGATACTTGTTATCTTTCTCGGAGCATCCTTTTTATCACTTTATCTCTTGTGGATAGTTTTGATGCTATGATGAGTATGTGTTGGAAGTTCATCTATATCCCTTTAAGATAAAATTGAGCTTTGTGCTATGCTTTTAAGCAAAATCTTATGGTGTATTTATGACTTCCACTTGGATATCATGTTCCCTAGCTTTGTACCTATTTTGTGTGTACATGTTTATTTGTGGACTTTGGTGTCTACTTAGAAACTTATACACATGAGAATAGTTACATCTTTAATTGGTATTCCAATTCTTTAGTGACCACCCTTTATTCTTTTTTGATTCTTTGGTGGTTTCTAATTGCACAAGCTTTGTTTTTTTTGTGTTATGCTTTTGCATCTTAATAAGCTTGTGACCTATTTGTTAGTTGTTCCTGGTTTGTGTTCAAAATTTCTAGGAGGGAGTGAGGATTCCATGTTGTGCACACTATATTAAATGCAAATCCTTTTTGTGCACGTACCTTGGGGAGTTCCCTCTTGATTTTGAGAACACTTTTTGGATCCTTTGATTGGTTACTTCTTTTGTCGAAGTTCTTTCAATTGTTTTTCTTTTGCAATCTTGGATCCTCAATATAGTTTGATCTCCTTCCCAACTATTCGTCATTGGATATGTGCATTTGATTTCACTCTTTTTATGAGAAATGCATAAATTATGGGGGAGCTCTTACTATATTGGCCTTCAAAATTTTTCCTCCCATTTCGGCAATCGATGCCAATGGGGGAGAAGTTTACAGGGTTTAAGGGAAATTGGTTTTATGCTTTAGTTTCGTTCTTAAGCATTTGCCTTTCTTGCTCTTGCATCCTTGCTCTTTGTGTTGCATGGTTGCTTACATTCATTATATAAACCCTCGTAAAAGGGATTGTCATCAATTACCAAAATGGGGGAGATTGAAAATGCATGTGTTGCCCCATTCATGGTTTTGGTAATTAATGACAATCTCTATGGACTAATGTTTGCATTGAGATATCTTTATAAATCGTGTCCATGAAGAAGATTGGAGTTCATGTGTTGGACTCTAGAAAATTTTATAATGACCAAGGTTCTATCCAAGGGTTTATATGAAGAGTGGTCATCTTGAGTTGAGCTTATTGCAAGTATGGCTTGGAAAGAATATTGTATCTCCAAGCCATCCTATACATCAAGAGAAGAAGATGAAGTGCAAATGGATACATGAAGACGAAGCTTAGCAAGGCTCTCCCATCATGGTGTATGGGGGAGTATTTGGAGAAGTCTTCATCAAGCATGTGCTAGCAAGCGTAATCAAGAAGGTGGTCCCTTGAAGAGGTCAAGATCGTTATCATGTAGCTCAAGTGGAATGCGCAAGGCAAAGGTATGATCTTGATAGGGTTTCTATTTTACCGGTCTCATGGTGTTAGTGGGAGACCGGATTATAGGATAGACGGCGTACTATCAAAAGGGGCTCTCAAGTAACTTGATCGCATCTTTGTGGAGAGCTCAAACCTTTGCATACTTGGCATATCATCTTTCTTGGTTCTTATTTGGCTTTTATCCATGTGAGAATTTAGAGCTTGTGTTCATCTCCATGCCAAGCTCTAGTTCATCAAAAACAGATTTCATATGATCATCTTGTGATGTTTTTGATGTTGGAGGTTTTACCGGTTTGTCTTTTGTAGAGAGGTTAAACTCTCCTCTTGTGTTCTCCTCCTCACATGATGGACTATGATGTGCATATGCTTAATCTTGTAGAGCTTGTGAGTATCTTCTAACAAGCCCAAGATCATAGAAAACGGAGTCCGGATGAGAAACATATTGCAGTTTTGGTTTGGAGGTTTTATCGGTTGTTCTTTTATCGAGAGGTCTAACCTTTCCCCATTTGGTTTTATCCTCCATTGTTGGACTATGATGTTTCTCTGCATGATCTTGTAAAGCTCTTCGTTAAGATTCCAATGAGCCAAAGATCATCGAAAATGGAGATCGGATGCTCAAGATATCGTCGTTTTCGTTTGGGTTTTTTCTGCAGTTTTTCAGTCCAGCGGTAGTACCGCCCGGGTACCGCCGGGTACCGCTGGGAGTCCAGTACCGCGCGCGTTTTGAGCGCCCGAAATCACCCGGAGCGGTAGTACCGCTACCGGGGCGGTAGTACCGCTGCCTGGAGCCCGTTTTGAGCCTGTTTCTCTGTTCTAACTCCCCAGGGGCGGTGCTGGGCTAGCGGTAGAACCGCTGCCTGGAGCCCGTTTTGTGCCTGTTTCTCGGTTCTAACTCCCCAGGTGGCGGTAGTACCGCTGGGCTAGCGGTAGAACCGCTGCCTGGAGCCCGTTTTGAGCCTGTTTCTCTGTTCTAACTCCCCAGGGGGCGGTAGTACCGCTGGGCTAGCGGTAGTACCGCTCCTGGGCGTGTTTTTCAGGTAACGGCTAGTTTTTGGAGGTCTTATTTAAGGGGGTCTTCTTCCCCATTGACTCTAAGAAGGTGAGCACGTTTTTCCTCTCTCCTCCATTGTTGAAAGCTCATTTCTTTGATTACTCCCAATCACTCCATCCAAACTCGTTGATCTTTGGAGGATTGAAGGAGGAGATCTAGATCCACATTTCCACCGAGCCGTTTCTCCTCTAAGTGAGGGGAACCCTTTCGATCTAGTTCTTGAAGTTCCATTTGTTGTGTTCTTCGTTGTTCTTCCTCTCTTCTCCCCCCATAAGCATTAGTTGCTTGTGGTGGGATTCAAGAGTGAAGGATTTGAGCCTTGTGCTCTTGCCTTTTGCATTTGGTGCATCGGTGTGCTCTCCACGAGGATTCGTGGAAGTTGAAAGCTTGTGAACTTGTTACTCTTGGGTCCTTGGACCCTAGACGACTTTGTGGTGGTTGGACCCTTGTGTGGTCACTTGAAGCCGTTCGGGAGCCCCCAATCCCATTGTGGGTTGTGCCTCGGATTGTTGTTGAGAGCCGTTCGGGAGCCCCCAATCCCTTTGTGGGTTGTGCCCCGGATTATTGTTGAAAGGCTCCGGATTCCGCCTCGAAGGAATACCGATAGTGGAAGGTGAACCAAACCTTTGTGGTGCGGTTCATCGGAGAAGAGGGTGAAACCTTTGTGGTTGTTGAACCGTTGTGTCGGTTCACACCTCTCCAACGAGATGTACTCCCTTTCAAGGAGGAACTCGGGAATACATCCTCGTCTCCGCGTGCTTCGGTTATTTCTATACCCGAGCTTTTTACTTATGCACTTTACATTGTGATAGCCTTCGTGCTTGAAGTATTCTATATTGTTATCACCTTGTTGCGTGTCTTGCTTAGCATAAGTTGTTGGTACACATAGGTGAGCCTAGTTTATTTAGGTTGTTGGCTTGTTAATTTAAACATCAAGTTTTTATTCCGCAATTAGCAAGCCTAAACCGGAAAAGTTTTAATCGCCTATTCACCCCCCCCCTCTAGGCGACAACATTGTCCTTTCACCACCCCCTGGACTAAGGTTTGTGGTGGTAACTTTTGTATCTCTCCTCTCTCTTGAGCTTCACTAATTAGTACCGTATGAGCTGCTGAACATGATTACGGTTATCTATGTAATACCTTTGTGGTGAATATTATGGTGTGAGATGATTTGTTATGCATTTACCGTTGTGTTGGAGCTTTTGTGATTTGTCATACTTTGAATTATGATGTATGTGGGTACGGGATGGCCGATGTGACACGGTATAGGTATTGAGTGACACAGTACCGCCCAACATCCTTTATCTGGGGGTAAAAAGAAAGAGTATGATGTGGGAGTGAGAGAAACCACGCTAGCCTTACGAGGGGTGACCTAGCGACACAAATGAGTATTTCTTTCAACTATGTGTTTTAGGACATATAGCCGTCATAAAAAGCTACCATTAAAACATGACAATTGTGTGTACTTTATCTATAACATGATGATCACCGTAGATGAGAGAGAGAGAGGATTAAGTGAACCCATGAACCATGTCCATTGTTCCCATAAGAAACACACACTTGAGCTTGTCTCTTGCTACATAGAGGATTGGGCTTTCTCCCTTTGAGAGCTTTCACTTGTCACTACCTTTGTCTTGTCCTCTTGCAAAGAAGAGGATTGGGACACTTTTACATCCATCAAACCAACCACCTTGCTCCTTAAACTTGTTTAGTGCATAATCAACTAAAACTTGTGATACTTTAGTTGTAGGGAACAGATAACTTTTCTTTCTTGCTCCTGTGGATCGATACCTTACTTCCACATTGAGAGGTGCTACAGTGATCCCTTGCTCTTGGGGGTTATCAAGTACTTTTCTGGCGCCGTTGCCGGGGAGCGTAGCGCTTAAGTTTCTATTCTTGTGTGCACTAGACTAAGCTTGGGTAGGTTCCTTTTATATCTTACAATCATCTAAGCTTGGGGAGGTTCTTTGACTTGTTTGATGATACTATGTCTCCCATTTATGATGATGAATATGATATTTTCAGTCCACCCACTATTGAGTATAAAGTTTATTGTGATTATGATATGCCTCCTATATATGATGATTACAATGATTATTATGAATGTTTTACTCCCACTATTCCTAATGAAACTGTTTATGCTTATGTGGAGAGTAATGATACTTTTATGCATATGGATCATGATAAGAATGTTTCATGTGAGCTATATTGTTGTGTTTATCAATGATGCTACTGAAAGTTTTTTGAGAGAGGGAGACATGATTTCATATATCTCAAAAATATTAAGTCTTCTCTCTTTTTGTTGAAAATTTTGAAGTTGCACTTGCTTTGCCTTCCTATGCTAGTCACTTTGTGCTTTATTGATTTATTTTTTACAAGATCCCAATGCATAGGAAGTGGGTTAGACTTAAATGTGTTTGATATTTGCTTCTTGATGCTCTTTTATATTCAACTCTTATTCCTATGGGAGCATCATTAAAACTATCAAGCCTAGCTATATGGCTATAAAGAAAGCGTTTTGCGGGAGGCAACCCGGTCATTTTTTGTGTCCTCTTGCTGTAACAAGAGACTTTGTGTCTAGTTTAGTTTCTGGAGTTTTAAATAAAGTGCCAAGTTTTACCCATTTTGGTCTTGAAAAGTTGCTTATTGAGTTCGGAGATTTTATTCCTGCACGAGTCAGTGCACGGTATGATTTTTAGTTCTTATTCTGTAACTCCGAATGAGCTCATATTTGAACTGTAGTTGCAACTTTTCATCCTCTGTATGCATGAATTTTTTCGGAATTTTTCGAGAACGTTTGGTAGGGTAGAAAAATACGTTTTGCTGTTGCTGTTTTTCTGGACAGATTCTGTCCCATTTTGTTTGATGCATGCTTTGAGCTTTTAAGTTGAATATTTTTGATCCAATTGAGTTTATGAGTAGGCATACAACATTATACACTTTCTGTACATTCATATGAATTTTTGTTCAAGGATTATATGCAGCAAGGAACCTATTTGTTTATCACTATTAATGCACCCCACAGAAAAGAGATGGGAGAAACGGTGTTTTGAAGTTTTTTCACAGGGATTGGAGGAGATGCACCAAGAGCTATCCAAGGATGGTGAAGACCATAAGCTTGGGGATGTGAGACAACCCCGCTGGACCTACACACTCTCGGTTTGCACACGTCCAACTTCTGTTTTTCGATCGAAACACTTTATCGCATAAACTTGGAGCGTCGTTTTTTGTTTTTGTTTGAGTCTTGAGAGACCACCACACTATCAATTATATATGAGAGAGCTACTGGAAATATGGGTTGAAATATGTTGGATGCTTTTATAAGATTGGAAAAAGGGATGTTTGACTTGATTTTTAATGATACATATAGTTGCATGATTTATGAGCTTGTTTATGAGTAATAGTTTGCAAATTCTTTTTGTAGAGCTATCACTTATTCATGTTTTGGTGCTGATTGTTATTTCACTTGGTTTAACATGGATTAGTTAGTTCTATGGACACTCATGCATGCATCTAGATGGTCAACTTTCTCCCTCTTGCTAGCCCAAAAACTCCAACAAGTAAAAACTTGTTTCCAACACCTTCAACCAAAGTTATTCCAGTGAGTCCACCATATCTACCTATTGGCTTTATGCTATTCCGAGTATGTTCATCATGATATTTGTGTTATCTTACCTCTGAATGAAAATGATTATGTTATTGATTGCCATGGAAAAGTTGGTTATATAGCTCTCACGAACTTGATGCACATTTTACTATCATTGCAATAAATAAAACATGACCCATTGTGATTAAGATTATGATGCTAGTGGCTTGATAAATGTTCGAGGTTGGGAGTTAGCCCATATGTGCTGTCACATGCAAAGCTTTCAACATGCTCCTTCATCTCATTTAGTTGATATCATGTACTTTTGTTTATGGATGCCTATCATGGTGAAATGAGGTGGAAATGAAGTAGTTCAAATGAGTTTGTATAAATGGTTAGAGAGACGCCTGGGCCGCTAATCTAAGCCATGCATTATTCATGGTGGAAATTTACTTACATGCTATGGTGAATTATCTATGACACACCTTACAATAAAAAGCTATTCCAATGGTAAATAAAAAGGGTGTTGAGGTTTTTCATCCTGTTTGTTTGTCTTGTCATTTGGATATGGGCTTGTTCCATATCCTGGGACAAGAGGTACCCCAGTTGACGCTCTTGATGATACTATTATTACTTACAATGATATATAACTTGAACTTGCTTTGTTTCCTAAGTTGAGTAATCATGGTGCAGGTACTTGTATTCAAGGGGCATGAGACATCCAACCTTTACTTTGTCAAGCACACTACTCATATTTGATTTCACTTTAAACCTTAATCATTCAAGATGCTATGATAGGGGCAATGAGAGCTTGACACCAATGAATACCTTATTGCAATCATTAACTTAAGTAGGAGAGTTTGGAAGTTGGATGAAACTTATGCATGCTTTTCCTCTACTCACATATACATCTTTCCAAAGTGTACACCTATCATATTCAGATTTTCATCTACACTCTATGACCATTGTAGGATGTTCTTCTTATCATTATGCATACATGTGTTCCATATTACTTGCTACTATGTTACACTTTGTGAACTATCAATGAACATCCTTGTCTTGAATACTTGATATCACTTCATAAACTATTTGCATATTGCTACTCTTTTGAAGAATGAATCATTTGACTATATGTAGCAATAGTAATCATCTTTGATATCCATTGTTAAGTATTAAATTGCAAAGTCCATGTTAGTTTTATCATCTTCATACTCGAGGACGAGCATGGATTAAGCTTGGGGATGTTGATGCATGTAAAATGCATACATGAATTTTGCACTTTAATTGCTTATAATCCAATCATATTGCATCATATAAGGGTTATATCAATGTTTTATCATGATTTTGGAAATATCTTAATGATTTCCTATTTTTATGGAATTAACCCTGCACAGGCAGAAAACCCCGTTTTCTTATTTTAATGTTTCAGAGACCCAAACGTCAACGAAATCACCTGGAAATTTACGGGCGTCAATATTTGGAAGGAAGAAGGACTACGGAAAAAGGAAGCGAGCAAACGGAGGCCTGAGGGCCGAACGGGTGGGTCCCACGTGGCCTCCGAGGGCCAAACGAGCATGGCCCACGCGGCCACAGTACCAGGCCACGTGGGACCCACCCGTTCGGCCCTCGTGGCTCTGTTGCCGTCGATCTTCGCTCCACCGACATAGTCTTGACCTAAAAACGACTATAAAAAAGGTCCCCTGGCGTTTCGCGAAAGGAGGCGGCGGAGAAACACAAAACCAGAAAACAGAGAGACAGAAGGCTGCCGCCGGAGAAGATCGAAGGGGGGGAAACGCCGCCGGAATCGCCTCCGGAGGCTCCACCCCCCTCCGGCGTGTTCATCATCAACATCTACAGCAAGAACTTCTCCACCATCATCACCATGATGAAGGGGGATTAGTCCACCCCCTGGACTAGGGTTTGTGGAGGTAACTTTTGTATCTCTCCTCTCTCTTGAGCTTCACTAATTAGTACCGTATGAGTTGCTGAACATGATTACGGTCATCTATGTAATACCTTTGTGGTGAATATTATGGTGTGAGATGATTTGTTATGTATTTACCGTTGTGTTGGAGCTTTTGTGATTTGTCATACTTTGAAGTATGATGTATGTGGGTACGGGATGGCCGATGTGACACGGCATAGGTATTGAGTGACACAGTACTGCCCAACATCCTTTATCTGGGGGTAAAAATAAAGAGTATGATGTGGGAGTGAGAGAAACCATGCTAGCCTTACGAGGGGTGACCTAGAAACACAAATGAGTATTTCTTTCAACTATGTGTTTTAGGACATATAGCCGTCATAAAAAGCTACCATTAAAACATGACAATTGTGTGTACTTTATCTATAACATGATGATCACCGTAGATGAGAGAGAGAGAGGATTAAGTGAACCCATGAACCATGTCCATTGTTCCCATAAGAAACACACACTTGAGCTTGTCCTCTTGCTACATAGAGGATTGGGCTTTCTCTCTTTGAGAGCTTTCACTTGTTACTACCTTTGTCTTGTCCTCTTGCAAAGAAGAGGATTGGGACACTTTTACATCCATCAAACCAACCACCTTGCTCCTTAAACTTGTTTAGTGCATAATCAACTAAAACTTGTGACACTTTAGTTGTAGGGAACAGATAACTTTTCCTTCTTGCTCCTGCGGATCGATACCTTACTTCCACATTGAGAGGTGCCACAGTGATCCCTTGCTCTTGGGGGTTATCAGCATGTCACCTCATAAATTATTTTGTTTTTATCGTTTTACCTACTCGAGGACGAGTAGAACTAAGCTTGGGATGCTTGACATGTCTCAAACGTATCTCTAATTTCTGATGTTCCATGTTGATATTAGACCAATTGTTACATGTTTTATATACACTTCATAGCATTTTTATGCATTTTCTGGGACTAACCTATTAACAAGATGCCACAGTGCCAGTTCCTATTTTCTGCTGTTTTTGTATTCCAGAAAAGCTAGTCTGGAAATATTCACGGAATTGGACGAAACTTGGACAGAACCTCCTATTTTTCCAACATGAAGACTGAGTCCAGAGGAGAGACAGAGGAGGGCCACGTGGCACCCACACCATGGGGCCGCGCGGCCCCCCCTGCCGCGTCGTGGGTGGTGTGGGGCCCTCGTGGCTCCGCAGCCACCGCCCTTTCGCCTATTTATTCTTCCCGACGCGAAAACCCTAAACACCCGAGCCATTATCCACGAAAAGTTCCAGAGATGCCGCCGCTGTCAACCCTAGCTCGGGAGGGTTCAGAAGCTCTTCCTGGCACCCTGCCGGAGAGGGGAATCATCACCGGAGGGCTCTACATCACCTTGCCTGCCTCCGGAGTGATGCGTGAGTAGTTCATCCTTGGACTACGGGTACATGGCAGTAGCTAGATGGTTGTCTCTCCACTTTATGCTATCATGTTTAGATCTTGTGAGCTGCCTTTCATGATCAAGATCATCTTATTGTAATGCTACAAGTTGTGTTTGCTGGATCCGATGAATATTGAATACTATGTCAAGTTGATTATCAATCTATCTTATATGTTATTTATGATCTTGCATGCTTTCCGTTACTAGGATGCTTTGGCCAAGTAGATGCTTGTAACTCTAAGAGTGAGTATTTATGCTAGATAGTGGGTTCATGCCTCCGGTAATCTGGGAGAGTGACAATAATTTCTAAGATTGTGGATGTGATGTTGCCACTAGGATAAAATAACCGATGCTTAGCTTAAGGGTACGCCGTTAGGTCTAATGCATTTGTTTACATTACACACATTACTTAATACAACTATCCGTTGCTTGCAACTTAATACCAACGGGGAACTCGGATGACAACCTATCGGTGGATTATTAGTCATAGACGCTGTTGGATAATGGTCTATGTATTTTGTCGTAATGCCCACATGAATATCATAGTAATCATCATGTCATATATATGCATTGTCATGCGCTCAATATTTTGTCAATTGCCCAGCAGTAATATTTTCACCCAGCATGTTAGTTATCTTTTATGGAGAGACACCTCTAGTGAACTGTGGACCCCGATCAATTCTTTTACACTGATAATACAACCAACTGCAAACACTGTTCCTTTTCATTCTCTGCAATTTACTACTGTTTTCCACAAGCCGGTGAGATTGACAACCTTACTGTTTCGTTGGGGCAAAATAGTTTGATTGTGTTGTGTGCAGATTCCACGTCGGTCGCCGGATTCCCTGGTATTGCGCCGTGCCATATTCCGCCACTGACAACCTCCAGAAGTGATTTCTTGCTCCTACTGGTTCGATTAAACCTTGGTTTCATACTGAGGGAAACTGCTGCTACACTGCTTCATACCTTCCTCTTGGGGTCTCCCAGCGAACGTGTGATCCACGCAATCAGTCATCTCCGAATGCTATGCACGTTGGAACATACCTGATATGCTGCGCTTGTATAGTTCATCGTTGATGACGGTGTATGCTTTAGATTGTCGAGTGACGTCTTGACTCTGTTATGTCTTCAGGTACCTCGCCGCGGAGTATGTATGCGAGGAAGGGTTGAGTCCAAGTTGGCTCAATGAGGAGTACCTCGACTGGCGGGTCCTTTGTGCTAGGTGCTTTGCTCTTGGCTGGTGCGGCTGATGTAGGAGATGCTCGTTTTTGCTTGATGGATCTAAGCTCGATGCGCTCGAGGAAGACACCAGGTGGAACTTGTGCCTTGGTCGAGCCTAGGTTGGCTAGCATATCAGCCTCTTCATTGCTTTCTCTCCCTATGTGCCGCAACTCGCAGCCTTCGAAGCTGCCCTCCATTAGGTTGTACAGGTCGCGGTAGGCGATCATGTTGTCTGCGATGGCTTCGCAGGCCTTCATTGTTTGCTACACCACCAGGTTCGAGTCACCATAGATCAACAGTCGAGTGCACCCGAGGGCTTTGGCCATTCGCATGCCATGGATCAGGGCCTCGTACTCAGCTTTGTTATTGGATTGTATCTCGCATCCCATCTGCAGGACATAGCGAAGCTTGTCACCTTTTGGTGATATCAGGATGACACCTGCTTCTGCTCCTTCGTTCTTCTTTGAGCCATCGAAGTACATAGTCCATGAGTTGGACACATCTGGTGCTCCTGGCAACTGAGCTTCGATCCACTCGGTATGGAAGTTAGGTAAGACTTGTGCTTTGATGGCCTTCGGGTAATCATACTTGATATCTCGTGGTCCTAATTCGATGAGCCATTTTGCGACTCGCCCAGTGGCGTCGGGATTTGTGAGGATGTCCCCGATCACTGAGGTGCTGATTACAGTGATCGGGTGCTCTGCGAAGTAGTACGTCAGCTTCTTTGAGGACATGAACATGGCGTAGGCCAGCTTTTGATAATGCGGGTACCGCTGCTTGGATATGGAGAGGACTTCACTCAAATATTAGACTGGGTGTTGTATGCTTTGGGCATGTCCTTCTTCCATGCGTTCGACCACCAGTACGGTACTTACCACCTTGTTAGTTGCGGAGACATATAAGTATAGTGGCTCACGTTCCCTTGGTGCGATGAGGATTGGAGGACTTGTGAGGACTCGCTTGAGATCCCTGAAGCCTGCTTCGGCTTCTGGCGTCCACTCGAATTTGTCTGCTTTCTTCATCAGCCGATAGAACAGGAGTGCTTTTTCGCCTAAGTTGCTGATGAAGCGGCTGAGTGCTGCCACTCGACCCGCTAGTTTTTGGACGTCATGAAGCTTTGAAGGCCTTTGCATTGTCAAGATGGCCTGTATTTTCTCCGGGTCCGCCTCGATTCCACGAGCTGAGACTAGATATCCCAAGAGCTGCCCTGCTGGTATGCCGAACGTGCACTTCTTCGGGTTGAGCTTGATGTCGAAGCGTTTGAGGTTTGCGAACGTCTCTCGCAAGTCATCGAGTAGTGTGTTTTCCTCCCTTGTTGTTATGACGATGTCGTCTACGTAGACCTGGACATTTCGCTCAATTTGCTTCTTGAGGCAATCTTGCATCATGCGCTGGTAGGTTGCGCCTGCGTTCTTAAGCCCGAAAGGGATAGTTGTGTAGCAGTAGACCCCGAGTGGGGTTATGAACGCCATTTTCTCTTCATCTTCTTCCTTCATACTTATCTGGTGGTAACCTGAGTAAGCATCCAGGAAGGACAGGCGAGCGCACCCGGCGGTGGAGTCGACGATCTGGTCGATTCGAGGTAATGGAAAATGATCCTTTGGACAACAGTTATTGAGTGCTGTGAAATCTACGCACATCCGGAGGATATCTGTGTGCTTCTTCTCTACAAGTACGGGGTTAGCCACCCATTGTGATTTCTTGATTTCTCTGATGAAACCTGCTGCGAGTAGTCTGTCGACTTCAGCTTCGACTGCGGCTCTTTTCAGGGCAGATATGTGGCGCATTGTTGGCTTGATTGGTTTAGCATCTAGAAATAATTGGAGAGAGTGCTCAGCGAATTCCTTGGGAATACCTGGCATGTCGGCTGGACACCACGCAAATATATCCCAGTTCTCACGGAGAAATTCGACGAGCGCGCCTTCCTATGCGATAGGCAGACTCGAAGAGACATTGACTGTCTTGGTCGGATCGGTCGGGTGCACCTGATGCGACCTTGTGTCATTGGTGGCATTGAATGCTCTGTCGACTGCCACCTTCTTGTGTTCCGGCATAAGTGTTCGATCGTTGGAGACCGCTAGATCGGCGAGTGTTGCTTCCATGCCGAACATCTCAGAGATTTTGCTAAACTCTCTGTCGCAAGAATCGGACTTTTGGAAGTTTTCTTTGACTGTGATTACTCCTTTTGGTCCAGGAATTTTCAGCTGAAGGTATGCGTAGTGTGGGACTGCCATGAATTGAGCGAACGTCGGGCGTCCAAGTATGGTGTGGTATTGTGACTTCCAGTCGACAACTTCGAATTCAATCGACTCTGTCCTGAAGTGGTTTTTGTCCCCGAATGTAACGTCGAGTTGTATGGTGCCTTCTGGTCTTATTGCTTTGCCAGGGACGATACCATGAAAGATATTTGAGGATTTTGGCAGGTTTTCAACTGACCTGTTCATTTTGTGGAGCGTATCCACGAAGATGATGTTTATGCCGCTGCCACCATCCATGAAGACCTTGGACATGGCATAACCTCCAATTTGGGCGTTGAGTACCAGAGCAGAGTGCCCTGGACGAACTACCGATGGTGGGTGGTCTTCTCTGCTGAAGCTTACTGCAGTTTCGGATCCCTTCAAGAATTCAGTTATGGCAGGAGGTGACAAGACCGCCATATTTACTTGTCGAGTGCGAAGTTTTTGCTCCCTGTTGGAGGGACGACCTTTCTGTATCATGTACATCTGCCCTTGGGGCGGAGGGTATTGAGGTTCGTCCACCCGAGGTACGGGTTGTATGGCACCCGCGATATTTCCGCCTGCGGCAGGCTGTGGTGGTAGAGGTGGTGCCATCAGAACGGACACGCTGTTTGGCTGAGGCACAGGTGCAGGTGCGGGTGCGTGTGCGGCTGTTGACTTTCTGAGTTGCATGTACTCAGATGCTAGTTGGTCGAATTCTCTGCAGTTTCTCATCGAGTGATTGGAGCGCAATTTTCCATCTTCCCCCTTGTACAGGTGGAATCTGCAATCAGCATCCATCTTGTCATCGAATGATCGCTCGTTTTGTGCGCCGGAGCGTGACTTGCGCCAATCTTTCTTCCTGTAGCCGTCGCTGCGTTGGTCACGGTCTCGACTGCTCCGGCGATCATCTCGACTGTCCCGGCGATCATCTCGACTATCCCGTCGATCTTCTGACCGTCGGTCGCTTCTGTCTTGGTCATTGCGGGGTGTGGAGAATCCAGCCGCCATGAATTTGGGTCTGTCGTCGTCGTAATGACGTTTTGAACGTTTGCACCTCCGGTCGTCTCTGTACGAGTCCCTGCGGTTTCGACTGCCGCTATCATGATTGTCACGGGGTGAGGACCCGCGTGTGGTGCGCGCCATGTCTTCTCCGTCTGCCCACTCAGTCACGATCTTTAGGAGGTTAGCCACAGAGGTTGGCTTTTGGCGACCATGTGCTTCTTTGAAATCTCGCCTGGCAAGGCCCATGATGAAAGTATTCATGGCCATATATTCTGAAATTACTCCAACTGAGTTGCGTATCTCAGTCCATCGTCGGATGTATGACCTCAACGTTTCGTCCGAGCGTTGAATGCAGGCCTCAGTTCTTCGAACGTTTTTGGTCGCTCACATAGAGGCTCAAAGTTTTTGACGAAGTCTGCGCGGAAGTGATGGCCCTTCACGTAGTTACCTGCGTGAAAAGTAAATGGGTTAGGTTGAGACTCCAAGTGCAGAGTGTGTAGTAAGTGGAAGACGTGTTTTCCCCACAAGGGGTGACTCGAGGGTTTAATATCAAACTCTCGGGGAATCAGTAGTGAAGATTTATCTTTCCTATCATTCTTTTGGTTACCTACAAAACAAAGTAAATGTTTTGGTTCTCAACCTCACCTAGTGGTTGTCAAGCACAAGGTGTGAGAATGATATCAAGATAATATGCAATGCAAACAAGAAATAAATATGCAATGGTGGTAAATAAATATGCAAGGATGGTAGTGGCAATGATAAATGATATTTTTGGGTTTTTTATGATGAATGCAAGATGTAAAAGTGTTTTTGTATTTTCGGATTTTTCAATGGCAGAAAATGGAAAAGTGGTAAAAGTTGTTGGAAAGGTGTTTCTTATGATTAAAAATGGACCGGGGTTCATAGTTTCACAAATGCACTCTCTCTCTTTAATAAAGTGGTAGACAATGAAACACTAGAGTTGACATATGAGATTGCAACACAACAGTTTAATAACAAGTTATAATTATATGGGCATCACGTCCTAACATAGAGACCTTTTGGTTATTAGTCTCTCTTATACTCCACCAAGATGCGAACTAAATCATAACACCCCAGTAATTAAGATAACTCAGAGTATAGCAATAAGTATCATGACATGAAGTTAAAATAAGAACATGCTAGATCTAGTCATGGAGGAAGTGGCAATGGTCACACAACATCTCCGGTAGCATGGTATTTCTTTTAATCCCTAGTGAGGCAACAAAGTAAGGTAGGGATACCCAAGTGGATCGCAGAACTTTCTCTCACGTTCACTGCACTAGCCACCCCCCGTTACTCCAACTAATGCACACGTTCCCCCTGACATGCTCTCATAAACATGCTTGATCATCACAAGCAAATAAGAACGGGGTATATAATATGCATCTACTTTCATAACTGAAACAAAACTATTGCAATCTCAAACATATATTAACTCATAAAAAGATCCACCACAAAGGTATTACATAGATGACCGTAATCATGTTCAGCAGCTCATACGATACTAATTAGTGAAGCTCAAGAGAGAGATACATAAGTTACTTCCACAAACCCATAGTCCAGAGGTGGACTACTCCCTCTTCATCATGGAGACGGTGGAGAAGTCATTGGATAAGATGGAGACCATGCCGGCAGCGCCCCACCAGAGTTTTCCCCCTCCAATCTGCAACTCCAGATCTCTGTTTCGGTGTTTCTGTGTTTCTGCGGCGCCCCCTC
This sequence comes from Poa pratensis, assembly GCA_947311845.1. NCBI lineage: Eukaryota > Viridiplantae > Streptophyta > Magnoliopsida > Poales > Poaceae > Poa > Poa pratensis. The sequence goes on from CAMZMU010000014.1 coordinate 284,918, forward strand.
CAGAGAATGTCGGGAGACTATTTTTATAGGAGGTTTTAGGTCAAAACGGAGTCGGTGGAGGAAAGATCGATGGCAACGGAGCTCCAAGGGCCAAAAGGGGGGTCCCACGCGGCCAGGTACATGGGCCTCGTGGGCCCACTCATCTGGGCCCTCGGGCCTCCGCTTGTTTGCTTCCTTCGCTCCCACGCTTTGTTCCTTCCAAAAACTGATGCTCGTAAATTTCCAGGTCATTTGGACGTCGTTTGTGTCCCTGAAACATTAAAATATAGAAATAGGGTTTTCTGCCTGGGCAGGGTTAATTCCATAAAAAATAGGAAACATATCAAATATTCCCAAAATCATTATAAAACTGTGATATAACTCTTATATGATGCAAATATGACTGGAATATATGTAAAATAATGCAAAGTTCATGTATGCATTTTACATGCATCAACGTCCCCAAGCTTAACCTATACTCGTCCTCGAGTATGAAGGTGATAAAACTAACATGGACTTTGCAATTTAATACTATCAATGGATATCAAAGATGATTATTATTGCTACATAGAGTAAAATGATTCTATAGCGTACCTGCACTTAGAAATTGGCAAGGTACCTGTGTATAGTGCAAACCCCTGGATCGATTCATTTGCACACACAGTCTAAGATGTAATATCACAACATTGTATCATTTATTACACGGGATCCAGTACTTAGGAAAATATCCTTTACAAATTGCATAGCACGAAGCTAGCTTTGAAAGAGTAAAGCAGCGGAAATAATAATCTTCATGGAGTCCTCATCCTTAGCATGTGCTACAGGCGAAAACATGTTGGTTGCAGACTCGAAACCCTTAACGTAAACTCACTCGTCATCAGAACAATCTGCAACAATTAAAATTTTGCAACAGAGTGGGTCAGATACCATTAAAATGGACCTGGCAAGTGACACTATGTGTACACTTAATGGAATAACTCTATAGCCTATATGCATATTTGGCTGGTGGAGTTCAAGGCTAATTTGCATAAAGCCAATTTTTCCTATCTCTTTATAAAACACTTTTCGTTTGTCAAAATAGGTATGGCATGAAAACCATCCTCTTGTCTACCTTTGCTCAAAATTTTAACTTAAGAAAATGATATGTTGGGAGCCTCCGTTGTCGTCCTTGATCAGCTGCTCAAATTGTCCGTAACCGGGGACACGGCTAAGTACTTAGATTTTTAACTCTCGAGAGGTTGTGCACTTTCACCACGAGACCCAGACAAACTATCCTCAAGCACTCAATTTGAGCTAAGGAAAATGGGAGAGTTGAGACGAGACATTTGGGAAAAAGTCCCCTGTTCCTCTGGCAGACCCAAAGATATTCATCTACTGAGACGTGCCGGAATCAGGTTCCTAGAACTTACTTAGTCAAGGCAGAGCCATAATACCAAGTGGCTGCACTGGAAGCATCTTCACTTAGACAAAACATTGGTCCCTTTATTCCTGGGTGGCAATCCACAAGTGAATAAACACTCAACTCTTTCAGCCATGCAAGCCCAAATCCACCCAGGTGTTTAATTAACTTAGTAGAAATTAACTTTACAATAAAACACTTTTGCATAGCATCAATAATTCTACTAAGTTATCAATAGGATTCTAGACACAACTAGTGTAAAGGGAATAGTAGTTTTAGCATAGCAATACTATCCAACACATGCATATAAAGAAATACACCAAGTCATGCATAGAAAAATACTTAGGAAATTTATGGGGTGTGCCACTTGCCTTGGCAACAAGGAGTGTAGTAGTAGCAGTTGCAACCACCTTCGTATCTCTCCGAAATTTCTAACACATCAAACAAACCACAAATAAACATACAATCATAAATGCAACACTTAGAAAAATATGACATGCATGGAATGCAAAATGATACACAGAATTATGATGAGAAAGACACACAAAACAAATTAAGGAAAAGGACATAAAATAACTTAATCCCATTGGCTAAGGCAAGGTCAAGGTTGAGCAAGAAATAACAACTTGAAAAGTTGTAAGGTTAATTTAAGTCTTCACACGTTTGATCTTCAAAACATCTTCAACTCCTTTGTATTCTTCAATGGTCTTCAATTAGCACTCTATGAACTTAGTCTTAAACACCAAGGACTTGGTCTATGTCCAAGGTGAGACAAAAATAGAAAGAAAGAGAAGATAGAAAGAAAGAAGTATTTGGTCATCCAAGAATCTTCAATTTCTTTGTAACTTTCTCCTTGGTGTGTTGACTCCATTGAAAAATGTGGACTTGATGGTTCTGCAGACTTGATTGTTGGTAGCATTAAGGTTGGTCTTGATTGTAGAATATTCACCAAGAAGTTTAAGAGAAGAAGGAAGAAAAGAAGAGAGAGGAAAAGAAAGACTTAGAAAAAGGTAGGATGGTTGGTCTTCATGAATTTCCTCTTGATTTCTTCTAAGTACTTTTCTTCTTGAAGTTGCTTCTGGACTCTTGTTTTCTTGCTAAGTCCTTCTTTGTTTCTTCATTGTTTCCACTAATTTCTAACTTAGTGATTTTGACTAGAGAGGTCAAGAGATCTACCATGCATCCTCAAAAATTCTAAAGAGGAAGTCATGTAAGAAGTACCAAATATTACTAAGTACTTAATATGCATGCCATGCTTATGAAAATGCTCTAAGGAATTGCAAGCAAGAAAGATGGTCAAAATATAGCTAAGGACCAAGGGTCAACAACAAGTCACTAAAATTATTCTAAGGAAAGTTAACACATAAGAGATGCTAAAATTTATAAGGAAAAAGTGTTGTCAAATACTTGTCAAATATTTTCTAAGGAAGAAATAGTTTTGTTTTGAGAGACAAAATATTTCTAAGTAATTTTATCAACTAAAGTCATCAAAATATGGCTAAGTCATGTTTCAGTCGAAATATAAGAAGGAAACAATTCTTAATACATTTTATTAATTAAAATAACACCTAAAATGCATTTAATCAATAATTAATTACAAAATTCATAGAAAATACTTTTACAAAAATAGTAGAGTAAACCTACGGCCAAGTATTAAATAAACAAAGTTAAAACAATTGGATTTGCCCAAAAATCAATTTTTAAATTTAAGTTAAGTCAAATTTACTTAAACAACCAAATTTAAAATTTGAACCAATTTGAATTTGTCAAAACATAAATTTAACTATACCAAAAGTTTCTACATGTCATAAGCTTTCCAAAAATAAAAGTTTGCAAAATTTGGCCAAGCCAATAAAAATTAATGATAGATCTAAATTCCAGGGACGTTTCTGCAAAATCGCCAAATAAAAATAAAACAGAGAAAATCTCCTCCACGCTGGCGCTGACGAGGCGTTGACCGCTGACGGGATGCTGACTGGGCTGCTGACGGAGATGCTGACGAAGCGTCGATGTGGCGGCCTCTGATTCGCCGATACCCCTTCGCACGGACGGATCTAACAGGATCCGTTGGATCTAGATCCATCGAACCAGATCGCATTGACCATAAACTAGCGGCTCTTCTTGCCGGACTTATGCCGGTGACCTAACATCTACGGTGGCGCCATCGCCGGCGTACACGGAGACGGCGAACACGAGGGGGAAGGGAACCACAGGGCATACTACGGGATGCAGGAGGTCAAGGCAAGCTTGATGGTGAGGTCGGGGGTCGCGGGCGTGCACTGCTTCTCCCTCTAGTGCTCGCTGGAGTAGAGGACGGCGGCGGCTAGCTTCGGTTGAGGATGGATGCGTCGATCTGGTGCATGAAACAAGGAGGGACCATGTCCATTAGATGAGCACGAGAAAAATAGGAAGAATGATACAAGAGATAGGGCTCGGGGTCGACGCAGTACGCCGGAATCGACGAAGTTTTGCCGGCGACAGTGGCGGACGGCGGCGGTGATTGCGGGCAGCCTGGGGGCGTATTGGCTAGGGTTTTTTGGGGGCAAATACTGCAGTGAACGTGGGGTTTATATGGAGGGCACGGGTGCGAGCAAAACGCAACAAATCCAACGATATAGTGCCGGATTTGGTTAGGGTTTCGGTGTTCTTTGCGTGCGCGAGAGGTTAGGGACGGTGGCGTCATCGATGACGTCATCCTGGGGGTGGCCCACCTGGCTGTGAGAGAGAGGGGAGAGAGGCCGGGGTTGGGCTGGAGCTGGGCTGGGTGCTGTGGATAGCTGCTGGGCTTCGGCCCAGTTAGCTAGAATTCCTTTTTTTTGTTCTTTCTTCTTTTCTCTTTTCTGAAAACTTTGATATCTTTTAAAATACAAAACCAAATTCACTCAAACCAATTCCTAGAGTTTTGTAAAAACAAGGTCTTTGTTTTGAAACTTTCAAAAAGCATTTTCCAAAACATTTTGTCAACTAAATTTTTGAAAGGTGTTTTAAATGAATTTTGGACATAATAATGTCATTTGAAAACTATAGGTTTTTATAAATTCCTTTTGAAACTATATTTTAAACCAAAAAAAAATTATGATTAATAATATTACATATCACTCAAGAGAATATTTGCATAAAATTCCTTTTGTTTAAAAAGGGTTTGATGATTCAAAATGAATCCAAAACTCATTTTAAAATCCAAATACATATTTTCTTTCAAAAGAAAAACTATAAGATTGAAAATATATAAATGGGTAAGTACTAGAATAAATCTCAATACATAAAAATAATTCACAACCAAACACACTTTTCAAATAGAAATCATTTTGATTTCCAAATTAGGTCTTTAATAAACAATTTGACACTTGATGTCCAAATTAAAATAGGTTTAAAACAATCTAGGTGGCTTAAATAAAACTTGAATATCATAAGATAAACCTTTTGCAAGTATTTATATTTCAACAAAATCAATCAATTTGCCAACAACATTAACAGAACAATACATAAAAGTCAAAAGAAAATTTTGGAGCATAAATGCTCTACTAATATATTTTCTTAAATATGTTTTCAAGTGGAAATTTATTTCCCACTTTTGAAGTAACCAAATGCAAACAAAGCTATATGATGATGAATGCATGCATGATTTTTCTTTTAAAAGCAAAATACATAATCGTTTTCAAAAGTTTTAATTTTTTTTGATTTTTTAACTTTTTGAAAAACTTGGGATGTTACAGATTCATTCTTAAAAGGAGTAGCAATATGCAAGATAGATTATGAAGTGATATCAAGTATTCAATGCAAGGATGTTCAATGATAATTCACAAAGTGTAACATAAGAGAAAAAGTACTATGGACCACATGTATGCATAATAATAAGTAAGAATATCCTATAATGGTCATAGAGTATTTGATGAAAATATGAATATAAAAGGTGGACACTTTGGAAAGATATATATATGTTAGTAGAGGTAAAGCATGAATAAGTTTCATCTAACTTCTGAACTTCTCTACTTAAGTTAATGATTGTAATGTGGTAATCCTTGGTGTCAAGCTCTCATTCCCCTATCATAGCATCTTGAATGGTTAAGTTTAAAGTGAAACCAAATATGAGTAGTGTGCTTGACAAAGTACAGGTTGAAAGTCTCATGCCCCTTGAATACAAGTACCTACTCCATGTGTTACTCAACATGGAAAACAAAACTAGTTCAAGTTAAATATTATTGTAAGTAATAATAGTATAATTAAGAGCGTCAACTGGGGTACCTCTTGTCCCAGGATATGGAACAAGCCCATATCAAAATGACAAGACAAACAAACACAATGAACAATCTCAACACCCTTTTTATTTACCATTGGATAGCTTTTTATTGTAAAGTGTATCACAGAAGGTTCACCATAGCATGTAAGTAAATTTCCACCATGAATGATGCTTGGCTTAGATTAGCGGCCCAGACGTCTCTCTAACCATTTATACAAACTCATTTAAACTCACTTCATTTCCACATTTATTTCACCCATGGTAAGCATCCATAAACAAAAGTACATGACATCAACTAAATGAGATGAAGTGCAATGTTGAAAGCTTGCCATGTGACAGCACATATGAGCTAACTCTCAACCAAAGACATTTGTCAAGCCCACAACATCATAATTTTAATCACAATGGGTCATGTTTTATTTATGCAATGAAAGTAAAGTGTGCATCAAGTTCGAGAGAGCTATATAACCAACTTTTCCCATAACAATCAACAATATAAGCATTTTCATTTAGAGGTATAGATAATACAAATATCATGATAAACATACTCGGAATAGCATAAAGCTAATAGGTAGATATGGTGGACTCACTGGAAAAACTTTGGTTGAGGGTGTTGGAGACAAGTTTTTGCTTGTTGGAATTTTTGGGCTAGCAAGAGGGAGAAAGTTGACCATCTAAAAGCATGCATGAGTGTCCATAGAACTAACTAATCCATGTTAAAACAAGGTGGAATAACATTTAGCATCAAAACATGAATAAAAGATAGCTCTTGATAAAATACTTGCAAACTATTATTCATTAACAAGCTCATGAATCATGCAATTATATGTTTCTTTTAAAATCAACTCCAATATCCCTTTTCCCAATCTTATAATGGCATCCAACATAATTCAATCCAAATTTCCAGTAGCTATCTCATATATAAAGGATAGTGTGGTGGTCTCACAAAATAAAAATCAAAACCTAAACAAACAAAAAGATGCTCCAAGTTTATGCGATAAAGTGTTTCGATCAAAAAACAGAAGTTAGACGTGTGCAAACCGAGAGTGTGTAGGTCCAGTGGAGTTGTCTTCACATCCCCAAGATTATGATTTTCACCATCCTTGGATAGCTCTTGGTGCATCTGCTCTAATCCCTGTGAAAAAACTTCAAAACACTGTTTCTCCCATTTCTTTTTCTGTGGGGTGCATTAGTAGTGATAAACAAATAGATTTCTTGCTGCATATAATCCTTAGAGAAAAATTCATATGAATGTCCAGAAAGTGTATAATGTTGTATGCCTACTCATAAACTCAATTGGATCTAAAAGATTCATGTTAAAAGTTCTAAGCATGCATCAAACATAATGAGACAGAATCTGTCCAGAATAACAGCAGCAGCTAAACGTATTTTTCTTCCCTACTTAACTTTGTCGGAAAATTCCGAAAAGATTCATGCATACAGAGGATGAAAAGTTGCCACTACAGTTCAAATATGAGCTCATTCGGAGTTACAGAATAAGAATTAAAAATCATACCGTGCACAGATTCGTGCAGGAATAAAATCTCCGAACGCTATAAGCAACTTTTTCATACCAAAATGAGTAAAACTTGGCACTTTATTAAAAATTCCAGAAACTAAACTAAACACTATGTCTCTTGTTACAGCAAGAGGATACAAAGAAAAAAAACCGGGTTGCCTCCCGTAAAGCGCTTTCTTTATAGCCATATAGCTAGGCTTCTTACTTGATGTTTATTGTGGACGAAGCTCATGAGGGAGCTTGAACTTTGGTATGTCCCTCTTCCTTGGGAAGTGTTCCATGCACTTCTTGTGTGGAAACTGAAATTTCACATTCCCTTCTTTTGAATCAATGATAGCACCTGTAGTACGAAGAAAAGGTCTTCCCAGAATAATTGGACTAGAGGTTTTATTCCCCATATCCATGATTAGAAAATCAACAGGCACAAATGTCATATGTAACACTACCATAACATCACTTACTTTTCCTAAAGCATGTTTAATGGAATCATCTGCAAGTGCAAGTTAAATAGAGCATTTTTCAAGATTTTTCAATTCAAGTACTTCATATAGTTCTTTAGATAAAACAGAGACACTAGATCCTAGATCAAATATAGCATGGTGTGTCTCTTTTCCAATGGTTACTAGGACTTTGGGAATCCATATATGCCCAAGCTTAGGTGGTATCATAGCCTATTGGTTGTACCTAGCAATCTTTTCTTTCAAGACATGATTAGCAATATAAGAATCAAAACCAGCTTGGTTATAGTTGATGGAAGGATTACTTGCAATTTTTTGTAAGATAGATATTAATTCATGCAAGTTACAATTCTCTAAGTCAAGCAATGGTTCCTTTACTTCACTAAGCATTTTAACTTCCTCAACCACTAGTACAGAACGACACATCCGATACCCCTCTATGGAAACGGCACGAGTTAGGCGACGGAGAATTGCGCTTTCCACGTGAGAAACCCGCCCCGCCCCCGCGTCCCGCCTTCATAGGCAACGGTCGCGAATTATTAACCGTTGCCGATATGTTGGTAACGGAGTTTCTTTCTACTCCTTTTGCGATATGTTCTTCAATGGCATCGGACATTTGTATACAACCGTTGGCGAGGTTGCTTATATAAAATTCCTTTTTAGCACTATCTTGGATATTATAAAAGACTGTCGATTCGCCCTTGTTCCTTCGCTCCAGCTTGTTTTTACTCCGCACTCGTGTCCTCCATGGCCAAGAGCATGAGCTCGTCGGGGAGATCGAAAGCGTCCTCCTCCTGCGCCGCCGGGGCCGAGTCAGATCTGCCGCTTGTGAATTGCGTTTGCTGCCGCTGTTGGAACGCGATTCGTCGAGTGTCGCATTCGGATCTGAACCCAGGCCGGATCTACTTCAAGTGTCCAAATCACAGGGTTAGTTCGACGCTTCGACCAGTTTTGATTGATTCTATTATATGTGTGATGCTGATATGAAAGGACATTTATTAATCCCTTGTGTTTTGTGTGTTAGGCAACAACACTAGTGACAATTTAACATGTGAATCAAGTGATGCAGGTTTTAAGTGTGTAAAACATCTTTGCATCGAAACCAAAAAGGGAGTTGAAAAGAGCCAGTTTTGTTGCTGAAGTAAACGGATTATCCGATGTTGAAAGTATCGGATTATCCGATCTGATTTCGCTGGAATTCTGCTAAGGACTAGAAGAAATCTACACTGAAGATGTTCGGATTATCCGAGTTGCAAATATCGGATTATCCGATGATCAAGATTTCGCTGGAATTCTGCTAAGGACTAGAAGAAATGTCACTGAAGATGTTCGGATTATCCGAGTTGGAAATTATCGGATTATCCGATGATCAAGATTTCGCTGGAATTCTGCTAAGGACTGAAGAAATTTCACTGACGCTGTTCGGATTATCCGATGATGTCTGATCGGATTATCCGATTCCATCGGATAATCCGATGACTTGAATCGGATTATCCGATTTGCCTGTCTGCAACGGCTAGAATCTGGGGCAGTATATAAAGGCCTTCTCCTACATTGGAGAGGTACCACGACCAGAAATATCTCCCCACCATTGTTGCAAGCTTAAACTTGGTAGATCTCTCTCCCTAGCCACTCAAACACCTTGTCCTTCTAGGACTTGGGAGAGTTGACCTAGATCTACCCTTCCACCAAAGCGATTTGATTTCCATATCCATTCCTTAGAGGAACTTGTGCATCTTGGGTTCATTGGAACCCGAGACGGTCGTTGGTCGTTCTTGTGGCTTTGGGAGCCGCGGGGACTAGCCGGGAGCCTCCAATTCGGTTGTGGAGACGTGCCCCGGCCTTGTGATTCTTGCGGCTTTGGAAGCCGTGGGAATTGGTGAGAGCCTCCAATTCGGTTGTGGAGTGTGCCTCATCCTTGTAAAGGTTTGTTGCCGACCTCGAGGGCATCATATAGTGGAGGAGATACGGTGTGCCATATCACGGCTATTCGGGGATCACTTGTGACCCCGCACCGCTCCAACGAAGACGTAGCTTCCATTGGGAAGTGAACTTCGGGAATCATCTCCGTGTCACCGTGTGCTTATCCTTTTTATATATACCTTTACTTGTATTGCTAGCTTACCTTGTTTAGTATATCTTGTTAGCTAGCTTCTTGCTCATCATATAGGATTGTTCACCTAGTTGCATATCTAGAGAACTTATATTTGAGCAATTCCTTAACTTGTTGAAAAGAAAATTAAAATTGGTAGTTGCCTATTCACCCCCCCCCCTCTAGTCAACCTACTCGATCCTTTCAATTGGTATCAGAGCAAGGTCTCTTTATTAAGGGCTTAATCGCCTAAAGAGGAGGATGGCTAGTGCGGAGGAAGTACAACGTGCTAAAGATGAGGAGTTAAAACTTGCTAAGGAACAAGAAAAACTTGATAGAGAACAACTTGACAAAGAACTAATAGAAGCGGGAATAATCCCTCCCGAGGGTGATGCCCCAATCACCATGAAGTCCATGATTGAACTTTTGGGTACATGAAAGGCAAAATGGTGGATGAGGTGTATACTCGGGTATCTAATCAAAATGGCTCCTCATCAACCGCTAGCCCTATTAAGGGTGCTAGTGACAAGGATAAAAATGATAAACCTAATGAGAAGCCTTCTCTTAACTTTGCTCCACCTAGCTCTTATCTCACTCAAGTTTCACTCACTCAACCTCATATAACCAACCTTGGTAGACCCCCTCCTAAGCTTGATAATACTCGTTATTTCACTTGGAAGAAATCTATGGAGTCTTATTTTCGCAGCTCATCGGTGCATCTTTGGAGGGTGGTTCTACATGGTTTCAACCCGTTGATCCCAACAACTTGACCAAGCAAGAAGAGATTGATGAGCAACTTGATGCAAATGCCAAGTACATTCTTGAGAGTGCTATGACCGCAAATGATGAAGATCATGTGCGGAATCTCAAAACTTGCAATGAGGCTTGGCTCTATCTTGAAACCGTGTATGAAGGAAATGAGGGCATTCAACGCTCCAATGCGGCCGTCCTTCAACATCAAGTTGACAACTTCATCATGCTAGACGAAGAGACTCCGACCGAACTTTACCGAAGACTCTACAAGCTTGTGGTGACATGTAGGGAAAATGGAAAGAAGGATATGGATGATGAATGGGTCAAGGCCAAGTTCCTTCAAGCAATTATGCCATATAGTGAAACTATGGTGATGAACCTCCATGCAAGAGCGGATTACACAACAATGACTCCCAATGACATGTTGGCTCAATTTGTCACCTATGATACATTGAAGTCCACATCCAAGTCTTTCAACCAAGTCCGTGGCCCAAAGACTCTTGCTTTGAAGGCTCGTGTGGTAGACCATCCAAGATATGAAGAAAGCCCGGTCTATGAAGGTGAAGAAGACTTGGAGGGTGAGCTCAATGAAGTTCTTGCACTTGCCGCCACCCGGTTTTGGAACAAGAAGAACAAGAGCGTCCCCTCCACCAATAAAAAGAATGTGCTTCAATTGTGGAAAGGACACTCATCTTGTGAAGGATTGCCCCTATGAAAGAAGAGAGGATAATGGTGGTCAACTCATTCTAAAGAAGAACAAGTACCACCCCAAGCCTACCTACATGAAGAGATCACCTCAAAAGGCTCTTGTGGCATCCCATCAAGAGGAATACGAGTCCGGAGGTGAGGAGGATAAAGAACCAAGTGAAGAAGTAGGAATGGCGGCTCTTGCAATGGGCACCCTTCCTCCATCATTGGCCAACCTCTTCTCATCTCCAAACGACGACAAGATCTCCAAGCCTATGTGCCTCATGGCCAAGGAAACAAAGGTGAATTCCCCACCAAAAATTACTATCTCCTCTAACCCATCACTATTGGATTGTGTTGAGGATGTAGGGAAAATTGAAGAAGAGGATAAAATTTCTATCTTCATTAGCAAGCTCCAAGGTCCAACCAAGAAAATGGTTGAGGCCCTCATGTATCAATATGGAGAAGCCAAGCATCTTCTTAATGAGAAGGATGTTAGGATTTGTGAGCTCGAAGGGCATGCATGTGATCATGCCGACAAAATTGGTGAGCTAGAAGATCAACTTGTTGAGGAACAATGCTCCGTGAGCAACTTGAGGAGACACATGCCATGGATCTTTCCAAGGCAAAAGAAACTCGTGAAACCTCTATTCAAATTGCTATTGATCTAAAAAGTAAAAATGAGGAACTTGTAGAGAGTCATGACAAGCTCTTTGAGGGTTTTGAGCAACTTAGGGAAACCCACAAGGTGACCTCAAGTGAGCTCACTACACTCAAGGAGTCATATGCCAAACTACAAGCTCAATTTATCTATGCTAGCTTCACCACTCTCATAATGATAAAGATGCAAATGCTTGTTCCACTAACCCTTTATGTGTCAAGGCATCTCTTATTGAGGAAAACACTAGGTTGAAGGCCCAACTTGAGAAGGGCCTAGCCACTTGTATCCAAGGGGAAAAGAACCTCAATGATCTTTTGAGCAATCAAAAGGGAGTGGTTGGCAAAGAAGGAATTGGGTTCACACCCAACTCTAAGAAGGTCAACAACAAGAAGAAGAAGGCGACTCCCCCTTCCAAAGATATTGTTTTTGTGAAGGAGGGGGAGTTAGCCAAAGCAAATGACAACTCTATTGGGAGTGGTAATGTCACTAGGGGCAATGCCACTCACAATAACTTTGCGGGAAAATACAACCCCTCATATGTTCTTTTGAAATCTACAAATGGTTGTGTTTTTGCTAAATATGTTGGCTCTTCATATGGAGATGATTATCACTATGCTATTTGGGTTCCAAAGACCCTTGTGACTAACAAAAGAGGACCCATTCCAAAATGGGTACCTAAATCAAAGACTTGATTTATTGTAGGGTTTCTCTTCCGGTGGATCTTCATGGCTCATTGATAGTGGATGCTCATCCCATATGACCGGAAGCAAAGAACTAGTAAAGGACTTATTGAAACAACTACTCTCATTCTCTCATGTCACCGTTGGCAACAATGCAAGACTCAAGGTAGTGGGAGTTGGTAAGTGGTGATCACTCCGGAGTTATCCATTGAGAAGGTCCTTTGTCGAATCTCTTTCATACAATTTACTTTCCGTTGGTCAATTATGCAATGCCGGTTACACCGTTATTTTTAATAAATACCACGTGACCATCCTTTTCACTCAAACACTCAATGTCGCCTTTGTTGGATTTCGTGAAAACGGTTTGTATGTGGTTGATTTCTCAAAAGAGACCACTCAAATCGCTACATGTTTAATGGCTAAAGGCGACAAGGGGTGGCTTTGGCATCGCCGACTTGGCCATGTCGGTATGAGAAATTTACAAACTCTTGTAAAGGGTGGACACGTGGTAGGACTAACCGATGTTAATTTTTCCAAAGATCGTCCTTGTAGTGCTTGCATAGCCGGAAAGATGCATGAGAAGAATCACCCCAAGACGACCATTATCTCCACTAAGAGGCCTTTGGAGCTCCTTCATATGGATCTTTTTGGGCCTCCCACATATGATAGTCTTGGTGGCAAGAAATATTGTTTGGTGATTGTGGATGATTATTCAAGATATTGTTGGACTTTCTACATCAAGAAGAAGAGTGAAACTCAAAAGATATTCATTGATTTTGCAACCCTAGTTCAACGCCAATATGACTCCAAGATTTTGGCAATTAGAAGTGACAATGGTACGGAGTTCAAGAATTACACTATGGATGATTTCCTAAGTGGGGAGGGCATTCAACACCAATATTCCGCTGCATATACTCCCCAACAAAATGGTGTTGCCGAAAGGAAGAACCGCACTCTTATTGATATGGCAAGAACTATGATGGCCGAATTTAATTCCCCATACAACTTTTGGGCCGAAGCCATCAACACCGCTTGTCATTACTCAAACCGGCTCTTTTTCCGTCCTCTCAAGAACATGACACCATATGAACTCCTCACCGGTAAAAAGCCAAATGTATCTTACTTTCGAGTCTTTGGATGCAAATGCCATGTTTACATTAAAGGTTGCAAAATTGCTAAATTTGAATCTAGATCTTTTGATGGTATATTTGTTGGATATGCCGCAAAGTCTCATGCTTATAGGGTCTACAACATATCCACCGGGTGTGTTGAAGAATCTATGAACGTGGAGTTTGTCGAGGATAATGGCTCCCAAGCGGAGCATATTGATCATGATGATGTAGGTGATGTTGCTCCATCTCAAGCCATAAGAACTATGGGGATTGGAGAACTAATTCCTATTGAAGGACCTACTCAAGAAGAAGGAACAAGTTCTACCCAAGTTGAGCCATCTACCTCAACAAGTGATCAACAACTATCAATGATCAAGAACAAGAACATGTAGATCAAGAAAATGGTCAAGACCCACCCAACTCTAGTGGTGAACAAGAACATAATGAACCCACAACCCCAAGAACTCCACTTCGGGTTGACCATGAGCAAAATGAAGGAAATGATGAAGATATTTGTGTTGGTGAAACAATTGGTCAAGCCTGGAACGCCGGGTCATCCGGCGTGCATCAAATTGGATTACCAACAACACTTCAAAGAAAATATCCTTGGAAGTATCCGTAGAGGTGTGTCCACACGCAATCAATTAGCTAACTTTTGTGGTCATGTCTCTTGCTTGTCTAGCTTAGAACCTCTCAAGGTGTATGATGCCCTTGAAGACATGGATTGGGTTGCGGCTATGCATGAAGAGTTGAACAACTTCGAGCGCAACAAAGTATGGTCTTAGTGGAAAGACCCAATGACTCCTCCCATAATGTCATTGGAACCAAGTGGATATTCAAGAACAAGCAAGACTCAAATGGTCAAGTCATCCGCAACAAAGCAAGATTGGTTGCACAAGGGTACACCCAAATCGAAGGAGTCGACTACGGTGAAACCTATGCCCCCGTTGCTAGACTTGAATCCATTCGCTTACTTATTGCCTATGCATCTACTCATAAAATTACTTTATATCAAATGGATGTTAAAAGTGCTTTTCTAAATGGTCCACTAAATGAACAAGTATATGTGAAACAACCTCCGGGTTTTGAAGACCCCAATTTCCTAACCATGTCTACTTACTACATAAGGCTCTTTATGGGCTCAAGCAAGCTCCACGTGCTTGGTATGATCATCTCAAGGAGTTCTTAGTAGACCGTGGCTTTGCAATTGGGGTAATAGATCCCACCCTTTTCACTAAAAGAATAAATGGAGAATTTTTTCGTATGCCAAATATATGTTGATGATATTATCTTTGGTTCCACTAACCATGAATTTAGTGATCAATTCTCCAAGCTAATGACCAAGGAATTTGAGATGTCCATGATGGGGAAATTGAATTATTTTCTTGGCTTTGAAATCCATCAATTCGAGAAGGAACATTCTTATGTCAAGCCAAGTACATTAAGGACATGCTCAAGAAATTTGATATGAACAATGCCAAGCCATATAAGTTTCCCATGGACTCCAAGGCGGATCTTCACTTAGATCCGGATGGTAAGGAAGTTGATCAAAAGCTTTATCGTTCTATGATTGGATCTTTGCTTTACCTTTGTGCATCTAGACCGGATATTATGTTTAGTGTGGGTATGTGTGCAAGATTCCAATCAAGTCCTAGGGAAAGTCATGAAACCGCGGTCAAAAGGATTCTAAGATATTTGTTGGATACTCCCAACTATGGTCTTTGGTATCCCCATGGTACAAGCTTTGATCTTGTTGGTTATTCGGATGCGGATTGGGCGGGTTGCAAAATGGATAGAAAATCAACTTCGGGTACATGCCAATTCCTTGGTAGGTCCCTTGTGAGTTGGTCTTCCAAGAAGCAAAATTGTGTGGCCTCGTCATCCACCGAAGCCGAATACATCGCCGCCGGTAGTTGTTGTGCACAATTATTATGGATGAGGCAAACTTTAAAGGATTATGGTGTCATTTGTGACAAAGTGCCTCTTTTATGTGACAATGAAAGTGCTATTAAAATTGCACACAACCCGGTTCTTCATGGCAAGACCAAGCACATTGAGATTCGGTATCATTTTATTCGAGACCATGTTGAGAAGGGTGATATTGCAATCAAGTATGTCAACACCAAGCATCAACTCGCCGATATGTTCACGAAGCCTCTTGGTGAAGCAAGATTCAAGGAGTTGAGAGGAGAACTCAATGTGGTGGACATATCCAATTGGATTTAGTGGATTTCTTGCATACCTACCCATATTAGACGATACTTATTTGGTTTAGGTGTAGGCATGGACATAGGGGGAGTGCGGTCCTAATCCATTGGGCTATCCCTCCCCCCATTATGCCGATAGTAAGAACTCATTTTGTCTCTATATTTTCATTTCATGAATTGTGAGCTTAAATGACGAGTAGTGGCCGTGAACCCGAGATACATCTTCGCGGTGTCACACCACAAACTCATACATGGTGGCCTTGGCCACCGCCCTCTTCTTTATGAAGAGTTGGTTCTTTTCGGTCTTAATTGAAAATCATTTGGAATTTTGGTCCTATTGTTGGTTTTATGGGAAACCCACTCATCTTGGCATTTCCGTGTTCGATTTTTGCAAGTTTGAGTGTGGAGTACCAATGTCAGTTTGACAATCTTATCCCAAGCCTATCTTCCTAAAAACACTTCATCTTATGCACACAAGTCCTATTTTGAAACTGAGGAGAAAGGGTTAGCAGGCCAGAATTTCTAACGAAATCCTGAAAATCGGATTATCCGATTCTGACTTGCTCGGATTATCCGACTATCGGAATATCCGATCCAAGTCAAAATCGGATTATCCGATTTGGCGGTTTGTCTCCAAATAGAACAGGGGTCGGGGTGAAGGGCTCATTCGAGCATCTTTCTCCACCCCCGACCCCTCTCTCCACCACGCCCCCCTCTCCCCCTCCTCCCCGCATCTCCGGCCGCCCCAACTCCGGCATTTGGCCGGATTTGGTGCTCCTCCTCCCCGGGAACACATTCACCGAAGCTTTTTCCTCAATGGACGAGGGTAACTTCTTCTCTCTCATCTCCTAGGTGTTCCTCACCTAAATCTTTGGAAGAAGTTGTTTTGGCTGGTGTTGTGGTTCCCTTGGTACTTAGAACACTAGGCTAGCCCCCCTTATTGTCGATCTACTGCTAGACCTAGGACTTGAATCACTTTGTTGCTGCCAGATCCAGATCGGATTTTCCGATCCAGTCTGAACCGGATATTCCGACCGTCGGATTATCCGATTCATACTGAATCGGATTATCCGAAATTGTCAGTGCTATTTTTCAGCCACATCTTGATTTGTCCAGGACTTAGTAGACTCAACTTAGGGATGCTCTTCTAGTGTACATTGTACCATTCCTTGCTCTGTGACTTGTGTGTACTCATCTATGCTATCCATCTATTATTCTATCTCACAGGTGGTTCCGGCAGTCGTGATTCAGGTAGTCCTCCACAGAAACATGCTAGAAAAGGCAAGCAACCCATGAAGAAGAAGCAAGTTGCTCATAGAACCAAGAAGCTCAAGGAAACTCGCCCCAACTATTTGACCATGAACCCAAATTGACTATGCCCGAATCCGTCAGTCCAACTGGTATACGAGTATGCCAAGAGATGATGATATTGAAGATCCCAACTTCTGGTGCATGGAGCAGATATATATATACAATGACATCTACAAGCACTATAACCATCCTATTCGCCCGATGCAGCCCTACAAAATGCGAGATATCAAGGCCAAGGCCAGTTATGCTCAAGCTGCAGATGTGATTGAACAGATGGGCTTGGTTTCACTCATTGAGAAGCAATGCCCCTACAATGTGGAAATGATTCTGCAGTTTTTCTCCACCTTGGTGATCGAGAATGACCACATAAAGACCATGAAGTGGATGACGGGTCGCACTCAGTGCACATCCTCCTTTGCTCGGTTGTCTACTCTTCTTGGCTATGCACCCTACCAGAGCAACCTTCCTCCCAATGGTTACACTATGCACACTGTTGAGAAGTTCAACTATTGCTCCCAGTGGAGGTAACAATGACAATATAGTTGCTCCTCTTCTAAATCTGCTTTGCCTTGCTAAGAAAATTGTTGAGAATGAAAACCCTGAAGAGGATTTTACAGTGGATGTGATGCATTTTATCTTTCGCGAGTTGTATGACTCTTTTGTCAGTGGCCTCACTATTCCCTATGCTCCTTACATCATGATGCTCATCAAGGACACTCTGAAGAACCCCAACTTCAACCGGTATGATATGGAGCCACATCCGTACAAGAAGGTTTATCAGAAGAGGAAAGAGGTCATTCCATCTTCTGCTGCTGCAGCTCCTGCCCGTGGTTCCTTCATGGGTGATGCTCGTCGTGGTGTCACATAGTCCGTCTTCGGTTCCTTCCTTTGCTCCGCCCAAGAAACTCAACTGGTTCCAGAGGAACATTCTGTGCATGAATGCTGACATCCGGAGGGGACAATATGACACTTATCTGAGGCAGGAGAACATTCTCAAGCACCTTCCTCGCCTCCCAAATGATCCTCCAGAGTCTGCTCCTCTCTCTTTTGCTCAGTGGAACGAGGGCTCTCAGTTTCCATGGACTCAGCTTGAGTCTCATCTGCTAGAGACAGCATCTGCCGGTCCTTCCCGTCCATCCTACACTCGTGCCCGTACTTATGAGTCTTCAGAAGGGGATGGTGATGACACTGATGATGATGATGCCTCTGCGACGGAGTGATCTACTTGGGTCGTAGCATCGCTCTTTTCCCTTTTTGGCGTTTCGATGCCAAAGGGGGAGAAGTAGTTCTATTAGGTCTCCGTGTGGGATTTGCATGGGTTTCGGGCACAAGCATATGCTTTTACCATTCTTGTTGCGCTTGTGTCCATTTATGTCAAACTTATTCGAGAACTTATTTGTGTTGTGTTTTCATGTGAAACTTATGTGTGTGAACCTTTAAGTTATGAGACATATGGATTTCTAACATGGTTATGAGTTGTATTCTTGTGCTAAGGTTCATTTCTACTCTATTATGCACAAGGTATAGTCCACTATCGAAACTCAACTTATTTTGATATGTCTCCATCTAGTTTCCTCAATATTTGGAGGCGTCCTCCTCCTATATGTATTGCATTTGTATTCCAATGCAATTTAATTATATGCACACATTCAGGGGGAGCTTCTCATGACTTAAGCTCGGGAATCTAGACAATATATAACTATGCTTTCCTTGCAAATCCTAGTGTTGTCATCTAACACCAAAAAGGGGAGATTGAAAGGACATTTATTAATCCCTTGTGTTTTGTGTGTTAGGCAACAACACTAGTGACGATTTAACATGTGAATCAAGTGATGCAGGTTTTAAGTGTGTAAAACATCTTTGCATCGAAACCAAAAAGGGAGTTGAAAAGAGCCAGTTTTGTTGCTGAAGTGAATTGGATTATCCGATGTTGAAAGTATCGGATTATCCGATTTGCTGATTTCGCTGGAATTCTACTAAGGACTAGAAGAAATCTAACACTGAAGATGTTCGGATTATCCGAGTTGGAAATCATCGGATTATCCGATGATCAAGATTTCGCTGGAATTCTGCTAAGGACTAGAAGAAATCTTACACTGAAGATGTTCGGATTATCCGAGCTGGAAATTATCGGATTATCCGATGATCAAGATTTCGCTGGAATTCTGCTAAGGACTAGAAGAAATGTTACACTGAAGCTGTTCGGATTATCCGATGTTGACTTGAATCGGATTATCCGATTTACCTGTCTGCAACGGCTAGAATCTGGGGGCAGTATATATAGGTCTTCTCCTACATTGAAGAGGGTACCTCGACCAGAAATATCATCCCCACCATTGTTGCAAGCTTAAACTTGGTAGATCTCTCTCCCTAGCCACTCAAACACCTTGTCCTTCTAGGACTTGGGAGAGTTGACCTAGATCTACCCTTCCACCAGAGCGATTTGATTTCCATATCCATTCCTTAAAGGAACTTGTGCATCTTGGGTTCATTGGAACCCTAGACGGTCGTTGGTCGTTCTTGTGGCTTTGGAAGCCGCGGGGACTAGCCGGGAGCCTCCAATTCGGTTGTGGAGATGTGCCCCAGCCTTGTGATTCTTGCGGCTTTGATAGCCGTGGGAATTGGTGAGAGCCTCCAATTCGGTTGTGGAGTGTGCCTCATCCTTGTAAAGGTTTGTTGCCGACCTCGAGGGCATCATATAGTGGAGGAGATACGGTGTGCCATATCACGGCTATTCGGGGATCACTTGTGACCCCGCACCGCTCCAACGAAGACGTAGCTTCCATTGGGAAGTGAACTTCGGGAATCATCTCCGTGTCACCGTGTGCTTATCCTTTTTATATATACCTTTACTTGTATTGCTAGCTTACCTTGTTTAGTATATCTTGTTAGCTAGCTTCTTGCTCATCATATAGGATTGTTCACCTAGTTGCATATCTAGAGAACTTATATTTGAGCAATTCCTTAACTTGTCAAATAAAATTAAAATTGGTAGTTGCCTATTCACCCCCCCCCCCCTTAGTCAACCTACTCGATCCTTTCATGATTTGCCTCTGGATTCGATTTACCATTTGGCAGGGGAGGGGCGAAGAGTATTCTGGGAGCTGTGATTATTATTTTTGGATTGAAGATTATGTTGAGATGCTGCTTGCTAATGGCGTCGAAGTGGAAGCTGCAGAGCTGGGAAATGTAGCCTTGATAGTCAAGAAGGCGAACATGGAGATGAAGCCGCACACTGCATCAGCTCTAGCTGGTTTGGCATGGAGCCCAACAAACACTTCGACTAAATCTGACCATGTTGTTGCTGTGTGTAAGGAGCGGCATAAAGGAACAGAAATAGCTCAGTTAAATATTCTTGTGAGCATTGCTAGAATGATTTTGTGTGTTTGTGTGCTGCTGTTAGGTGTGAACTTGTATGCAGCAATGAAAATCAGTAGAATGTATTAGGTTCGTATGCAGCTATGCAAATCAGTACAATGTATTAGGTTCGTATGCACTTTGAAAATCACTAGAATGTTTAATGTTGTATGCAGCTACGGAAATCAGTAGCACATAGTAGTTGTGAACTTGTATCCAATGGAAACGGTTATATAAAATGTCCGTTGCCAATTGGGTGCCTATAAATATACTGGCGAAGCAAGCCCCATCAGTCTCATTCTCAATCCCTCACTGTCCATCTTTCAACCCTATCTGCCGCACATTGTAGCTTTTTACTCTCCTCACTCTCTCATGGCTTCCTCTGCCGGCGCTTCTAGATCTCGCCATCGCAGCCGCGGCTCTAGCGGCTGCACCGATCTAGCTGCATCTGTTCGTGATAGGGTAGATCTGGAGGCGGCTGTGATGCGGCAGGTGCGGGAGCGCGTCAGGCTCATCACCTCCGGTGATGCCCCGCGTCCTCTGGGCCACGCGGAGCTGGATCAGATCATTCATCGGGTGGTGATGTAGCAGTTGTGGCGGATCCGCTGTCAACGGAGGCCGATCTGGAGGCCGCCATTGACGGAGGAGGAGGTGGCCGATCTGGAGGCGACGTCCCCGGTGGGGGAGGTGGCGTCCAAGGTGGAGGAGGTGGCCGATCTGGAGGCGACGTCCCCGGTGGAGGAGGTGGCGTCCACGGTGGAGGAGGTGGCCGATCTGGAGGCGCCGTCCACGGTGGAGGAGGTGGCCGATCTGGAGGCGCCGTCCACGGAGGAGGAGGTGGCCGATCTGGAGGCGCCGTCCACGGAGGAGGAGGTGCCGATCTCGAGGCACCGTCCACGGAGAAGAAAATGTGAGGTCTAAATCGCTCAGCTCATGAACTAGTTCATCAATTGGTTTTATATAGAACTTGTCTAGTATATAGAACTTGTCTAGTATATAGAAAACTCGTCTAGTATCTTGCACTTTATTGTTTCTGTCTAGTTTTCTAGTCTAGCATAGAAAACTTGTCTAGTATATAGAAAACTTGTCTAGTATCTTGCACTATTTTAAAGTCTAGTAGGGTGAATTAATTTCAACTCTTTGTAGTACTACCGATGATGAATAGATCCAGTCACAACTTTTTGTCAATGTGCTAATCCTCGTTATTGTTTTGTGTAGCTAGTGTATGAAGTAATAGTATTTTGGCGACACTGTATAAAAATGGTGAGGCTCTTAAAGGAAACATCACCTTCAAGTTATGCCTCCAAATCGTTTGATCGGACTACAAGCACACGGATATAGGCGCTTAAAGGTGTGAACTGTTTTCACATTAAATTATATCTATGTCATGTAGCATCATATTTTGGCTCTTCTCTAACTATCAATCCATGTATTTTTATCCAGAAGCATAAAGCTGATCCGAACAAACTTCGGCGACACCGTCCAAAGCTGTGACGTTATTATATTTCAGCGACACCGTCCAAGATGGAGCAAGCCTCAGTACGAAGAATTTGGCAATTTGGCTTGGTGTAGTTTCTGTTTTTTCAGTTTCTCCGGCTATTTTGTGGGTGTGTGTTTAGGGAGCAAGCCTTAGCTGCAGTTTAGGGAGGCATGAGAATGATAGGATTAGCGAAGCATGTGTAACTCATCTTTTGATGCTATGTAATGGTGAGAATTGTTATATAAGTTATGAACGGTTTTGCTAGCAACTTTGTGCTTCTGCTGTGATATTTTGAATGTCAATTGGCAACTGTATTGCTGCTGTAGGCTTATGAAAAAACCTCAATGCAAACAAGCAAACAGAATCTCCGTTTCTGATGTCCAGATACATCGGCAACGGAGACTGGATGGCAACCGTAGCCAAAATCAAGCCTCATCGGTGACGGTTTTTAGTGTCCGTTGCCGATGAGAGCCTTCACATCAGTGACAGGGTCATGGATACGGACCCTTTCTCTGTTGCCGAAGGGGGTTTTGGCCCATTTCCAATGTGTCGTTCTGTACTAGTGAACTTTCTTTTCTATCTCAATTAACAGGAGAGATTCATCATATTCAGTTTCATTAACTTCTTCTTTTAAACCAACAAGTTGAGACATAAATGGCAACAAATATTCAGGATAGTTCAATAATTCATTAAGAGTTTCCTCCAAAGTAAGAGGAACATTTTCAGCAATATTAATAGAATTCATTCCAACCACAGGTGGTGCTTGTGGTTTCCCTGTAGACATACTCAATAAAGTGGCTTGGTTATCAGCTAGTTTTGACAAGGCTTTGTCTAGTCCTGCAGTTTGGAGTTGTAAGCCTTTTATATCAGAACTAATAGAAGCAACAGACTTTTTCAACTCTTGTATCATGGTATTATGACTAGCAATTTGTTCCATAAGAATTTTATTAGCCTCAAAATTATCATTACGTGGTGGCATAGGCTTCCAATTATCACTAGCATTAGGATATGGAATAGAAGGACGGTTGTTGGGAACATAAGGGGGTTTATTATAAGAATTATAATTGTTGTTACCATACCCATTATTACCATAGTTCCTAATGAAGTTGACATCAATATTTTCAGGATTATTACCAACTAGTTCTTGCAAAGGCACATTTTCAATATTTTGTTTATTAATGAAAGCAAGAATAGTATCCATTTTAGATGACAAATCATTTGTTTCTTCTATGGAGTTCACTTTCTTAGAAGGATTAGCTGCTCTATCAGTATGCCATTGACTATAGTTTTGCAAAATACTTTCCAATATGTTCTTAGCTTCTACTTTAGTTTTCCCATAAACGCACCTCCAGCAGCAGAATCAAGAATATTACTAGACATGTAATTTAGACCATTGTAAAAAGAGTGTAATACGGTCCATTCGTTGTCCCCATGTGATGGACAAGTTCTAAGCATAAGTTTAATCCTATCCCAAGCCATAGCAACATGTTCATTTTCATTTTGGCTAAAAGAAAGAATGGTGTTTCTATTTTGCAAAATTTTAACAGGAGGATAGTATTTCTTAATAAAAGCTTCTTTTAAATCATCCCAAGTTTTAATGCTATCAATAGGTAATGAATGCAACAACTCTTTAGCTTTTCCTCTAAGTGAGAAAGGAAATAACTTTAGTTTTAGAATATCACTTTCCACATTTTTATTTATGCATGTCACATATTTCAACAAAATCATGAAGATGCATAGAGGCATCCTCCATAGCACTACCGCCAAATTGTTCCCTAGTTATCAAGTTCAACAAACTAGGACTTACTTCATAACTATCAGCATTTATCTTAGGTGTGGCAATGGGCCTAGCAATAAATTGATCATTTGGAGTGTTTGTGTAGTCACACAACTTAGTTCTTTCTCCCATTTTAGCAAGTTTTATGTGTTTTTTAATTTTTTATGCAAAACAAAAAATAAATATGCAGACCGAACAATGCAAGACAATGACAAAACAAGATAAATTGCTTTGAAGGTAAAGATGGATAAGATGACGTAGGTGCAACCTCCCCAAGCTTAGGTGTTAGCACAAGTTGGTGATGAAGTTGACTTGGTGAGATATCCTTGGATAAACCTTTCAGCAATGATTCCCCGGCAACGGCGCCAGAAAACAGTCTTGATGGCCCTTCACGTAGTTACCTACGTGAAAAGTAAATGGGTTAGGTTGAGACTCCAAGTGCAGAGTGTGTAGTAAGTGGAAGACGTGTTTTCCCCACGAGGGGTGACTCGAGGGTTTAATATCGAACTCTCGGGGAATCAGTAGTGAAGATTTATCTTTCATATCCTTCTTTTGTTTACCTACAAAACAAAGTAAATGTTTTGGTCCTCAACCTCACCTAGTGGTTGTCAAGCACAAGGTGTGAGAATGATATCAAGATAATATGCAATGCAAACAAGAAATAAATATGCAATGGTGGTAAATAAATATGCAAGGATGGTAGTGGCAATGATAAATGATATTTTTTGGGTTTTTTATGATGAATGCAAGATGTAAAAGTGTTTTTGTATTTTCGGATTTTTAAATGGCAGAAAATAGAAAAGTGGTAAAAGTTGTTGGAAAGGTGTTTCTTATGATTAAAAATGGACCGGGGTTCATAGTTTCACAAATGCACTCTCTCTTTAATAAAGTGGTAGACAATGGAACACTAGAGTTCACATATGAGATTGCAACACAACAGTTTAATAACAAGTTATAATTATATGGGCATCACATCCTAACAGAGACCTTTTGGTTATTAGTCTCTCTTATACTCCACCAAGATGCGAACTAAATCATAACACCCTGTAATTAAGATAACTTAGAGTATAGTAATAAGTATCATGACATGAAGTTAAAATAAGAACATGCTAGATCTAGTCATGGAGGAAGTGGCAATGGTCACACCACATCTCCGGTAGCATGGTATTTCTTTTTATCCCTAGTGAGGCAACAAAGTAAGGTAGAGATACCCAAGTGGATCACATAACTTTCTCTCACGTTCACTGCACTAGCCACCCCCCGTTACTCCAACTAATGCACACGTTTCCCCTCACACGCTCTCATAAACATGCTTGATCATCACAAGTAAATAAGAACGGGGTACATAATATGCATCTACTATCATAACTGAAACAAAACCATTGCAATCTCAAACATATATTAACTCATAAAAAGATCCACCACAAAGGTATTACATAGATGACCGTAATCATGTTTAGCAGCTCATACGGTACTAATTAGTGAAGCTCAAGAGAGAGAGAGATACATAAGTTACTTCCACAAACCCATAGTCCAGAGGTGGACTACTCCCTCTTCATCATGGAGACGGTGGAGAAGTCGTTGGAGAAGATGGAGACCACGCCGGCAGCGCCCCGCCAGAGTTTTCCCCCTCCAATCTGCAACTTCAGATCTCTGTTTCGGTGTTTCTGTGTTTATGCGACGCCCCCTCCAGAGAACGTCAGGAGACTATTTTTATAGGAGGTTTTAGGTCAAAACGGAGTCGGTGGAGGAAAGATCGACGGCAACGGAGCTCCGAGGGCCAAAGGGGGGTCCCACACGGCCAGGTACATGGGTCGCGTGGGCCCACTCATCTGGGCCCTCGGGCCCCCGCTTATTTGCTTCCTTCACTCCCACGCTTTGTTCCTTCCAAAAGCTGATGCTCATAAATTTCCAGGTCATTTGGACGTCGTTTGGGTCCCTGAAACATTAAAATATAGAAATAGGGTTTTCTGCCTGCGCAGGGTTAATTCCATAAAAAAATAGAAAACATATCAAATATTCCCAAAATTATTATAAAACAGTGATATAACCCTTATATGATGCAACTATGACTGAAATATAAGTAAAATAATGCAAAGTTCATGTATGCATTTTACATGCATCAGGAAGTGATCCCACGAGTCATATGTTGATGGAGGTAGAGCCTTGAGCCAATCACGGGTTGTGCCTTCGAGCATGAGTCGTATGTATTGCATGGCTGTGGTATTTGTGCCTCGTTGGCACGAGACAGCCAGTCTATAGTCTTCCAGCCATCCTTAAGGTTCATGTTGACCCGTGTATTTGGGATGTTCAGATGTGAGTTTGAACCCTTTGGGCATTCGTGTCTCGCGGACGCGTCGAGTGAAGCACAGAGCTCCGCATGGCTCAAGCTCCTGATTAGAGTACGAGTCGCTACTGTAAGATCTACGTGATCTGCTTCTGTACCTGCGCCGGCGTGAGCCACTCCTTTCCTTCGAGTGGTGTCTGCGACCACTACGATTATGCTCTTCACGACGCGGGTTTACTATGGCACGGTCTCAACTCCCTCCTGGAGTTTTTGGGATTTGGCGTATGGCCTTTGCCGCTAAGGCGAGTGATTTGATATGTTGACGATGTAGTTTTGCGTTGGGGTCATCCGCTGGAGGCTTGATTGCCTCTAGATATGTTGCAGCAGTAAAAAGGGCACCCGCAGCTATTTTGGTTACTGGTACTCCCTCTTCGTCGAACGTCATGAAAGGGTGGCCTAAGTTGCGGGTGAGCGCTTCCCTCTCATCTTCCGCGAGGTGTGACAACCTTGATCTGGGTCTTGTGTCTGCTCGCCCGGTGGAGCTCATGGAGAGCAGTCTTCTCCGCACACTCGACAAGCTAGCTTGCTTTTTACGTTCTTCGAGTGTTGCTCCGATCTGCTGCAGTCGAAGTGATTCCTGCCAGTTGAAGTACTGGAAGGTCAACATCTCCTCTCGTGTTGCGTCCAATGGCATCATTTGCACTCCTTGATGACTTTATCTTTTTTTGCTTCCATCTCAGAAGTAATTGTGAGAGTTGTGACTCCATCCGGCATAGTAACTGTGCACGGGAATTCTGTAGGCCTGCGACTGGCCGCAATATCAGATGATTCTGCGGCGAAGGCAACGTAGACCTGCTGGGGTATCACCCGAGGGTATGTGTATGTGTTTTCGAGTCCCGTCATGGACTCGACGTCTTCATCGAGACTCATATCAGAGTCAGTATGCCAGTCGAACGACCCATCTGGGCGGAGCTCACTGTCGATGTGTTCATCGCCTATGCTCATCTCGGTGTCGGCGAACTTGCTATGGATCTCGAAGTCGAGGTTGTTGTTGGTGCAGATCTCGGAGTCGACGTGGTTGTCGATATGAGTTTTGGGCTCATCGAAGTCGCTGAGGGAGATCCCGCAGTCGAAGCTATCCTCGAGTGGAAGATTGAGCTCGGGATCGTTTGTGCGGTATGCTAATTCAGCCTCCTCCCCTTGGAGTTCTTTCGCAATGAACTCGTTGATCTCTCGAGTCGACATGGTTGTTGCATACGAGTAGGCTTGGAGGATCGACGATGGTATGTACGCAGTTGATGGATCCGCAGTCGAAGGAGCCGCAATCGATGGAGCCTCGGGTGCGGAAGTCGCGAGTTGGCGTGGATCTGTCAAGTCCTGCATACCAAGCTTGTTTACGAAAAAATTGAACGAACCAACGGTTAAGCCCAAACCTGACTCGAGATCAGCGAACGTCTCCTGGAATTCTGGCGAGTATGGCTCGAAGTTCGTCAGAGGATCTGATGTGCTTTTTGCAGGTGAAGTTGGCATGCTACCGTTTGTCGAGTGAGTCGGCGAGTTGCCGTGTGCCGCCCGAGTAGGCGAGTTCTGGTTCTTGATGCAGCCGGCGAGTTGCCGTTTGTAGATGCGATCGACGAGTCGCCGTTTTCCGATGGAACCAAAGAAACCGTGAGTCTAGCACTATTCTTTCCCACAGACGGCGCCAATTGACGAGGGGTTAACTCATCAAATCCTATGGTTAAGGACCTAGGGTTGAGATTACGAGGGAGAGAACGTGGTAGAGCTGGTAGTTTCGTCGGCTGACAAGTAAAAGCAGGGATTTTACCCAGGTTCAGGCCTCCGGAGAGTAACACCCTACTTCCTGCTTGTCTGGTATTGATCGCGTGAGATTATGCGGGCTACAATGGGGTCCTGGCGAGATATCAATCTCGCTAGGATTTTGGTGGTTCGAGTATTGCGTATCCAGGATCGGCGGCCCTCCCAGCCTTTATATAATAGGTTGGGTCTCGGGAGTTCGCAACCGACCCTGTTTACATGTAAGGAAAGTCTAAACCGACTATGTCTATGTCTAATCTTGGAGGGTACTCCATCCTGTTGGGCCTTTCGTCATGGGCTTCATGTAGGCTCTTAATAGTTGGGCCTTAGTCGACACGTGCACCATGTACCCTTATGGTCGGGTACCCGGGATTTATATCCTTGTCAGCGAGGGTGGGGGAGCGTTCGCGGGGGTGAATCGGGGGTGGAGTGTCGGCGGGGCGGTCGAATCGTGGCGACGGTGGGCGAATCGCGCGCGGGGGCAGCGGTGGGAGGGGAAGGGAAATGGCAGTTGGCCACGCGCGCGCAGAAAAGGAAGAAATAGGGCATGGGGCGCGCGCGGCCCTCTCTGCCCTATAGGAGCAAAATATAGGGCAGCCCTATAATACGGCACCACATAGGGCAGCTGTTGGAGAGTGATTTTTGCCCCATCGTGCCCTATAAAACCGTTTTTAGGGCATTAGGCCTAATTTGGGGCAGCTGTTAGAGTTGCTCTAACGAAGACGGAGTTACTGACTTGAAACCAATTCGGTCAAAATTAGTGGCACCATATGAATTTCGGTAAAATATAATGACACAGTCGTAGTCTGCCTAATTTATTTCATATTCCACCATAGCAACGAAGCAAGGCGCACGCCTTTTGTTCTTATTCTTCCTCTACTACTTATTTATTTTGATGGTTTTCCTTCCATCCTGACAGATTCACTCGGTCGTGAGTACCAAACGAAACAAAGCATGAACAGAACTACTGCATGCATGCTACTAAAAAGTAGTAGTAACCGTGAGCGTGGCCAGAAACTCGTGCATGCTCCGGTAGCTCGAGCCGCCTTGGGCGACGGCCTTGGTCGCCTCCTCCCGGATCTCCGCCGCCCTCGCCGCAATCTTCTCATCGCCCATCACCTCCTTCACCTTCTCCCCTATCTCCGCGCCGCTCACCACCGAGTTCTCATCGTCCCAGCTCCAGTTCTCCATCCACCGCCCGAACCCGCCGCTCCTGATCACCGTCGCGATCAGGCGCTGGTCGCCCAGCGTCGGCCATGCCAGCATCGGCACGCCGTACGCGGCCGACTCGGTCACCGAGTTCCACCCGCAGTGGCTCAGGTACAGCCCCACGGCCGGGTGCTTCAGCACCGCCTCCTGGTCCACCCACTCCTTAGTCACCATGCCGCGCCCCTGCACGCGAGCCAAGAACCCGTCGCCCAGCACGTCCCCCAGCTCCGCGGTGTCATCGCGGTCCACCACCGTGGTCTTCACCACCCACAGGAACCGGCAGCCGCTGGCCTCCAGCCCGGCGCCTATCTCCCGGATCTGGTCCAGCGCCGCGGCGTTACGGTTGCCAAAGGCCACGTACACCACCGAGCGCGCCGGCTGCTCGTCGAGCTAGACGACAATAGGTGAACCCGCTCCGGCGTCATCGGTGCTTGTCGACTTGAGGGGGCCGACTGCGTACACCGATGGGAACCCGGGAACGACCTTGCCGCTGCGCAGGGCAGCGAGGGCGTCCGGCTCCAGGGCGTCGAACGTGTTGACGAGGATGCCGTCTGCTTCGGCGATCTCGCTGCCGTTGGCGATGAACTGCTTGGTGAAGAGACTGTTGGGGTTGCGCAGCACCTGCGGCGGGTAATCCACCGGGAGGAGTCCAATGCCGGGGACGTCGACGTCGCCGGCGAGGTGGTCTGCCTTGGCGTCGTCGAGGTACGTTGGGAAGTAGGCGAGGAAGGACAGCATGGTCGCGCAGGAGATGAAGAGGATGTGGCACGGAAGGCGCAGCTCTCCCTTGGCTATGGGGATGACCTGGGAGGTCAAGGTGACGTCCGTGACGACGGCCGACGCGCGCGGCGTGGCGCCGGCGATGAGCGGGCCGAGGAGGTGGGCCGAGCGGCGCAGGGACTCCCACCGCAGGAGGAAGGGGTCGGTCCCCGCGAAGGCGGCCTCGTCGTCCAGCGGCAGGAGGTTGAGGTCGATGCGTCGGATGGCCGGGAAGGCGGCGAAGAGGCCAGCGAGGTGGTCGGCCTCGGCCTCGGATACCGTGGGGAGGGCGGTGACCACGGAGATGTCGACGGCGCCCGTGTCGGCGAGGGCGGCGATGAAGCGGCTGAACGGGAGGAGGTGGCCCATGCCGGCGCTGGGGACGAAGACCAGGTGCGGTGCGGCGGCATCTTTGCCCGCGAGAGCCATTGTGGAATGTGGAAGACACTTCGGCTGTGACCGCGAGCAGACCCTCACGTACGAGTGCGTTGTGTGCCGCGAGGTGTGCAGCCTAAAGCGATGATCAGTTGGTTTTAATGGCAGATCCAGCAGGCGATTCAATGTCACATGTCCCGGTTGTCGGGAGGGAGAGACGTCGTCGTCCCTAGCTGGCTGGTACGTACTGCTGCTACGCCCTCCATTTCGTAGTACAGTAAGATCATCTCCACTCGCGGCGCCTAAATGGCCGACCAAACGTATTTGGGGCGTGCCGGACACAAAATCGGCCCCACTCGCGGCGACCAAATGCGAATTCGGTCCGGCGCGGCGTGGTTTTGTGTCCGGCACGCCTAGCCCACGCCCTCAACTTGGGGAGGCTTGGGGCAGCCCCGGACGGAAGGAAACGCGACGCCACGTCGACCTCCGACGCGCGGGCCACGCCTAGCTGTGAGACAAGAGGCTGCATTAATGCCAGGCGGCATCTCGGTTTCCCAGCCGGGCGCAGCGACGGGTCGCTTCGCTCTGCGGCGAGGAAGCGTCTGCGCTACGGCGGCGTCAATGCAGGCGAGCCGTTTATGGTGTGGCAGGCGAGCCGTTGGACGGCCGGAGTTTAAGGCGACCTCATCCGTTCGCCTCCCCGGCCGCTATATAGAGCGGGTTCCTCGTCGTCTCCACCATCTCACACAGCCATCTCCATCCCACACCTAGCCATGGCCTCTCCCCGGCGCGCCACGGAGGAAGAGAGACGAGCGCATAGGGAGGCCCGTCGTCGCCGCCGTGACAGCCAGGTTTGGCAGAGCGCCATGGCTCGCCGCGGCTGGCCATCGCAGGAGGCAGGCTCGTCGGCCGTCAACGCTCCACCACCTCCTCCACCGCCTCCTCCGCCACCGGCGAACCAGCTCACGGAAGCCGAGGCGCGCGAGCTCGTCCGCACTAACACGCCGGTGCCGGCGAACTGCGTCCTCCCCGAGGGATGGGCCACGAACCCAGTGCACGTCCCCGTTGCACCCATGCTGGCCGGCCAGGCGCGGCTCGAGTACACCGCCTCGTGCATGGGGACGATGGCGCCGGAGCTGCACGACGACCCCAGGTTCGAGCCGAACTCGGCGTACTGGGACAAGCATGTCGAGCTCGAGCATGCCTACCGCCTCCACTCCTTCTTCGCGCCCCAAGCCGCCTGCGGACTGGCTCGAAGACTCCGACGACGACGACACCAACGACGACGGCTTCACCAACACCACTGACGAGGACTTCGCAGCGGGCATGGAACGGGAGAGGGTTCGCTACGAGGCGGTGGAGCAGGCTCGTCGCGCAAGATCGGAAGGAGGCCGCGTGCAACCTCCTCCGCCGCAACCTCAACAAGAGGCGGAGGAGGTTGACGATGATGATGACGGCTTGGAGGACTGGCCGCCGACGCCGGAGTGGGATCCCGGCCACATGCAGCTCGCCATCGAGGCCGACATAGCCTCTGCCGCCGCCACCGTCGCCGCCACCGCCTCCGCCGCCACCACCTCTAGCTCCGCCGCCACCACCGGCTACCTCTACTGCCTCTGCTCGAGCTGCCGCCGGGGTCCTGTGCTCGCCGTCGCAAGGGCCGGCGCCTGCCCCAACTGCTAGTGCCCGGCGTGCCACCCTACTTACTAGATCTAGTCTAGGTCTAGATTTAAATTTGAATGAATTATGTTAGTTTAAATGAAATTTCAATGAGATATATGCATTTTCGTATCAAAATTTCATATTTGAATAAGATTTGGGCGTCGCGAGTGGGGAGAGAGGGCGCCCAAATGGGCAAGGTAATCCAGACGGCGCTCAAAGGGCCTGTCCGGACGGCCTTTGGGCGCCCATTTGGGCGCCGCGAGTGGAGATGCTCTAATGGGAACTGCGAAGAGAGCTTGACCAGGAAAGCCACCTTGTTTCGTTGCGATGTAAATTGATGGTTCCCTCATCCATTTCGCTGTTATGTGTACATACATTGATGCTTTACCGATTTACTCGAGCAACCAGCAAGCATGCTAGTCGCTAGTTCACCACACCAGTACAAGTGGCCACCGGTCAGAAGTACCGTTTAAACTAGATGATACCTCCCACGTTATAGCGGGAATTGATGTTGTATCCATGGTGTTAACAACTGACGTGTCGGGTCTCTAGCATGCCTTTCACGCGTCGGCACACAAACTGCGGTATTGTTGTGTCCATACCGCCATCCCGATCCCGAGGACTTTCCTGGCATCATACAAATGTTGAAGATGATGGTGGCAGAGGCCGACATAGTCCACCACTCCTCCTTCGACGAGGAGGATTAGGGTTTAGAGTAGTTTTATTTTATTTTTGGTTCAAATTCCATAAAAATATCAAAAAAAAAAATGAAATGAAATTTATCAGCATTATTTATATTTTAGTGTACAACTTTATTAAAAAAATGTTTTTGGCCCCTGCTAAGGCAGCCGCTCCATCATAGCAAAATACGCTCTCCCTTCTAAATTACAAAATGTTTTACATATTCTAATGGTAGTGAATCCGAACACTAAAATAGTGTCGCGTTACATGCAAATTCAAAATGAAGCAAAGCATCATATAAATCGGAATGGAGGGTCTACCACTCTACCGGACACATTACGAGGGGACAAGATTCTTAAGCTGTCCAAGTCCATGATTAAGGATGCACAAACGGGATCCGTTTGTCCTACTTTTGTGCATTTTATGCATAGATGGTACAAACTTTTGGATCAAAACTTGGTACTAGCTATACACAAATTGCATAAAAAGTGGGACAAACGGGTCCCGTTTTCGCATCCCTATCCACGATGTACTCACGGGTACCAATCCGTCCTAGGAGGGCCCTGTACATGTAAAGGCTGTCTCTTTCTGGTCTTGTGCCGTGACAAGCTCATCACCACCTACATGTACGTATTGCCGGGATTAAGTTCTTAACGCGCCTCCCATGGCCACTGCGTGCGTGGAACAGCCTTGTGTTCAGTGGCGGAGACAGGGGGCCAGGGACAAGAGGAAAAATCATTCATTGGCCCCCTCCATGAAAATTTCCTGGCTCCGCCCTGCTTGTGTTAGCGTCTATGTCTCGCCATCGTGCGTTCAAGGGAGGGAGGACAGAGAGCCAGCACCTGCAGCTTCAGCCAGAGAATTCATCGGGGGAGAGATTTATCGCTGTTGTGTGGGAGGACAGAGAGCCAGCACCTGCAGCTTCAGCCAGAGAATTCATCGGGGGAGAGATTTATCGCTGTTGTGTGTTCAATGCACTCTTTAAATGATGAGCAAATTAGGGATAGCTCTGTTGAGGTATAGGTCTCCCATCATCTTCCGTCCCCAGTCCTCCAAGAGTGATTGGCCGCAGTGATGAACGGATCAACGATTGATGGCCGGGTCGCAAACCCACCCGACACTCTGATGCAGCCTAGTAGTATCATCGGTGATAATGCATCAGCCACGGGTAGAACGTGGAGTTATCGACATGACCGTTCTGCAGCCATGAATCGTGCTCCGGTCATTGCAGTGTAATCATGCGCATATCGACTCCCAATGGAATTCAGATCTACCGCGACCAGCTTATCTAGCTGCTTCAGAGAATAACATAGTATGTGGCTTGCTCAAACTGTGGTCATGTCCTTCAGTAGAAACTCAAGCTCCATGGAGCAGTGACCTGGCTTGCTTTTGGTGCACTCTTCTGTATCAAGCTAAAATTTGGAATGCATTGTTGGTGTTCAGAATATTACGGTAGCAGCTATACCGCACATGGCTTCTTGTTTAGTTAATCTACTTTTCAGGCCTCAATGATTTCTCATTTGTTACTCATGTCCAAATCATTAGAAAATCAAGTATACACCAAGACCCTTTAGACGCACATGTCCAGCGGGCAATATTTACTTCCCGTCATGATAGCCTCTGAAGATATACCTTGTTTACTTCCTGTCATACAAGTTTTTACTTACACGAAACGTGCGACTTACTATCGTGTCACAAATGCATGTTAGCTTTTCACGCTCAATGAAACTAAGACGCATTGAAAACACTGCATGAACGACATCTTGCATGTGGGGACCTGGTCGAGCTAATCAGATCACCCTTGTGTAATCAGCAGCGATGCCATGAAAAGGTGTGTCGCTGAGCACAATCAAAAGATAGTATAATCTCTTTCCAATCATTTACACGGCCAAAAGTCTAACAATAATGTGTGGATGTTCGTACGCCAAGCTGCTACACTCAGCCTGAAACGGCACATCATATTCTGCTAAGATGCTCGTAAGCGAAGGTGAGATTTGCTGACTGGTTTTTGCTCGCATTGGCTACACGCCACCCCGGGATGGATGTCTGTCATTAATCTCTCGGACTGGTGGAGCATGCTGACCTCACAATTGCCTTCACAATATCGCGGAATTCAATCGTTGCTTAGTCTGGTGGGAGCTGTGGAAGGGGAGGAATGAAAGGATTTTCGACGACCATGCATCTCCGGCTCTACGAACATATGATAAGATCATTGCTTCTTCTGTCCACTGGTCCAGTGCTGGGAGGGTTGCCGTGAGGGCGGTTGCACACAGACCCCGCGACCCGATTAGCTCTCCTGGCTTCCCTATAGCCTCGCTGTAATGTTGTAGCTATACCTGTCACTAGTAAGGCCATTAGTCCCGGGTCAGGAGGACCTCTAGTCCCAGCTAGGCACCCGGGACAAAAGAATCGGGACTAGAGGCCCCTCTCCTAGTCCCGGTTCAGTTACGACCCGGGACAAAAGAGCTCCTCATGTGGCCTCTACCTGAGCGCGTGGTCGAGGACCTTTTGTCCTGGTTCGTAATGCGACCCGGGACTAGAGAAGCTCCCACGTGGCAGCCTCTGGCTCTAGCTTTTTTGTATTCCCGCCTTATTGAATATTTAAAACTATGATTAATTTTGCAAAATATATGGTTAATTAATTATAAATCAGAAAAATACATATAGCATATCAAAATGTTCATAAAAGAAATATCTATGTAATAAAAATATACTAGAGCCGTC
This sequence comes from Poa pratensis, assembly GCA_947311845.1. Taxonomy (NCBI): domain Eukaryota; kingdom Viridiplantae; phylum Streptophyta; class Magnoliopsida; order Poales; family Poaceae; genus Poa; species Poa pratensis. The sequence goes on from CAMZMU010000014.1 coordinate 320,139, forward strand.
TATTCGATTATTTAATTAATTACATGGAGATCACAACCGGGACTAGAGCCCGTCTATTCGATTACATGGAGATCATAACCGGGACTAGAGCCCGTCTATTCGATTATATGGAGATCATAACCAGGACTAGAGCCCGTCTATTCGATTACATGGAGATCATAACAGGGACTAGAGCCTGTCTATTTGGTGCCATTGTATTTTCCCTTTGGGTTTATGACATGGTCCACCAAAAATTCCGCAATTTCCTCTTGAATTGCTAGAAAGCGCTCCTTTAGTTGCAGATTCATCCGCATTTTATCCAACTATAAAAGAAGGAGATCAATATGAATATCAATCATCATAACAAAAATTATGAATGACACTCAACACAATTGATGGTAATAAAATAAAATTGTGAATATATTTATTCACGTACTTCTATAAATGTCGCTGCGTTCCGCTCACTGACCTCTCGGCGAATCCACTCGCAAACGAAGTATTCACACAAATTGGTCCCCGGTGGCTGCCTCTCGCGGTACTTAACGAGAATAGAATTCAATCAAATAATAATAAAGCATGGTATAATGGTATTGAAATTAGAATTAAAGAGATGCGTGAACCTAGATAGCTCGTACTACTTACCTTAGCATGATGAAAACTAATCTTCTCTTTAAATTCACCATGTGTCCTCTTTTTGAAAAAAATTCAAATCTTACCCGGCAAAAAAATGAATAAATGAGTTATTAGTTACTTGATATCTCAGGAAATGAACAAAAGAGACCGATATAGTGCAGTAATGATTGAAATTACCTTTGGAGCGCATCTATAATGCTTTGGTACTTCTCTTTGGGATACACCAATGAGTCGTAGATTTCAACTCTTACATAGTCAACTTCAATGATTAGCAGAATGTAATGGAAGATGCGCACGTTTATATACGTCAGTAACTCATCAGTTACACTTAACATCGAGTAAGCAAAAATTAATGTGTACAAGATATTAACACTCTTACTTGAAGTTGTAAGGAAACAGTATCTTCTTTTTATAATGTTGACTCTGTATGAACCTTAGCAAGTTGTCCTCCGTTTCCTTGGCGAAATCCCGTAGCAAGCTGTCATTTACTCGTTTTGGGTCAACAAACCCAATGTCGAAGATTCTTTTTTTGTTACATTCATCACTCTTCATTCTGCGTAATAGCGTAGTGAGCATAATTACTACATGCAATGACCGAGCTGAGTTAGAGACTTTATTTTAGAAATAAATAAATTGAATCATTTAAAGACAATAGGTACTGACGAGACTCAAGTCGAGGGGGTCAAGCTTGTATAACATATAGAGTACTTGAAGATAAATTTATACCTGGTCTTCACCTATGTAATGCTCTTCTGTAACTTTCACAAGGATCATTTTTCGCTCTACCTTTGTGACTTGCAAGTACCAGTCATGCAGTTTTCGCATTCGTGTTGGTAGAAGGTTGATCTGATCAGGTGGCAGCAGAGGCTTCCCGTATTCCCATTTTCATAATTCTACATTCAAAATGGGGATATCTTCGCTTTCCAGTTGAGAAAGAGTAATGCCAGCTTCTGCACCAAATTCCGCCGCGTAGGATAAAGCAATGTCCGCCGCGGAGCCCTGATCAGTGGGTACCTTGAGCGGGGAGATCGACTGTTTGTTCTCCGAGCTGGGCAAGGTCTCTTTTCCCGCTGGCACTACTACTTCTCGTCGTGTGGGAGCTAGCTCTCCTCATACAGCGTAAATAGTCATCTGCCCTATATATCTCAATTTGCGATGGATGCTCAAGAAAGTCCTTAGCCCACTTTATGTATTCCGGAGCAAATATTTGCTTTGGCTCGGTCTTTCTCGGTGCAAGCTGTCTTTTCACCTCGGCAGCCACGATCGCGGCGTTTTCCTCTTTAGTCCTGTCGTAAGCTCTCTTGGGAGGAGTCGGCGGTACTTTTGGGAGGGGCTCCTGTCGAGGTCCGCGTCGGTAACCCGTCGACGAAGCGGCGCGCTTCCCCTTTTGGCCTAGAGCCTTAGTGGGCGGAGGTGGCGGAGTCGGCTGAGAAGTCGGCTGATGCGGCGGCGGAGTCGGCTGATGCGGAGGTGGAGATCGAGATGGACTCGTGTTGTGGTGGTCGTCCCTCTCGTCATCTTGTGGACTTGGAGGTGGTGAATCGCGACTCGGAGGAGACGATAGTGGCCTTGGCGCCCAGCCTGGAAAAAACGATGTATTTCTTGCGCCATAGAATGATACCACCCCGACGTCTCCCAGTGTCCTCTCATCATCAGATCCAGGGATGTCAAGCTGTAGTGATTCATATCCTGGTAAAATTTGATCCACGCCGACACGACCATAGCCATTTGGAATCTCATTGTCATTTCACAGTGCTGTAGATTCACAAGTTAAAGCATAGTTGTCCGCCGCCTTCACTGATAAGTTCCTCACTCCCACATGTAGTTCACAACTTGTCTTCTCCCTGATATAATCCACGGGGTAGCGATCCGTCGGTGCCTCATCAGCACCGACCCCGTGGAAGCCACGCTGCTTCTCCGTTGAGATGGGCCGCCTTGACTATCTTGCTGCAGCTGATGAGTTGCCCCTTGCTCGCGCATTTGATCTATTTCCTTCTGTTGGTGCTTTACGATAGCAAGTATCTCGTCGTTCTTTCTTTTTAGGTTGCTCAACCGGTCTGATTCCTCCTGCTCCTTCCTCTTCTTTGCTCTCGCTCGGCTTCTATAAGATTCACGATCCTCGGGAAACCCACTCTCCCACGGCACACTAGGTCCATAGCCTCGTGTTCGTCCTCCTTTTTCACGATTCCCGAGGGCCTTTGTCAGCTCGTCGTTCTCTCTGTCGGGAATAAACTTTCCCTCTTGAACCTCGGCGATTGCTTCAACAATTGCTTTCTGGGGTATAGGAATTTCTTTCTTTTCATCAATTATTAACTCCCCTGTTTCCATGTCATACTCCACCCCATGCCCAAGTATACAATTTCTTACCCTATGGGGCCAGTCCTCTGTAGCTGGAGTGATCCCTTTTTCGTGCATGGCGGCCTCAGCTTGATCCCACTTAGGCTCGGCACTTCTGTAGCCACCTGCCCCTATCTTATGGTGATATTTCTTTTTCGCTGCATTATCCTTATTCTTTTTCGACCTTTGCTTAGCTAGTTCCGAATCCTTGTACTCCAGAAATGAATCCCAGTGAGCCCGCTGCCTCTCTAGTGTGCCAGTAAAATCTGGAGCTTTCTTATCTAAGACATACGCACGGTTTATTCTGTTCTTGTAGTTATTGAATTGTTCAGCCATCTTCTTAAGAGCGAAATGCTTGACTTTGTCCGTCATAGCTTTTGTCTTTGCGATAGAATCCAGGACCGGTAGGGTGAAACGTGCAATGAGCTTGTCCCAAAGCACACCTTTCAATCTGTCATCGACATAACTAACTCCCTCTACCTTTGCTGGCTTATTCCATTCCCAAACGCTGATCGGGACGTTGTCCCTAACAATAACTCCGCATTGATGCACAAACTTATTTGTGTTCGCCTTGGGAAGCAATGGTTTGCCCTCTGGAGAGACGAGCTCAATTCGGAGATGCGCATCTTCGGCCATCCCTTTGGCATGGACTCGTTTACTTCTACCAGATTGGGTCGATGCGGAGGTCTAAAAATAAGAAACATTCGTTAATACATATATATATATATATATATATATATATATATATATATACAAATCAATTATTGCATCTGATCAGCAGAGCCTTCATATACCTCGCTAGACTGCGGATGTCCACCATTTTGCGAGTCGTCATCGTAGTCGATGCTCGTTTGCGCTTCGTCTCTTCGTTCTAGCTCCATTCCTGGACCGGACTCGTTCAAAAACTATGAGCCATCTTTTGCTCCACTGTCTTCTGCTCCACCGACTTCTGCTCCACCCTCGGGTTGCCGTATAATGGAGAAAATGTCCTCTTCATGGTCTCTGTTATTGAAGTTATCCATTGCTTAACTAATACAAAATAAAGATAAAACAATGTTAGCATTAGCAGAATAATTCAAATAGGAAACATTATTTTCCTCACTTTACAAAAGCAACATTGATCAAATATGCAAAAGTATTGATCAAAGTAGGGAACCAAACTCGCCCTTACATCTAGAATAATCCAGTTACATAGCTCGGGTCCATTTTATTTAACCCCAATACATCACGAATAATATCACTAATACATCTCCTCTCCCATGCATGAACCTCTCAAACTAACTTTGACAGGGTCCTGAGCCGCGGGGTGCTGAGCCGCTGGCGCTGCGCATCCAAAGATAAGGAACCCTCACAGGATCATAGCTCACGTGAGGAGGAACCCTCTGAAGAAACGACCAGCTATTGTTATACTACCTATCCAACAAATACATGTAGCGATGGACGTGCTCGTCCTCCTCCCTGATACGGCGACGTACCACCTCCTCGGGGGCCGGCTCCCTCTGCACCGAGCGTGGCCCACGCGACTGCCACCAAAGAAGATCCGGGTCGACGACGTCACCCGGATTTCTCACCAAGCTACGCGTCCCGGAAGGTACCACCTCCCAGTGCCAGCCCGGCGGAGCCCAGTCCCAGACATCGCCCCTGTGGTCCAACAGGGACATCGTCGCCGAGAATAATAAACTAAAAACAATTTTTTTATAAAATAAAAAATTAACACTAACAACTAACAACTAACCTGGAATTAGAAGCAACTAATTAACACTAACAACTAGAAGATCTAAGACAAAAAAGTTAACAACTAACCTGAAATTACTAACACTAAATTTTTTGTTAACACTAAATATTTTACTAACACCTAAATTTTGCTAGCACTAATTTTTTTAACTAACACTAAATTTTTTGTTACCAACTAAATTAAACTAATTACACTAGCTAGGATTTCATACACTAAAAAAATACCTAAACTACACAAAAAACTACACAAATATATCTAATTAAACTCTAAAAAAATACACAAAAAACTAAATTCTACCTCACCGGCGGCGGCTCCTCCGCGTCGTGGTCGAGGAGGAGATGGAGGCGCGGCGGGAGAGGGCGGACGGGCCGGCGACGGGAGGACGACGGCGGACGGCGACGGTGCAAGGAGGCGGCGGCGGCCCGTGGGAGGCGATTCGGCGCGAGGAGACGGCGACGGACGGCGATTCGGCGCGAGGAGACGGCGGCGGCCCGTGGGAGGCGATTTGGTGCGAGGCGACGGTGGCGGCCCGTGGGAAGCGGCGGCGGCGCGAGGAGACGGCGACGGACAGCGATTCGGCGGCGCTTCGCTCCTCTCCTCTGTCCCGGCTCGTGGTTCGAACCGGGGAGGAGGGCCTGGGTATTTATACCCAGGGACCTTCAGTCCCGGGTGGAGCAACGAACCGCGACTAAGGGGTACCCGAGACTAAAAGTGTTTTTGGGTGAAAACCAACCGGCGCCCGCAAATGCCCCTTTAGTCCCAGTTGGAGCCTAAAGGTGTTTTTTTTTGCGCGCCAAGGCCCAAATTTTCTGTGACAAGTGTTTGAAAGTGAATTTGAAAAGTGTTCGAATATGAATTTGAATAACTTCTGCATACTTTTGAATCTGACAAAAAATTCAACATGAAAAGTGTTTAAATTTGAATAACTAATCCAAAACCATTTTCTGTTTTCTAAAATAATTATTCTAACTATTCAAACTATTAACCATTTTGTCATTTTCAATTAAAAATGCATTAGCTAATTTTTTTTTCATATTTTTGAATCTGACAAAAATTTCAAAATGAAAAGTGTTTGAATTTGAATAACTAATCCAAAACCATTTTATGTTTTCTAAAATAATTATTCTAACTATTCAAACTTTTAACCATTTTGCCATTTTCAATTAAAAATGCATTAACTAATATTATTTGCATATTTTTGAATCTGATAATACTTTCTACATGTAAAGTGTTTGAATTTGAATAACTAATCCAACCAAGCAAAAAGTTTCACTATTCTACCCCCTTTTGATGTCGGTACCGGGTGTAGACGTATAAGTTTGGATTTTCTCCAGCGGGTCTAGGGTTTCGCCGGAGAGGGGCTCCGGAGCGTCGGAATCCCACCCAAACCTAATTGGTGTCATCAGGAAGAAGCACACGGATCGTGTGTTTCCTTCGAGCGCTTGTGAGCCGTTGGATCAGCGGTGTGTTTCTTTCGAGTGCTTGTGAGTCGTTGGATCAGCGGTGTGTGTTTCTTTTGAGGGCTTGCGAGCTGTAGTATGCCCAATCAGGAAGAAGTACACGGATCGTGTGTTTCCTTCGAGCGCTTGTGAGCCGTTGGATCGGTGGTGTGTTTCTTTCGAGTGCTTGTGAGCCGTTGGATCAGCACTATCACGACCAATTCGTGAGCCACATGACCCTATATATAACCCACCTCTCGGACATGTTCGGCACTCAGTGTGTACTCATTGTAGTTCATTTGGTATATAAAGCATTCGGATTCCCTGCATACATCCGACGGTGCATTTGATATGCGGGCACTCAGGAGCCACCGTCAGGCTGTATGCAGGGGAAACCGTGTGTTTTGTTCCAACTTTCTCGAGTGCTTCTAAGCCGGAGTATTTAGCTAGAACCAAAAATCAGTGTTTAGAGTTTTCTTCACAGTTTCTGAACACAGTTAAATAAAAAGTTTCATACATTATTACACATGACCACCAACATCCGTCTCTAGTGTCGTGGTATAAACTTCTTCTTCGTGTGTGTCCCTTTCTTCCGATTGCGCCGTAACCATGGACAATCTTCATCATTTAACATGATGCTTGGGTCAGTTTTCACTGTGAAGGGCGGAATTTCATGAAACTTATTGTAATCTTCTGACATGTCTGTCTTGTCCTCCACTCTCACAATGTTTCTTTTCCCTGAAAGAACTATGTGGCGATTTGGCTCATCGTATGATGTATTCGCTTGCTTATCTTTTCTTTTTTTCGGTTTAGTAGACATGTCCTTCACATAGAAAACCTGAGCCACTTGACTGGCTAGGACGAATGGTTCGGTGTCGTACCTAAGATTCTTGAGATCCACTATAGTCATTCCGTACTGCGGGTCTACCTGTACCCCGCCTGTCAGGTTGAACCATTTGCACCAGAACAAAGGGATCTTAAAAGAAAGTCCATAGTCAAGTTCTCATATCTGCTCTATGTAACCATAATATGTGTCCTTTTGCCTATTGCTGTTTGTTGCATCAAAGCGGACACTACTGTTTTGGTTAGTGCTCTTTTTATCTTGGTCGGCCGTGTAAAATGTATTCCCATTTATCTCGTACCCTTGAAAAGTCAATATAGTCGAAGATGGTGACTTGGCCAAGAAGTATATCTGTTCTCCAACAGTGGTGTCATTAATGAGACATGTTTGCAACCAACCGCCGAAAGTCTTCACGTGTTCTCCATCAATCCAATCTTCAGGCTGCTCCAGGTTTTTGGAGCATAAAATATTGTGTTCCTCGATATACGGAGCCACCAAGCTGGAATTATGTAGAACTGTGTAGTGTGCTGAGTGAAAGAATGCCCGTCCATACATATTATTGCTTTCTTTCCTAGCGTGCCTTTTCCACGCAGTCTCTCCTCATGGCGCGATTGAGGAACACCGATCGGCTTAAGGTCAGGAATAAAGTCAACACAAAACTCAATGACCTCCTCTGTTCCATAGCCCTTGGAGATGCTTCCTTCTGGCCTAGCACGGTTATGAACGTATTTTTTAAGACTCCCATGAACCTCTCAAAGGGGAACATGTTGTATAGAAATACAGGACCAAGAACGTAAATCTCTTCGACTAGGTGAACTATGAGGTGCGTCATAATATTGAAGAAGGATGGTGGGAACACCAACTCGAAGCTGACAAGACATTGGACCACATCCTTCTGTAAACTTGGTAGAGTTTCTGGATTGATCACCTTCTGAGAAATTGCATTGAGGAATGCACATAGCTTCACAATGGGTACTCGAACATTTTCCGGTAGAAGCCCCCTCAATGCAACCGGAAGTAATTGTGTCATAATCACGTGGCAGTCATGAGACTTTAGGTTTTGGAACTTTTTCTCGGTCATGTTTATTATTCCCTTTATATTCGACGAGAAGCCAGACGGGACCTTGATACTGCTCAGGACTTAAAAAAAGATCTCTTTCTCTTCTTTGGTAAGAGCGTAGCTGGCAGGACCTTGATATTCTCTGGATTCAGGTTGTCTCGTTCGTGCATACGTTGTTGGTCCTGCCGTGATTCCGGTGTATGTTTCGTCTTCCCATACATGCCCAAGAAGTTTAGCAGGTTCACGCAAAGATTTTTTGTCACGTACATCACGTCGATTGCAGAGCGAACTTCTAGGATTTTCCAATAGGGTAGCTCCCAAAATATAGATTTCTTGATCCACATGGGTACGTGTCCGTCAGCGTCATTCGGAACAGATTGTCCGCCAAGACCCTTTCCAAAGATTACTTTTAAATCCTTGACCATACCATATATAACATCCAGTAGGGCGGGTAGGCTTCGTCCGGTGATCTGACTCACCTTTGAAATGCTTGCCTTTTTTCTTACGGGATGCTTGTTTGGAAGAAATTGACGATGCCTCGGGTACACATTCTTGTTACCTAAATATATACTTTCAGTCTCACCTAAACAGTGCGTGCATGCATTATATCCCTTATTTGACTGTCCTGAAATATTACTAAGAGCAGGCCAATCATTGATGGTTACAAACAACAACGCTCGTAGGTCAAATTCCTTTTGTTCGTGCTCATCCCACACACGTACACCTTCTTCACGCCACAACTATAAAAGTTCTTCAACCAATGGCCTCAGGTACACATCAATGTCGTTGCCGGGTTGCTTCGGGCCTTGGATGAGCACTGGCATCATAATGAACTTCCGCTTCATGCACAACCAAGGAGGAAGGTTATAGATACATAGAGTCACAGGCCAGGTGCTATGACTGGAGCTCTGCTCCCCGAAAAGATTAAAGCCATCTGTAATTGGACCAAATCTTAAGTTCCTTGCGTCATCTGAAAATGTCGGGAACTCTCTGTCGATTTTTCTCCACTGCGACCCATCAGCGGGGTGTCTCAGCATCACGTCTTTCTTATGGTCTTCTTTGTGCCATCGTAACAACTTGGCATGCTCTTTGTTTTGGAACAAACGTTTCAACCGTGCTATTATAGGAGCATACCACATCACCTTGGCAAGAACCCTCTTCCTGGGCGCGGCTCGCCCTCAACATCACCAGGGTCTTCTCACCTGATCTTATACCGCAATGCACCGCATACCGGGCATGCATTCAAATTCTCGTATTGCTCACCGCGATAGAGGATGTAGTCATTGATGCATGCATGTATCTTCTGCACCTCTAATACTAGAGGGCAGACCACCTACTTTGCTTCGTACGTACTACAGGGCAATTCGTTATCCTTTGGAAGGATCTTATTCAATATTTTCAGCAACTTTTCAAATCTTTTGTCAGAAGTACCATTCTCTGCCTTCAATTGTAGCAATTCCAGTGTGGTATCTAGCTTTTTCTGGCCATCTTCGCAATTTGGGTACAACAATTTTGTGTGATCAGCTAACATGCGCTCCAATTTCAACCTCTCGTTTTCACTTCCCCAGTTTATCTGTGCATCATGAATGGCCCGACGAAGATCATCATCGGGCTCATCAACAATGGGCTCTTCTTCAGCTTCGTCTTCCCCCATTGTAGTACCACCGTGTTCACTGAACATAGGATAGTTGTCATTATCCTCTTCTTCTTCATTGTCTTTCATTATAACCCCTCTTTCTCCGTGCTTGGTCCAACAATTATAGCCGGACATGAAACCGGACTGAATCAGGTGGATGTGGAGGGTTTTTGAGGAAGAGTAATCCTTCTCATTCCGACAGACACGGCATGGACAACACATAAAACCATTCCGCGTGTTTGCCTCAGCCACATTGTGAAAAGAACGCACGCCTTGAATGTACTCGTTAGAGCGTCGGTCAGCGTACATCCATGGATGGCTCATCTGCATTATATAAGTATATCAAACGCAATAACGATGCTAAAATTAGTTCAGGTCTAAAATTATATGCACACAATGATACTTCAGCACTCGATGCGACGACATTCTATCAACTCATAACTAAACTACGAACTACACGTGCATTTTATCAAATCATAACTAAAAAATCATCGGCCATTGCAACAATCAAGAACATGCCTCATACTTACAACACATAGCATGTAATGAGTTTAATTATCAATGAAAGATGAAAGGGTTCAATTGCTAACCTCTTGGAACACTTCAATAGAAGGGGCGCCGCCAAATCTTGACAAATCGTGGAGAAAATGGGGATAAACTCGAGCTCGGTGGTGAAGAACAGAGGAGAAGGAAGCTGGCTAGCTCAGGCATTTCATCGAACACCTCTTGTGCATAGGAAGGAACAACAAACTAGCACACACCTCTCACCTTATTGGATGAAAAAAAACAGAGGAGAGGGGGTGAGCAGGGGTGATGCTTATATAGGAAAACAGAGGACCTCTAGTCCCGGTTCGTGATACCACCCGGGACTAGAGGTTCTCACACGTGGCCCTGCCGGGCAAGACCTCTCTAGTCCCGGTTCATAATACGAACCGAGACTAGAGGTCTCGTTCGAACCGGGACTAGTCTTGTGCGGCCTCGTAGCCGTTGAATCGGGACTAGTCCCCCCCTCTAGTCTCGGTTCAAAATCCATCCGGGACTAGAGCCCAATGGGGCTCTGAACCAAAGGCCTTGTTTCTACTTGTGTGTAGTGTTTCAAACTGTATTCTCTCCCGTTCTCTGTACTCTGTACTTTCTCTTCTCTAATGAATGAAAGCATCGCTGTCTGCATTCGTCAAAAAAATAATGTTGTTAACATCACCTAAGGAAAAAAAAGGTTTGCATATAAAAACAAAGTAGCTGTCATCTTTTTTTTGAAAAAAGGGGAGGGATCCAGAAGGATCCAGAAGGGGAGGGACAATTTACATCAAGGACCAGAAAATAAAAAGAAAATACAACCAAGCCCTTGGCTTTTACAGAAAGGACCTTAACTAAATAAAAAGAAATGCAATCAGATCCTTCTCCACCGCACGAACAGAGCAGCTCGACACGACGGCCGCCGACGCCGTCGCCGGGGACGATACCACCTGGAGACAGCACGACGATGAACGCTGCCGTGGAGCTGGAGAGGGGCCTCCGCATCGGCACGCCGGCCTGAAGGTTGAAGATGCCATGTCGCGAGTCGCACCATAGCTCAGAGCGGCCCCATCGGCCGAGAATAACGACGGCGCATAGTTGCCGCCATTGAGGATCTCCGAATTTTGCAGCAAGAAATTTCCCCCAAGAACCCGTAGATCCAAAGCTCTGATCTTCTTCCCCGCTACCTCCGCGCCATAGAAGATAAGAAACCTTCGATCCACGAGCTCCCACGAACCTAGCCTCCAGCCAACAAATAAGCATCGATTCGCCATCAAACTCCAAGCTGAAGCCACGAGCTAGAGGAGGCAAATCATGGAGAAATGAACCAAAGACCAGGGATTTGGCCTTATTGAAGAAGCTGCCAGCTCTTGCTTTCACCAGCAGCTCCCACCACGGGAGGGTTGCAAGGAGAAGAAGAGCGACACGAAGCCAGAGCTGGCCAGAGAGCCCGACCTCGAAACTTCCTTTGCGAACCTTATTTAGAGAGATGCAGAGCTCCAGCGCCATCACATGCAGCACTGCTTGCCACCGGCGGAGCGCCGCAAGGACGAAGAAGACTCCGGCGCAGCGGATCTGATCGCAGCGATCCCCCGACCTACTCTCATTCGGCACGGAGCCAAACGCCATATAGGCACACAAAGCTACAACTACTAAACTACCTAATCTACTCTGTACAACCCGCGCTTTACTCTCTCCACCACGCCAGACGGCAGCGCCGCCGGAGAGGCGAGCCGAGCAAGCCGGGAATCTGGTGGCGACTCTCAAGGGAGAGGAGCGGAGGAAACGAGAGAGGTGGGAGAGAGAGAAGAGAATGAGAGAGGCAAGTAGCTGTCATCAAGTGGCATGTAAACAACCTTACTTATGCCTCAGATTCCTCAGGGCAACTCAAACCAGCCAGGCCATGATGTATTGATGTCCACTAGAGGCTGGGGCGCCCCTCGGGGCGCCTCCTGGCTGGTTGGGTGCGTCAAAAAAAATTGCATGCACACATTATGTCATAAATACATCCTGATTTTTAGACAACATGATTCATCAATCCCATACAGCACCTAAAATCTTCTCAAAAAATTGTTCTCAAGATGGAAGCACATAGTCGAAACACAAATAATCTACTGCAAAATAATAGTGTTACTTCGTGAGGAGATACAATATCACTTCTGAGTAGTCATAACAAAATCATATAACTTAATTTCACTGCAAGGCCACAAAAAACCTAGCTGCTTCATCTTTTTCCGTGCACCACATCGAACGTGTTGCTGAACATTTGGCATCATGCTTACCTAGATCACATGCCCTTGAGGCATATTCAACAATGTTTCTAAGCACTTCCATCTGGTATACGTGTTACAGGCTTGTCTCTATCAGTAATCATCTAACATTGCTTCGTCATAGGTGTAATTACATTGAGAAGTAAGATCATAATAGCTATTACACCTGCACCAAGAAACATGTATTTACTTTGTTATCAATTAAAGAGCAGGATTAAAAATAAATATATATCCCATGTTACAGTTGCAATGCATCTTGTAAGAAAGAATAATCGTGTAAAATTAAAACACATGAAACACAATATGCCCCCAAAATTCTAAAAGCTAGAACATAGCCACGGAAAAGGCATGCATTAGGATTTGCAGTAACAAAAAGATCCAATTTGACAAATTTCGAGTATCATATTCTTTAAATACAAGGATAAGTGTTGGCCATGTTCAAAAGTATAAACCAAAAATAGTGTGTGAGAAAAAATAAGGATGCATTCAGAGATAATACAAGAAGTTTTATTGATTTTGAAGAAAGTAAGGTAGCCACCCCAATGAAGTTTTATTGATTCAAAGTGTGCAAGTGCATCAATTTAAGCAAGACAAAATGAATATAACTTTTTGTGTCCTTTTCTTTTAATTTGCTCACCTCCTCTCACTGTCCTGTGGAAACAAGTTTCTTCCATCTCATATTCGACTTTTGCTCTTGTAGCATCTTCAATCCTGCAGCACAACATAAAAAACTTGATGTGATAATCCACAAAGACAAGATATCACACAACATACACAAATGATCTATTAAACAAGGGAAATATAGAACAAGAAGGGAGCCAAATAGTTACAGATATTTCACATAAGAGATATATTTAACAATTTCTCCACAGGCCTTCTTAAATGTAAGTTGAGAGTGTAGCAGAAACATGTATTATCGTCATCGCTGAAATAACAATCTTAATCAAGTACAGTGCAACTGCAGTTTGTTGGGCTACAAAATAGCTAACGGGACAGCTTTTGGGATAAACGCATAAACATCAGAAGCTGTTGTTTGGAGTAAGAATGATACATCTTGCACAAACTCAAACAGAAATAGGGGAGGGAGGTGTAGTATAGGATGGAGAAAAAGAGAAGCATGGGTAAGCCAAATATAGTATGTGGTTCATCGATAATGGAAGTGTACATACCTGCTCATCCGTGAATCCCCACGAACTGAAGAATTGAAGTCTTTCATATGTAGGGGGTCTTTCTTTCTTTGGTGGTTCATCTCAACAAAGCTGCCATCAAATTAACAAGGGAGCCTTCAATACGGACCTACAAAAAAGTGAGGATGAAGCTAAGCATGAAACTGTAATTCATAATGCCTGAAAAAAAGATATGCATCAGCTCATACAATGATAGAATACAGATTAAGGTTGATGATCTAAATTGTGTTGCTGCACATATATACACTACCAAACATTTATGTAACTCAACTGACCATAACTCTTAGCATTGCCTTTCTTTCTAACCTCTCTCTCAATTTCTCACATGAACATGACAAAATGAAATAACCCATGTTCAATGATTACTCCAAAAATCTGAATTAGTGTGTATGTGTAAAATATTTATACCCAGTTCAAAATCTGAGAATGGAAGGAACAAAAGTTCCTTGAAACCAAGCTAAGCTAAACTGATGCAAATATTGAGACCAGCAGCAACGTGAATAAAACCCTCGAAAAGCATTGTGGAAACTTACATAATTCAGAAGCTTGACCTGGATTCTCCACCACCTACAAAAAAGCACAATATTTCCAACAGATGAGAAAGGCTAAAAATAATCAGCACGTGTATTTGAAACTACTCCCCAAAGAACTGAAAAAGGGCATGTTCATTACCGTCAGACATGACAACCTAGTCAATCTGGTCCGACATTCCGTCGAGCGCCCTGTGTGCATCATTCAGGAGCATGCGGCTTACACTGAAAGTAGAATCAAGGAGAAATGAATTCCGAATATGAAAAGAGACATGGTAGATGTAGTTCTTTTTGCATGCCAATATATTCAGAAAATAGCAGTCGAGTTCCAAGCAGTAAGAATTAAATTCGTCTACTACTAAATCATTAGCCTGCTTATGCAATTAACGCTGCTGGAATTTTGAGATGTTGCTCAGTATGAAATAGCTTCACCGAAGAAGACATACTCCAAAGACGTCTCTAATGAACAATTTAAGATCTCAAAATTATTACAGATGCAATCTAACATAGCTAATTTGAGTAAGCTGGTGTGCTGACCAAAAAGAGAAAAAAGAAGTAGACGCAGCCACATGTCACCCACCCTCTCTCTTCCTCCATACTATCTTCCTCGTCTTCCTCCCTGTTATCGCTGGCTGTGAACATCATGGTCGGCCTGCACTGAGCACTATGAGAGTGAGTCCCATGAGAGGCATGTGCAAGAGGATGCGGGGAAGGGGCTCACCTTGGGTACGGGTCAACTTCTGAATTCAGCCTACATTGTGCTATGGCCCGGAACATGCGTCTCCGATCCCTTGTAATTGCTGAATATGTGAAAGGCGTCATACAAGTCCAGTTCCTATATCTGGAAGTTCTGGATAGTCAACCTGCTTCTGCAAGATGTGAAGAAACTGCAGAGCGACGGAGCTCACCTTGCAATTGTAGGTTTGCGTTGCTCGGGTTGCAGTACTGCTGACTTGGGGGACTTTGAGGATGTGGTTCTTCCGTTGCAAGCGTCAACGCGGCGGGTGGTCTCCTCTTCTTCCTCACTCACCCTCTCTCTTCCCGTCTCCTCTCCTCTTCCTCCTGGTTCTGACTCACCGCGGTCGGTATGCCACTGCGCACCAGCCATGTCAGCCCCATGAAACGACATATGAAAGAAAATGCGAGGGGGGCTCACCATGGGGCTTAGGCGTCACCTCGCCGGCTCGTCCTCGTCTAGGATGCAGCAGCAACAGCGTGGGCGGCGGCTCGGCGGCCGTGTCCTCCTGAGCACCATGGAGGAGGCAGCGACCCACCCTTAAGCGCCGGGAAGAAGAGGAGACGAGGCGCAGGAGCCGAGGCGGCGGCGGCGGAGAGGAGGAGGCGACAGGGGAGGGATCGTGTTAGCTACTCTATAGGGATCTCTCTAATTCCTCACACACAAGTACTGGATTCGATTACAACGAGCATCAATCTCTGGATACAGGCACGATTGTGCAAAAGAAGAAGCAGGAAGGGAAGGTAGGGTTCAGAACCGAGGTGGGAGAGGAAGTGCCGCCGCCGTGCCGGGTTCGCCTGATCCAACTTGGATGCCGTCCCAATTGCAATGTCTTGCGTCTTTGTAGTGCTGCTCCATGGTTGCTGACAGATGGGCCGAGCCCAGGCAGTGGCCCAAACGCCGGCCCATGTCGATGCACGGGAAGGTCGCTAACACCCCTCCCTCCTTGAAACTCAGCTTGTCCCCAAGCTGCAGCTGCACCGCCGGGGTCCCATGGTAATCGGAGCTCCTTGTTTCGATCCGTAGCTGGCATATGCCTCCCTCCTTTAAATGTTCCTTGTCCATCACCAAAAACCGCCATAAACATCGTTTTTGAACTTGCAAGCAGTAAGGCGTAGAGTACTGTCTCTGAATTTGGAAGGCATGTCAAGTCCCTCCAAGCAAAACTGAGCATGCCTGGTGCCAGTATGCTCTCACAAAACTTGTGCATCACTCCAACGGAAAGACATTGAGCTATCTGAACCAATTGCTCCCAGCCAAAATTACTATGTTGATATGCATGAGTCAGCATGATATTTGGTTGTACTGAATAAGTAACATGCATATGCACAGACAATATGCCCATGTTTCCAGTGAAGATAACAGTTGCAAACCACCATAAATCCATGCATTTCAGAGCAGCAGACCGGATAAGAAGGAGCAGAGCACCACGACTGATTGTAGAATACGCAAAGCCAGCCCCGACAGTTATTTCCAAAAGGTAGATTAATAGTAGCATGGAACAGTCTGCCGCTTGAGCTGCTGGTTGTGGATTATGTGGTGTAAGCAAGGTATGATCAAAATATATACTGTGCAACATCAGCTTCTTGAGACAAATATCACGAATAGCAATTCTAGTGTTCTTTCCAAAGGAGTGAAGTCTAGCTTGTATACCAAAATGACTCAGATAAGTGTACTGTTGCACCATGTAGGAAACCCTGTTATTAAGCTCCAGCTTATTACTCTCGCAGTATGTAGTATCACTTGAGCTAGAGATTTTCTTTTCCTGTTCGGAGAGACAAGCTAGATAGAAAGCCCCAATTGGCCAATCAACTAGTAGAAGCGGTGACAGGTTGTGTAGCGATGACAGGTTGTGTGTACCATGCCATGTAGAGCTGAAATACAAATAGCTATGATCCAAACCACTCAGAAACCGATTCAGTGTTGAAACCTTGACCTTCATCTGAAGTCCAAAGACAGCTTGCCGGTGATAAGTATAGTCTGCTGTGCTAATGCATATACCAACCAAACCAAGTAAGGTCTCCAAAGGACCAAGCGTGTGAAAAGTGAACCAGGATAAATGGAATCGACTCTTCTCACAATCAAGATTAACATGCTGAAAATGCCACTGTTTCCCAGCATTGGGTGGACTACACAATCGATCCGACAAATTCTTGCACTGAGCAAAGAGACACACCATCAACATCAGTTTCCCAGCATTGGGTGGACTACACAATCGATCCGACAAATTCTTGCACTGAGCATAGAGACACACCATCAACATCAGAGCTCCAGCTGACAAGTCCCCATATGGTTTCTGCAGTTTATCAGAGCTGGGAATAGTACCTTCGCATGTACAAGATAACCGTGAACAGTACACAACCATATCAACAGAATAAGCAAGACTTGACTCGGACCACTTTAGCCGGCAATGATTCACGTTGGTTCTTATGCTGTAGAGAGTACCTCCTGTTCCACTTCTATCCAACTGTAGGTCTTGTAAACACACAATGGCTGCCACTTTTGCTAATCTGCAGTTCAAACATAACAAATGGACAACAACTGGGCGAAAGGCCACTCAGAAACCTGTGCAGAACACATAAGTCTGACATTCGGAACTCGATAGCAACACAACCTTCTGCCCAGAAACTGTCAGAACTGCACTGCCGGAACGCCTTCTTGGCGAACTTACTTGGAAACTCATAGCCATTGATCTCCCTGAACGATGGCCATGGCAAGGGCCTTGCCTCATCACCGTCGGTATGAACACTCGCGAAAGAAGGCCATGGCATAGGACGATGTACAGCGATTTTGGTTGTAATGCACTGACTAGAAGTTGGGAGCATGAAGAACTCACTATGGTTGACGAGTTGCTGCAACTAAACCTTAGGTGCGGAATCCGTAGGCGCGAGAACGGCCGAAATCTCACCCATCACGGCCAGGGTCACCACCGCTGCAACCTGGATATTGTTGGTGTCGCACTCGGACGCAACCAGCACCGGTGCGTACATCGACTGTTGAGGCGAACAATCTGTCAAACAGGTCACGGGCACTGTGGTGATGAAGCAGGTGGAAGCAGAGTGGATGTCCTCGGGCCTCTCCTTGACGATGCTCGCTGATGAGGAAGAGCCCTGGAGCACTGCTGACATGGGGATGCGCTCGGAAACCACTACTCGTAGCAGCTCCACCATGGGGTCATCGAAAGATGGAAACGAGGTGTCCTGCTCAGGGACAGAGAACGCTGGCACGGTCACCTCCGTGACGCAGATGTTCGTATCGCCCGAGGAAGTGTCCCTGTTGGTGTCGAGGTGGCAACCCATCGAACAGGTGGTGGGCGTTGATGCAACGTCACCGATGGTTTGGCCATCGAGGGTTCCTTCGGTTGATGTAGGCGCTATCGTTGGGGCGGGTGCAGAGCTCGACTGGGTGGTGTTGCGGCTGAGGCCTTCCACCGAGCAGGCCTTCAGCGCCGACGGATCGAGTGGATCAGCCGCGGACGCCTCCTCCGCACCGTTTCCCTTGTCGCGGTAGCCATGCTGCTGGAGCAAGTCCACCGCCACTTGCAGCCCCGAATCCTGCACTTCGGCCGCCGGCTTCCAGGTACCGAATGCCTCAGCAATACCGTCGGCAATCGACTGCTTGATCTCACTGCGAAACTCGGCGAGTAGATCCTTGAGATCGGCCTTCGTGGAGGATGCCATGGATTCTCCGGTAAGACGATCAAATTTTTGGCGGCCTGCCTCACTGATCGATGGAGCCAGATCGGCGCGGTGGGGGAAAAAATTCTGGCTCTGATTTGTGGCTCTGATACCATGTGTTAGCTACTCTATAGGGATCTCTCTAATTCCTCACACACAAGTACTGGATTCGATTACAACGAGCATCAATCTCTGGATACAGGCACGATTGTGCAAAAGAAGAAGCATGAAGGGGAGGTAGGGTTCAGAACCGAGGTGGGAGAGGAAGTGCCGCCGCCGTGCCGGGTTCGCCTGATCCAACTTGGATGCTGTCCCAATTGCAGTGTCTTGCGTCTTTGTAGTGCTGCTCCATGGTTGCTGACAGATGGGCCGAGCCCAGGCAGTGGCCCAAACTCCGGCCCATGTCGATGCACGGGAAGGTCGCTAACAGATCGCGAGCGAGGGAGCTCGTTTTGCTAGGGATTCCGTCCGTGGTGTAGCTATGTTTCACATTTCCGAAAACAAACGGCTGAGATGGACGCGCGCAACCAATCGACGATGGCACCGTCGCTTTTTCTTCTACCGGGTCCGGACAAAAGGTTCACGAGAGAGGACAAAACGATGCACGAAAACCAGCCCCCTGGCGCCACGTGGATAGCGCGGATGGGCGCTCAGGGGGTGGGCAAATGCTTGTTCTCAATGTCGCTTCTGCAGACTCTAGACCTTCGCTGTTTCATCTTGTTTATATGTCTAGATACACTTTTTTTGATTTGGTATGTCTATACATAATTAGCGAGACAATAACAAAGGAAACTAGGAGAAGACTTTTTGGGCGTATGTTCCTACAAGAGGCCAATATAAATGAAGGGACGCTGGGTGGCGACCGGCGACTCACAACACAACTGAGGTACCAAACTAGGCAGGACCATAAGCCCAAATCACCATCAATGGCTACGGCTGACAAGGAGCACGCCATCCCCATTCCCATGGTCGACGCCAACGAAGCACACAAACTAGTGAGCTCCGGTCATGGCTACCTTGATGTGAGGTGAGCACACCCCTCCACGCTTGCTCTACCTGTCTCCTTCCTTCTCTGACAAACGGGATTGATGGATGTATGGATGGATGTGTGGAATGTTCAGGATGTCAGAGGACTTCGACAAGGGGCATGCTGCTGGCGCTCACAATACTCCCTACTATGTCCACGTGGCTCCCGAGGGTTCGTTGCAAAGAAATGTTTTTTTTTTTACTTTCTATACTTGCCAAATGATCTTACTTGTTTTATTATCCTAAGGGAGGGAGAAGAATCCACACTTTGAAGAAGAGGTAGCTGCACTCCATGGGAAGGAAGGGCACTTCATTGTGGTAATGTATTCTAGATCTAGTAATGTATTCTCTCCTTCTGAAAATAGATAATGTTCAGGCATTGAACCTTCGCCCTTGACCGTCATTTTCTATATACACTTTTATACTATAACAATAACCTTAGCTCAAGTACTCTTCTCTCATTTTGAACCCTTGTGCTCGTATAGGGTTGCTTCACAGGCACGCGATCCAAGCTCGCAACTACAGACCTTCTAAACGCGGTAATTTCATCAAGGCCTGCCCATCTCAATCCGTAGTCAGATCTACTTGTCAGTAGGGTTCCTTGCTGCTTAAATAACCATTTGAGTGATCAGGGATTCAAGAATGTGAGCAATCTTCAAGGCGGTTACCGCGCCTTTCTCTAGAGTGCAACTCAGCAACCCGCCAATGATCCGCAGCCGTCTGACCATTGAGATATCCAGGAATTCAAGTTTGTGATCATCATCATCATATATATTATTGAATTGGGAGAAATAAGTTGCTTGCACGTTGTATTTCTTGTCCATGTAAAGACACTCAAGTGGTTTGGATTTTACAAGTCCTGTGTGTGTTTCAGGAACATGATGTAATAATTCGACCAAATGCTCCAAGGGAATTTTCCGTTTGCAGCGCCGTATGCCCTGGTACTTTGAGTTTTCTCGGGCAACAGAATCAAACGTAGATGCACCATTTGTTCCGTTGGTAGATGTATCACTATTGGCAGTTTCCTGGAGGTGTTTTCGTATGGAACTTTCTGTTATCCACATCAAAGGAGCTGACAATCTATTAAAATAGGGGTGATATGCTATTGCAATTTTTTTCATCGTTGACAGCCAGATAAGAGACAAATGATCCAGGGCAGCACCTCTTGAATCATTTTGATGACATTTACAACTGAGTGGTCCGTGAAGGAAAAAGTTTCAACATACCAACGCCACTAGATTGAGATGCCTAACAGAGGGTAAGGATTTCCGTTAGAACGGATCAAATATTTTTATTACCAAGAAAGAATGACATATTTACCAGATTTTTGTACAATTATTTCATGTATAATTTTTGAATTAGCAAGCACAATCCAAGATTGTTGAATATTTCTAAATGGAAATATTTTCCTTTCTAATGGGAAAATTTATTCTAAAGCGTAATTTATGTTCCCATATCTAAAATCCTAAGCACTCGTTATGCATAGTAGATAAGGAGAAACCTGTCGCATGGCTGTAGTTTCACTTGCAAAGGGAAAACGTGTTTGGTCTATCGAACTCCCTAGACAGCAGAAGCATTATTGGCTTCGCTGTTGTTCTGCTGTGACCATAGTTCAGCATATCGCCCGCCCTTCGTCAGAAGAAGATCATGTGGGCCTTGTTCCACTACCGTTCCATTCTCCAAGACAACGATCTGAAAATCAACATTAAAACATGACTTCTTTAGGAACCGCAGAAGAGATGACTCCAACAAGTATTCATCACTATTGAAGACACTGAGAATCGATGTTCAATAAGGTCAACAGATTGAAAGCACCCTTAGATTTAGCCTGTTTGGTTTTTTGGAAGCGGCAGACTCCCCGCCAACTGAGAAAGAATAGCACGGGGCGCCCCCGACCTCTCCCTACCCTAGCCGCCCCGCGCCGCCGGCCGGCCGGCCGCGCAGCCCCGTCCCAGCCCCCTCCCCTCCCCTCTCGCGCGTGTCCGCCGCCCCCACGCGGTGGCGGTGCGCGCCCCTCGAACCTCCTTCCCCGACCTTCTCTTCTCTTCCTCCTGTCGCCGCCGTCGGCAGAGGCCGCCGGGCGCGGCCCGCGCGGCGCCGGCGGCGGCGGCCTGTCCCTCCCCGCGCCGGGATGGGTGGAGGCGGGGCTCTGCCTTTCTGGCGACGGTGTTCCTCGGGCGACGGCGGCTCGGTTTCGGCCGGGAGGCGGCGTGGCGACAGCGGGCTACGGCGGCTCGGCTACACGGGTTCATCTCTGTTGCCGGAGGCGAGCGCAGCGGCGGCGCCGCCAGTTGGTGGTGCGGGTGGCTAGGTTTCTGCCGGGGCCCTGCAGGCCCAGATCTGGGCCCTTTTGGGCCCGATCTGGGTCAGTGTGGGCCCAAGCTCGACCCGGCTACCTGGTTTGACTGAGGTACGATGCTTGTGACGAAGTGGCGGCGACGACGACACGTCTTCTGCAGCGTGGCGCCGGGAGCTTCGCGGACCCGTTTGGGTCCGGCCGGGCCTTTGGTGCCGATCATGAGGGTAGCAGCGGCGTCGGTCTACGTGCAGCAGCGTGGTGGCGGAGACTTCACGGACCCTTTCAGGGGCCGGCCGGGCTTGACCAGCCTGGTGTGTCTCTGCTACCACGTCCGGTCGGCACCCGCCGATGGCGGTGGAGGTAGTCCTCCAGGTGGCTGTGCTGCGGCCGCCCTCCAGCTCCAATGTGGCTTGGTGTGCTCTTGCGTGCTGCGTCCGGTCGGTTACCGTCTATGGCGGTGGAGGTCGATCCCTCCCGCGTGGTTGTGGTACTGCCGCTCTGTCTACGGCGGGTTCTCCTCAGTTCGACGGGTCGTGCAGTGCTTGCCTGGTGATACGACAATGGTGACCTCAATTCCGTGGTGGCGTTTGTTGGTGGGTGGCAAGATGGGTGGAGCGCTTCAGATTGTCCAGGTTTGTGGTTTTTTCGGGGTCGGGAGAAATCCCTGTCATCTTGACACCGACGCAGTGACGCCTGTGGGTGTCGTTGTCCCTTCCTGAAGGGCGTCGGGTGTACCTCTTCCCACTACCTGTTGCGTACCGGGGAAACCCTAGGACCACTCCGGGCAGCAGCAGCGTCGTCGTTGTTTTCCTTCTTGGAGGTGTTGCTTGGTACGCGGCGATTGAGAGTGCTAGATTAGTGGTGGGACTTTGCCGGAGAGGACGCAGCAGTTGCGAGTCTCTTTTGTTTTCGTTGATCCGCCAATGTCGGCATTGTTTTCTTCTCTTTGTTCTCTTTCTTTTCTTTTGGGCATGACTGTGCTGTTTTTGCCCCAGCAGTGGTCTCAATCTTGTATCGGGTGGTTGCTATATTAATATAGCGGGGCGAAAGCCTATTTCTTCAGATTTAGCCTGTTTGCCATTATTTGGATAACTGTGTCAAATTCGCCAACAGCCATGGTTCTCTGTTAGTAGTACTGTTCATGAATGTGCATACCTGATCGCACTGCATTGCAGTTGTGAGTCGATGAGCGATAAAAATCGTGGTTCGATCAGTGGATAAAGACTTGAGGGAATTCAGAATTGATGCTTCGGTAGTGCTATCAAGAGCACTTGTAGCTTCGTCACATAATCTGGTACAAGTCAGGTAACAAAAGGAAATAAGTCAGAAAGGTTGGTGACTTGAGAAGCCCATTATTGGCAAAAACACACTTGATGAGAATATATAACTTAGTTTAAAGTCCATTTAGCAGACCTAACTTTTGATTCATCTTACGAGTCCATGCGTGATAAAAGCACATAAGGGTATATAAAACACAGTGACTTGCTTAATAGATTAAGAACAATAAGGTCTTTTGACACTGAGATCCAAATGTGAGAGGGAAGGAGCGAGACAGCAAAAGCAAAGGGCACTGACAGAATGGAAGGCTCCTTCAAGAATACCTGAGCAATTGATACACGTTGCTTCTCACCACCACTCAACTGCAAAATGGCAAAAACACATTTATGAGATATGTGGAGCTTTTGGCTATACAAATATTGCAAAATTTCCTTTATTTGCACATAACCAGACGTTATCTCACCTTCAATCCTCGCTCTCCAACAACTGTGTCATACTTATCCGGAAAGTTCATGATTGTATCATGAATGGAAGCACGCCGAGCAGCATCATAAACCTATATGTAAATGTACGTTAGCATTCCAGAAGAAGGATATGACAGTAATTCCACAATGTATTGGAAGAAGACCAAGCCTCCTCATCTTTTGTTGATAACTGCCCATACTGTATATTATGCTTAATTGTGTCATTGAAAAGTACCTGCAGTGAAATTAATGGTGTAAGCTCGGTTGTGCTAGCGACAGTGCCTAGTGACATAATGTATTAACCTAATTCCTAAAAATATTGGGGAGAGCCGAGAGCAACTACAATCTACTATATCTTACTAAATGGAAGAAAGTTTTAACTTAGTTTTTTCATTATCTTTAAGCAATCTTTGTATTAAAAATAACATGTAATGCTATTTGGTATTTTCTCATTAAAATGGATTCATGGTCGGGTGCCTAATAGCAGAAGATGTCCAGCCACAATAGCCATAGAAGCTTTAAGTTTGCAAGGAAGGATATCGAGCCATAATTGGTAGCATGCAATAATTCATGTTTGGGTGCCTAATGAATAATCAATGAGGATCGTAAGAGTAAGAAAATTTGAGCGTTCAGAGATAGAATATCGTAGGGATAACCGTAACCTGTGGTACAACACCAATACAATCCCGAAAACTCTCTAGTGTGACTCCCCGGATGTCTTGCCCATCTACACGTATCTACATGAAAAATATAACAACCATCACAATAATGGAAATTTGATGTATGTCAAATCGTCAACAGGAATCAGGTAGGAAGATAGATGTTTTTCGGTACTTACTGATCCTGAAGTCGAATCAAAAAGCCTGAATAGAAGTCTAAGTATGGTTGATTTATCTGCAGAACAAGGTCAAGTTAATGAACGTGCTCCCTTACCTTGAAACTTGAGAGATGCTAGTAAATGGTATTGCCGATAGAAACATAGTAACAGCTATTTCATGGCCCACAATAAAGCAACATCTCCACAACGTGCTGTCAATCAAGTACACAAGATATGGACTCAATCGTCTATGGCCCCTGACATTCCTTTCAAAGCGAGCAAGGAGATTGTGCAGTGTGTTGGCAGTGCATTGGGGCTGCACCGATCAGATGTCTTTGGATGGACCTGCAATTTCTCACCGATGTCCTGCCTTGCACGCTGTGCGAATACCCCTGCACTTACCTCGGCTTGCAGCTTTTGCTATGCAGATTGCGCAGGTTCAGAGCTGCAGCTCGTATGAACATAATATAACTGATAGAAACCTATTTTGAGGTCTATAGTTCCAAAAGTGTTTAACATTTTTCACTAAGTAAGGAGATTAGTTTTACCGCTGCCACTAGTTCCGACAATTGCCAGACTTTTTCCTGTGGATACAGTGAAAGAGGCGCCGTCAAGAATCTTTCTTTCAGGTATGTACCTAGTAGTCAATAAGAGTATGACAGTAAATCAGATTATTCTACTTTACACCTGAATACCTAATACTACACAGTGGATCTACTTAACGCCTTGGTGGACCTCTTAATGCTATATCTACTTATCTAGAATTAATTCTTGATAGTTATGGTGAAAATACAATAATCCCTAAGCCGTGCCATTTGGTGGTAGTTACCCATTTTGTTCCACCAAAGCAAACTGAAGTTTACTTGAAGACAGAATAAACAGCAGCATCTAGTTGTACTAATGGTTAAAATACAATAATCTCCTTAGAACTCTGTTGATTTGTAACACACTTTGTTTTTCTTTTAGGAAAAAACAACAATTACATTGATTTTGACAAATTAATGAAGGACAAAATTACCCAAAATGAACGTTCTCAAATTCAACGCATCCTCCTTTGAACTGCAATTGTTCTGCATGAGGCTCATCCTTTATTCCAGGTTTTTTCTAAGAAAACAAGAAAACAATAGCCTAAAGTCTCTCGGATCATCATCTATGTATAAATTAGAACTGAAAGCCATTAAACACAAAGTAATACGGACAGAGGATAAGAAACTTTTACCTCAAGCAAGTGGAAGATGGACTTCATGTCAATAAGGCTTTGTCTAAATTCTCGATAGACACCCCCAAGGAAATTCAGAGGCCATGAGAGCTGGAATAGAAGTCCATTAACCATGACCTGTATGCCAATATTTCATCAAAAAAAAAAATTCAAATGTCATTGCAATACTAAAGATAAACAAAAGGTGGGAAAAGGTGAAGTTTCACGCTAAGTAATGGTGAAAATATAAACAATGGTTTTAATTGTTCTGTTCACTTACACATTTTAACAAAATCACTTATAAGAATGTAATAGTAGAAGATACAAAACACAGATGGTTGACATAGAAAATTACCAAATCACCAACAGTTAGAGCACCACTCATGACACCATATGAGCTCAAAACCATTGCCGTGGATAAAGCCGAGCTCAATATAACATTTTGACCAAAGTCAAGTTAGGCAAGGCTACTCTGTGTTTTGAGTGCAGCATCCTCATATTCTGAGCATATTTAAGATAAAAAATTATTTAATATATTAAATATATTTAACAAAATCAACTTATGGCATCAGCCACTGTTACTCGCCAATTGGGATCAATCAAACATATGAAGCACTTTCTATACAACTCCCACAATCCCCGAATAATTTTTGAGATTTTAAAGATTATTTCCAGAATTCAATAATAGTACTAACTTTTTCTTTTCGAGAACAGAACTGAACATATCCAGATGCGGATGATAGCCATCATAACTTTAGCATATGTAAGAGAATAGTGCTGGTTGTCTTAAAAAGGTGACCACAAATTTAACACCAGTGGGTCAAAGAGAAAACCAAAAGAACACATAACAGTGCATTCACACTCTACAATGCAATTTCACCCAAGAAACATATTTACTCACGTTTTAGATATTTGTCATACTTCTCTACTTCAAATCGTTCGTTCTTGAAGTATTTGACAGTCTGTATACAAGCAAAGGAAGACTGGTAAGAAGTTGCTATAGTAACAATACAAGCGGGCGAACAGACACCAGAGCGATAGGAAACCACGAGATGACCTCATAATTCAGAAGGGAATCAACTGCCACGTTACTGGAAGCATTGTCAGCTTCATTCATGGCTGTCCTGAACTTCGTCCGCCACTGTTGTAATAATAATATTTTTTGTTACAAAGATAGGTAGACATAAGTAATCAGAGTTATGCATGATTAAAATAATACCGTTATAAGATAAACTGAATGTTTGTCATAACAGGAAGAATAGAAGATCCTAAGAGGTCATGGGGAGATGACAGAATACAGTCTTTTCACCTGTGTGACAACCAAAGTGAAAGCAATATAAGTAGCAACAGAAGCCGAAGTAAGCCAAGCAAAATTTGAACCAAAGTTGTATGCCAGAATAGTTGAGACCATACCAATCTGTAAATGAGAAGCAAAAAACAGAAGGAAGGTGTGAACTGACAAAGGAGCCCAAAGAAAAGGTGACGCAGATTACCAAAGACAAAGATACCAATATCACAGGCAACGGGCTCAACTGATGGACTGGAACAGTCAGAGACAACAATTTATATTTACCTCTAATATCGTGGGAACAATATTGAATACCATTATTGTAAGAAGGCTATTTATGGCATGGCTGCCTCGATCAATTATGCGATTTAGAGCACCAGTTTGCCGGCTGAAGCACAAAAATGGATAAGGAAACATAAGGACTCAAATAGTCTCATCCCATTAGTACCAAAACTCTTCTAGTATATAGATATTAGTGTTGGATTCTTATAACTTATCTCAATATAGACTTACAGAATACAAACTACTCCCTCACTCACTAGGTCGATATTTTAAAAAATAAAATTAGCCAAAGCAAACCAATCAATGTCTAATTCGTGAACCATCTAAATTACTCGTAATGTTTTCACCATATAATGTGTTGTCTGCCAGTACAATGAATAATGTATTCACTCAGAAAACAAGCATTTTCTAAGTACCTGAGATGATAACGAAGATCAAGCTCATGCAGGTGAAGAAAAGCCTGCAATACATGAGCACAAACTGTGGTAATATTTCAAGCATCTGACAGATCAAAATAAACAGTATTCTATCACTAGTAAATAATCAGCCAACAACTGGAACTGGATGCAAATGTCCAGATGCCACTGAGAGTGAGTGCTCCTTTTGTGGATATAAATATATAGGAGAGCTGCAGAATTACAGATAACGAAAATCTCTATTCAAAAAACATATGCATCGGAACATCTAGATAGCCTCAAGGTACTAAAAATGATCAAACAACTTCAAAAGGCGGTAACACGGAAATGAAAAAAGATTCAAAATTTACCATTCTGCAGACTGATCGGGTGGTTCTCAAGGTTACTTTAGAAAATAAGGCATTCCGCAATTCTGCAAACAGGAAATTTATGATAATACATAAATCATACAGTAAAGAGAGAAATCTGTAAAAAAAACATTGCCTATTCCCATAATCACAAATGGAGTTTCACCAGCTTTTCAGGAAATAAGAGCATCAATACGAAAAATTTCTTGTGAATAAGTATTTTACCTGTACAAGCTGATGCTCCTGAACGTGCAATACCATATCCAATCAGAACAGCTGCTGGGCTTGCAAAGAGAGCCAACATGGTAGCATTAGCATCTGTAAATGATGCCAGTGAGGCTTCAGTACCAGCAAGGGCTGCAAGCCAATCGACAGCAAGCTTAAACAAGAAAGGCACTTGAACATTTATAACCTGGTATTCATTAGAAATAGAAAAGGTCAAGAAGCAGAGTCAAAAGCTTCACATCGTAAATTTCCACTTTTTAGATCATCATGCCATTGCCATCGATCATAACTGGAAGGGATATATTCTTTCATTGAATCATTGCCAACTGGACACTGATGAATTATCTAACACTCAAACAGGGTGTATCTAAATTGATGAGATTGTGTGAGATACGTGTAAAGGTTTCCTTTCGATAAAGGAAAGGGAAGGTCAGTGCAGCAGTGTAACGCAAATATACGGCATTCCATCCATACGAAGTAGGGATACTATTAGTCTTGAGCCTACATCATGATGGTTGAAGGTAGCTTTATGAGAAAAAATTGCAGCCAAATGGGACGGCCAAAATATTACACTTTATTAACCATTAATGGCTTGAACAGAAAATAGAAGGCTTAGCCAGTGGAAGTGTTTTGCTTTATCTTATTTAGAACTATAGAGATACTCTATATTTCATAATTCTGAAACAGCAGCGACAACAAAGCCTTTAGTCCTGAGGGAGTTGAGGTAAGCTTAAAGGAGGACCTTAATTATGATTTGCTAGAGTGGTTAACTCTCATCAGCTCGGTCGCCGAGTGTTTTGTGGTGGTGCTCGAACATAATTATGTGTCCCCCTGTATTTTTTGTTGCCATATTGATACGATTTATGTACTGTCAGAGCCTCTCCTACAGTTTTCTGAAAAAAAGTTAGTTTAGGCTTGATATGAGACCCATTAAGCGACGCACAAACCAAAGATTATAGTTCACATTTTTCTACACATGTAACATTTACCTTTGCGCCAACTAAGAGGCCCAGCGATGACACAAGCCTGAACCGGAAATCAGGGCTGTCATTCAGCATCAAGGACTTCACAAGGTTCCGGAGGATCTGTGTATCTGCTATCTGAGGATCAATGTCCTTTTTCGGGGCATTTGCTGCCGCAGCATTGGCTGATGTGGAGAACGCATGCCATCTCTGCGACCAGATATTGGACGAATCACAAAACCAGTATTGGACAAGCAAGTATTCGAATTACTATCATTGCCACTTTAAAATATCATTGCCAGCCTTAAAGCCGAAATCTCTCAGCTTTTCTCTATGGAGATTGTTATTTTAGTTACCTGGGCAATTCGGACAATGAGGAATGACTTCATTTTCAAAGGTGTTGATCCCAATATATATCGGTGCAGAAAAAAGTTTAAGGAGGAGATGGCTGTCATGATTCACAAGGCCACTAGGAAAGCTTATCATGACATGAAGGACTGGGTGCTTAGCTTTTCTTTACTTTAGATCAGAGACCTATGGCCTATAACTTTTCTAACGCTAATTGCTGTAACTACTCTTTTATTTAAAAATTAATTAAAAATATACATTGGAGAAACCCACTGTTCATCCTCAAAAAAAAATTACTATCTTTTCAGATGGAAGTAAAAGGCGCAGCGCGAATACAACAACAACTATACTTGAAACTACTTTACAGAATCGGACGAACAGGAATAAAGGGGAATCCATCTGCATCTCCCCTGTAATTCATTTCTATACTTTGATTGATCATAGCACAAACAATGAAACAAACTGTCTTAAGCACATTGCAAACTTTGATCACAAACATCTATACTGAACCTTCTAAATTAGCTATCTGTTTGCAACCGCTAGAGAATAATACTGAAGCCCAATCAAATCGACAATTTCACTACTCTGCATCTAAGCATCGAGACCAACAGTAATGAGGCACATGTTACCAGGTCTCGAGGATGCCACGCGCCGTGGGGCAGATAGAAGCTGAGACGGCCGAATGGGGCGGCATTCCGAGGAAAATGCAGACAATTTGGTCCGATGCCGCCGAGGAGAGGGCTGCGCGGAGCCCTCGGGGAGGGCGGCGCACTGGCCCCACAGAGCCGCCGGCGTACGGCTGCGGCTGTAGAGGTTCCGAAGCCGCAGGGGCGGAGGAGGTGGATGCGGGAGGAAAGCCACATGGTGCACCCCCGGCGACGGAGGAGATCTACGTCCGGCGGATTCAGCGAGGGAAGAAGACTACTCCACTTGTCCACGACGCCCCCTCGCCGGTAAGCTCAACTAAATGAAAATTATTTAAAACTTTTACTTTCTGCCTCCCAACAGTAATTGGACACGTGTTAAATCGGGCTCTAATCACTGAGGTTTAAGATTTACCAAATTGTCCCAAATTTTGGGCAATTCTTCGGATTTCAATTTATCAAAATCCGCTGAATTGTGATGGATTTTTGTCCTGATTTGAAATTAGTTTGAATCTAGCCTAAAATTTCGAGATTACTAACATTTCAGTACCCACCGAAAGTGAAATTTTGAACGTGTCATCAGGGTGTAATCCAGAGGTGAAGGCGGGAAGACATGAAGAATTTTGCATTACTTAAGAGAAGACAACGGGTGTGGAACGGGTCAAAGCATTCGGTTAGGTGGACCATGTTGCTGAGAGTGGGTGTATTTTCAACGCGGCGATACCACACCTAATTGGATATCCATAAACTATCATGACCATCAAATTTACATCCAATGAACGACATTTATGTGTTGATAAAACAAAAAATCATGTTAATACGTGGTTTTAAATTTTTTTGTTAATGCATGTCCAAAAAAAATCTTATTGGTACCTGAATCCAAAAAATAATTACATAAATCTAAAAACTATCGATAATGCACTGAGATTTGAAGAATCATTGACAATTTTGGGCATGGATCATAAAGCAGTGGGTCAAGTTTAGCATAAAAAATGTACAAAGTGATGCAATGGCTTACAAAAAAAAGTACAAAGTGGCTCGCCAAGTCAAGGTGGATCGACCACCGGTGCTCTAGGTGCAAGATCCAGAGAGGTCGTGCATTCTGGTGTTGTTATTTGTATCTATGCCGTGTTTTTTTTTTTTTTTTTGAAACGGTCTATATCGTGTTTGATGAAGCAGCAACCGCCACCAAGCTCGTAAAAGGTACACAGTCCACCACCCTGCGCACCCCCCTACCCAAACACATGTACACACACTTCTGTTTCTCATGACTATACGAAAAAGTTGTTTTGGCACATAATCACCAGTGATCCCGCTTTTAAAAAACTTCAAAAATCGTACTTTTGCGTTCCAAAAAAATTCTGGCAAAAATTATATGGATACACATACATGTATTCTACCTATGCACTAAATTTCGTTTAAAAATACATGTATTTTAGGCTACACAAAAAGGCAAAATTCGGAACAGAATAGGGGATTTTTACTATACTTCATACAGCCACAAATTTGTTATATATACCATGTATACTCAAAATTAACTACCATTTTCGATTATTTTTTAAAGAAAACGGGATCGCTGATACCCACGTGCATCAAATCCCTTCTCATGACTACACCGAGGGCGGTGTTTGTGGCTCCCCAAGATTAAAAAAAATCAGGTATGATGCAACACGTGTTAGGGTGTGGTTAGATAGTTGCAACACATATTTCCCAAGGTATTACTAAGTATATCAAAGTTGGCCAAAACGGCGCTCTGTCCGCGCTCCACTTACTGTAGCTACTGTAGAAAATGAACAGTATCTACAGTGACGGTGTGGCCCCACCTGTCAGCGACACACCACCGGCGTTTTCGCGAAAACATCCCTCGCGTCCGACGAATTACTCCGCGCCCCTCTGGTTTTACGCATCGAGGGACCTGAACGTAAATTCGCAGCCACTGAAGGGCCTAGATGGCAAAGTATATCAAAGTTGGCCAAAACGGCGCTCTGTCCGCGCTCCACTTACTGTAGCTTACTGTAGAAAATGAACAGTATCTACAGTGACGGTGTGGCCCCACCTGTCAGCGACACACCACCGGCGTTTTCGCGAAAACATCCCTCGCGTCCGACGAATTACTCCGCGCCCCTCTGGTTTTACGCATCGAGGGACCTGAACGTAAATTCGCAGCCACTGAAGGGCCTAGATGGCAAAACGTCGCCACTTCCCCCCTCTCCTCCCACTCGCGAACGCGTCCGAGATCGCCGCCGGCCGTCGACGCCTCGCGCCGCCGTGGCAGGCCTCCCCGCACGCATCGGAGGTGCCGGCCGGCTGCGCCGTCCTCTCCTCTCCCTCCTCGCCTAAGACCGCGTGCCGAGCCGCCGCGCCCTCGCCGGAATTGGCGCGCCCGCGCCCGCAGCCATCCGCCGCGTCCGCGCGCCGTCGGCGGCGCTCCGGCGACCAAATCCGGGCGGCGCCGCCACCTTCCGACGCCCCGCGTCGAGGCCTATCCAGCGTGCCCAGCCTCGCGTCCTGGGACGCGCTGGTTCGCCGCCGACAACGCCGTCGCCGCCGCGGCGTCTCCGGCCAGCAGTGACGTCACGGAGACGACCCAGTGGGCCTGGCCTCCAGATGGGCCGCCTGCTGGGCCGGCCTGACTACGGCCCTTTTTTCCTTCCCTTTTTCCTCTTTTCCCGAAATCTTTAAAAACTTTTCAAATTCAAATTTGTACAAAGCATTGAAATGTACATATTTCCGAACATGAATCGTAGCAAAAAAAAAGACAACACATATAAATTCTAATGCTTCAAAATTTAGCATATTTTCCAAACTTATTACCTGTTATTTATTCGTAATTCTCTTTTCCCACAAAAAAAAATTTCCACACCTCTCCAAGCACAAAAAAAGAATTGTCAAATGTTGTCAGCACCTTCATATACAACCACAATCGAAAAAAAAATTAACTACTTATTTACAAATACGTTAGAACACATCAAGATGTACGAAAACAAAAAAGAATATGTAGTACATTTGAGCATTTGAAATTGCTTACGAAATAAAAAAACATTTCAAAGACTCCAAAAATATATCAACATGCAAAAAACAATTCTCTAGCTACTACCATTTCTACAACTTTGTGACCTTCTCAAAATTATTACAAGTCATACAAATTTTACGTCGCACGTGGAACAACCATTTCCCACATGCTTGTGACCTTTTCCAAATTATTTTAGCTTTAAAAAAAAAGGAAAAAAAAAAGAACATCTACTTCAAACATTATAGTGCTTTCTCAAAATAATTACAACTCTTCAAAATCTTAAACAATACATACAAAACCATTTGACACTTCATGTCATTTTATACGTGGATTCGATCATTTTCTTTCAGCCTCAAATAACATCTACAAACAGATTAGCAGTGCTACAAAACATAAAATATGAAGACACTAAAAAAAAACTAAATATGTCAAAGTTTTACCCTGCAAAAAGGCTACACATTTGAAATAGACGGTAAAAAAAATGCAATACATTCAAACATTTCAAACTGCTAGAAAATTGTAGACACTCTAAAAATATATCTCACAGATTGCATTCTCTCTAATTATGAAGTTAACCAAGATTTTATGTCATATTTCAAATATATCCAAAGATCCCAAATTTGCAAATATCTAAAAATAACCGACATGGCAAATTGCAACATTTTGTCTTCATTTCAAACAATTTAAATCTGAACATTTTTTGTTTTCCTAAAAAAACCAAACCATCGTCAAAATTTTACATGAAGGGCGCGGCGTGCGCCGCGCCAAATACCACTAGTCGGATTCAAGAAGGGTTCAAGACGCAACAATGATAATGCACTGATAATAGTTGTATAAGCAACCAAGTAGGTGGTGTGTTTTGAATAATTTTATGGGGAAAATACCTAGTGTGCACTGGGGTACCACACCTAACGAAGGAATGTTTAATTTTTGCTTGCCGGCTCGGCAGGGTGCAACTAGTCTACTTTGACAGCCTTATGATTTACAAAGATAAAGACTCAAACGACTCAAATCTTTTGTAGATTAAATGAATGGCAGACCCGAGTCGTCTTGAGGGTGCCAACTTTATTTCATTTATGACAAACGAAAATATGAAGCTTAAGTGTGACTTAGCTCTTTTATGTTCTGGACGTTGATGACGCGGTTTGAGCCCATGGGCCGTTGAGATCGACTCGACAGAGATGAAGTTGTAGTCAGTCGCAAAGACAGCTGTGACGGGACGAAGTCAGCTGTGGCAGGGTTGGTGAAGGTCGCAACAGAGGTGGAGTCGGCCGCTATGGAGGCGAGGTCAACCGTGACAGGGACCAGTCTGCTGAGACGTCCTACTGGGCCAACCCCCATGATGGTCCATGTTCTACCTCCATGAGGATAACCGTGTTTTGATATTCACAACACCTGGCCTTGATGGAGTCAATGGATAATTATGTATGAAATTTTGGTATATTGTCAAGAAGGATGTTATTATCTTTTAATTCAATTTTATGAAGGAACTCTCAGTATAGAGAGCATCAAAAATTCCTACATCAATCTCATCCCAACAAATTCAAGTTCAGCAACAGTCAATGATTTTACCCTATTTCCCTCCTAAATTGTGTGCTCGTATAATAATAATAATAATAATAATAATAATAATAATAATAATAATAATAAAATGGCTAATAGACTTCAAGAGGTGATTACGCAATATGGTTTTATAAAAAAATATTGATCAACATCGACTGTCTAGGTTGGAGCTATAAATATATTCATCGATGCCATAATTCATAAGAGGAGATCGTCTTGCTTAAGATTGGCTTGGAAATGCCTTTGACAACGTTGAACATTTTGTTATTATTGATATCCTAAGACACAAGGGATTTGGACAGAGATGGTGTGACTGGATTATCGAGCTTCTTAATTTGGAATATCATCAATCCTGCTTAATGGAGTATGAGGGAAAATGTTTGAATGCAAGAGACGATTTAGGTAGGGGTGACCCTCTCTCACCACTCCTTTTGTTCGAGTAGCTTATCTCTTGCAATCTATGTTGAATGATGCTATGCATCAAGGCCTAATTTAGTCCCCAGATCCAGTAAATTATTCCAGTGACTTCCCTATCATTCAATATGTTGATGAATGCTTAATTTTCATGCCTGCTGACCCTATCCAGCTTCTTAAAGAATATCATGGATGAATTTTCAGTTCCCATAGGGTTACGATTTAAGATTGAAATTTCACAAATCCAAATTTAATCCCATAAATTATTTACATGAAAAACTTGTTGGGCTTACAAAGGCCCTATAATACCAATTAGGAGTCTTTCCTTTCACTAATCTTGGACTTCCCGTAAAATTTTCAAAAAAGGAGTATTTCTCCTTATGCCTACCCCTGGGAAATGGCTTCTCGGTTGCTAAGGCCATGCCTTCTTCATGAGTGTTAAATTTCCAACACCCCCGTCTGCTTTTGGATGGCTTTGGAAGTCTTGTTGTCAACGGAAACATATGATCTTTTCTGGCTATTACTTCAAGATGAACACTAGGGATTTGCTTCAGAGAATGCACTTCTTCATTGATTACACACATGTGATGTGGAAGGATGCCATCTTCGAGCCTAGAGACCATCCCCCCAGCCCCCTTCCCAAGAATGGTGGACATATCTTTGCTGATATGTGGTCTCATTCAGACTAACCAGTCTCATTTGCAATGTATTTCTCAGCTCAAGTAAAATATTAACAAAATATTGTATATATAGAACTTATTATTTTGGGTGCAAGGTCCATATGGTTGAGCGGAAATGATTATATTTTCAAGGGAATTCAGCCAGATCTCTAGATATGTCGAGCATTCTTTAAAACAGAATTCAAGTGGGTGAAGTATAGAGCAACAAGAAAGAAATATGTTTCTTTTAGCTTGGGCAGATAGTTTCATTTGACCTTTTCGGTTTTTTTTTCTTCCTCCTTTTGTACAAATCACATGTACATCTTGTAAAAAAAACACACTAGAGCCCTAGAGGTTGCATAAAAAAATTGTTGTTGTGTTGGCGCATTTTTTCGGAGTAGTTTCATGAATTATTAGTTTAGCATAGAAACAGTACGCCGCTCAGATTGCAATAACTACCGTTTTATATCCTTGCAATATTAGGCCCCACAATCACCCGTAAGCTAGCAACCCCCGTACGCACATCACAACCAAACAAGATGGCTTTCGTGGTCACACGTACTTGGCTCTTTTCGCCATTATTGTACTTCGCAATGGAGGTCGTATCAGCACTGTTCATCACGTCTCGTCTCTCCAACGCGGCGATAAGCCGATAACGCTGCATGATCGTCAAATTTAAATCCAACCAACGATATCTACTAATTGATGTAGTGATGAAACAAATCATGTCAATGTGTGATTCTTTTTTGTTAATGCATGTTCAAAGATTTCTTATCACACTAGTGGAGACAGGGTTTTCTGTCCCGGCCCGTGAGGGGCTTTAGTCCCGGTTCGTGAACCGGGACAGTACAAACGGGACTAAAGGGCAAACCTTTAGTCCCGGGCCTGTTACCAGCCGGGACCAAAGGCCATCCACGTGGCCGCCTGCGAGGCGCGCTGGGGGCAACCCCTTTAGTCCCGGCTCGTATAACGGGCCGCGACTAAAGGGTTAGGGTTAAGGGTTTCTTTTATTTATTTCTTTAGGGTTTAGGGTTTATTTGTTTTCTTTTATTTTCTTTCTTCGAGCATACAAAGATAATTGTTTTCTTTTAGCGGTATTTCTACGCTACCACATACCGTACACGTTCGTGCATATATATAAGATAACTTGTCTTACGATCGAGCATATACAAATATATACAATTTTGATAGTTACATGGAGATCACAATTACCGGGACTAGAGCCCGTCTATTCGATTACACGGCCGGGATCATCAGTAGCGCCTATTCACACTAAATTCTCCGGCGTCGTCTACCATCTCTTTCATCAAAAATCCCGCCAGTTCCTCTGCAATTCCTAGTAGGCGTTGCTCTGGTAGGAGTTGTTCCCGCATTCTGTCGAACTATATAAAAAAGGAGATCAATATGAACATCAATCATGATAACAAAAAGTGACGGTAATAAAATAATGTTGTGAAT
Organism: Poa pratensis; assembly: GCA_947311845.1. Classification (NCBI taxonomy): domain Eukaryota; kingdom Viridiplantae; phylum Streptophyta; class Magnoliopsida; order Poales; family Poaceae; genus Poa; species Poa pratensis. The sequence goes on from CAMZMU010000014.1 coordinate 357,416, forward strand.
GTATTGCTTACGTAGAGTCTATAATCATTGTGCTCAGTGGTAAACGTGCGAATGAACTCGCAAACGTAGTATCCACATAGATTCGTCCCCGGTGGCTGCCTCGCGCACTTTACGAGAATAGAATTCAATCAAAATAATAATCTAGCATCATAATTGTATTGAAACTAGAATTAAAGAGATGCGCGGACATATCTCGTACTACTTACCGTGACCGGAGTAAACGTCAGCTTCTCACTAAAGGAACCCGCACCAGACTCCTGAACAGGTTCCAAACCCTGCCCGGCAAAGAAAATGAATTAATGAATGAGTTATTCATTACCTGATATCTCATGAAATCAACGAAAGAGACCGATATAGCGCGAAAATTACCTCTGGAGCATGTCCTGCATGTCGCGGAACTCTTCCAGGTGTCTCTTTAATGGGTCCATGACTTCAACTTTTCCCTTATCAACTTGAATGTCTAGCAGAATCCAGTGGAACCTGCACACGTTTATATATACGTCAGTAACTCATCAATTACACTTAACATCGAGTAAGCAAAAGTGAATGTGTACAACAGAGTAAGACCCTCACTGGAAGTTGTAAGGAAACAGTATGTGGTCACAGAAATGTTGCTCCGTTAGAAACCTTAGAAGGTTATCCGCCGTCTCGTCGGGTTTCGTCGTTAGCGAATATATATGTACTTTATCTGGGTCAATGAACCCAACACTATAGATCTTTCTTTTACATTCCCGGATCTTCATTCTGCATAATAGAGTACAAAAGGATATAATGAGGATAATTACATGCAATGAACTGAACAACTGAAAAACTGACAACTTATATGTAGACAATGAATTCAAAAACTTACAGACAATAGCAACTCATGAGAGTTTTGTCGAGGGCGTCGAAATTGTATAACTGGAAGATTTCTGAAAAGTCAACATGGACCTCTTCGGGTCGGAAGAAGTACTCATGTGGGACTTTCGCCACGATCATTGTTCTGCCCCCCCCCCTACCACACTCAAGTACCAGTCATGCAAATTCCGCATATGTGTTGGCAATTGTTCCAACTTCTCGTTGCTGACCAAAGGCTTCCCTGGGACATATGTAGGGACAACATCAGCCTTGGGTAAATTGTCGTCTTGGGAACCTAGCAATTCAGCAACAGTCACACCCATAGAGGCCGCCAACTTCGCAGCTTCCCATATCCTGCTGCAGCACCTGGGGAACGTTTTCGGATAACACCTTGAGGGATGGGATCGATTGTTTGGCCTGTTCTCCGAGCTGGGGAACGTCCCTTCTGTTCCCGCTTGCACTTTTACCTGATTTGCTCGCGCTTGCACTTTTACCTGATTTGCTCCCGCTTGCACTTTTACTTGATTTGCTCTTCTGCACTTCCTTCCGAAGTGTGCGTACATAGTCATCTGGCTTATGGTGCAACTCATATTGCGATTTTGTGTTCAGAAAATCGTTGCCCACGCTTTTTTGCTTCTCGGTGTATACCGGGGCGGGCTTGGGTTTCTTCTTTGCAAAATGCGCATCTTTTTCGGCCTTTGCGATCGCTGCGTTTTCTCTCAGTACGATCGTAAGTTCTGATGGGAAGATTCTTATGAGGTACTCTTGGGAGGGGCGACATTTGTCGTTTTGGGCTGCTGCGTCGGTTAGTACTCATCGACGGAGCACGCTTCCGCTTATTGTCCTTAGCGGGCAAAGGCGGCGGCGAAGACGGCCGACCCAAGTCCGGCGGCGGAGATCGAGATGGACTCGCGCTGTGGTGGTCGTAGTCATGGGGTGTGCTTCTTGGAGGTGATGGAGGTGTAGGTGACCTGCGACGACTCGGAGGCGGTGTTGTCCTTGGCGTCGACCCTGGAAACTTGATGTAGTTCTTGTCCCATAGAATGGTATCACCCACAACTTCTCCGAGTGTCCTCTCATCTCCAGGTCCAGGGATGTCAAGCTCCATAGCATGAGACCCCGATACGATTTCATCCACCACGACTTTAGCATAGCCAGCTGGAATCTCACGGTCTTGCCAGCGTGCGTCAGGTGGACAAGGTAAAGCATATCCGACCGCCACCTTCATGGATATGTTCTTCAATTTCTGATGGAGCTCACAAGATATTGCATCCTTGATTCCATCCACGGGGTAGCCGGGACCGCCATCTATCATCCGCCGTGCATCGTCAGCCGGGACCTCCGAGTCACCCACGCTGCTTTTCCGCTGAGATGGACCGGCGGTAATATCGAGTACAGGATCTTGCGGGCGCACTACTCCTCTAAGTTCGTCAATCTGCTGCTGGTGGTGGTTAATTCTGGCAAGCAACTGGTTGAACTTGTCTCCCTCCTCCTCCTGCTGTCGCTGCTTTGCTCTCGCTCGGCTTCTGTAAGTTTCTACGTCTTTGGCAAACCCAAGCCACCACGGGACGGAAGGGCCAAAGCCTCGTGTTCGTCCTCCTTTTTCGTCATTCCCGAGGACCAGTGTCAGCAAGTCTTTCTCTCTATCGGGAGTGAACTTTAACTTCCCCTCTTTAATTTCTTTCACCACTTTAAGCCAATTTTCCCTGGGTACCCTAATCCCGTCACTGCAAATAAGGTCCCCTGTTGTTTCGTCGTATGAACCCCCATGCGCAAGGAACCAATTTCTTGCCCTCAATTCCCATTCGTCGCGCATCCATTCTGGTTGGATCCCTTTAGCAAGCAGCTCTTGCTCTTTTTTATCCCACTTTGGCATGGCAGTCTCGTAGCCCCCTGGCCCCAATTTATGGTGATATTTTTCTTGTCAGCATTTTCTTGTTCCTTACTGAGATCGCCTTGGCATTTTGTGACTCCTTGTACTCCTTAAATGCGTTCCAGTGATTCGCCTGCTTCGCTAGATAGCCTTCAAATACTGGAGCAGTCTTTTTGTCAGATATTCTTGCCATAATCTTTTCTTCCACACCCGGAATAGTTCGGCCATCTTCGTAAGAGTCCACTTCATGACTTTCTTCCTCAATTTTGCAGTGTCGGCAGGATCCTCAAATTCTGGCAGGGTGAAATGTGCCATGAGGTCATTCCAAAGACCCTCTTTGTACCTTTCGGCGATAGACTCACTATCGTTCGCCCCTTTGCGCTTATTCCAGTCTCGAACGATGATCGGGACGTGATCCCTAACCAGAACTCCACATTGTTTTCTAAATACAGCGGCAGCCTTCTTGGGTTCCTTCGGTTCGCCCGTAGGGGCTATGACCTCAAATGTATAATGCGTAGATGGGGCCAACATTTTGGTCGGGCCTCGTTTGGAAGATTTGATCGATGTGGAGGCCTAAGAGAAGAAACATTCGTCAATTTATATATATACAACTTAAGTAATGCATCTACTGATCGCCGAACTTCATATCTACCTCGCCGGACTTCGTTAAGGGTCCACCGGCTTCTCCATCATCGGAGCTATCGCCTTCTCCATCATCGGAGCCGTCGACTTCATCCTCACTTCGGTCGACCTCCATTCCATCCCCGGAGGGGTTCAGATACGACGACGGAGATTCGGCTGGATCAGCATCTGGGGCGTCGTGGATTATATTCTCGAGAATTTCTTCCTGTATTAGGTCTCTGCGGGTTGGACTAGGTGGATCCATAGTTTCTGCAAAATGCACACAATATTATTTCAAAATGCATCAAATAAAATGAGTATCAAAATGCATCAATACTTTGTAATTAAAAAATTACTACAAATCTATTAAGTCACAATATATCCACTACAAATCAATTACTAAAAATTACTACAAATCAATTACTAAAAATTACTTAGTCCTAGAATTTATTTAAATGAATTATCATACCTTAAAACATAAAATGGTTTTCATAACTTATTCCATTTTGAAAATGAGTTCAAGATATTTTATAATACAAAATATTACTCTTAATATTCCTAGAATTTAATTGAGATAAAATAAGTTTACTTTATTTCATTAATCATGAGATTAAGCAAACAAGCATGATTAATTCATTTTATTTTCTTAGGCACTAATAGCATTTTACAACTAACTTCATTTTGTTTTTACTTAAGCACTAACAGTACTAACATATATTAAGAACAACATTATGTAGTAATCTACAGTACCTAAACATTTCACAAACAACAATAGCAACAATTTCATAAAGGACCAAATATTTATTTTATCACTTTTAATAGGCAGAAAACACCATTTTTAGAGTTTATTAAGTCCAGGGTGTTCAGTTCATCAACAAGTTATGCAAAGATAGGTTTAGATTCTATGTAAGTATTTTAAACTAATGCAATTGGATTTAGTCCAAAATCTTATTCACATAAAATTAATTAAATGCTAGAAAACCCCACTGGTCTAAACTAGCAACACATGCCATTTCAAAACTATGTATCACAAACATATGAGGCTAATTTCTACAGAAAGCTATACTCACATGCATTCCAGAACAATTGGATTTACAAATTTTGGATTCATATTTCTCAAGTTAAAAAATAGTTCTTTGATTTATACCAGTGGCAGTACAGTAATTATCAAGCACACACAAATTAATATTTTTAAGATTTGCAAGTTGGAAGTGGTTCTAAACTCATTCATTTATGACTGTGATTTTTGGTTTCCATAAACATGGAGTTTAACTATTTTATTTTTAATTAAAGCTACATCACAGAAAACAGAATTATAAAGCCCTATTTTGAATTAAAGATTGCTCGAATCCGCGCGTTTCTGGATGATTCGAGGAGATGGAGGGTACCGGAGCTCACCAGAAGCACGAAGACGGCGACGGAGCTGGTCGGAGATGGCTGGGGAGGTCGGACGGCGACGAGCTCGTCCTCGAGCGCGGCGACCGAACTTGGGGAAGAGGAAGGCGGTGGCGTCCGGAGCAGGAGAGGACGGCGACGAATCGGCCGGCGGCGCGGTGGCGCGGTGGATTTTGGGAGGGCTTTTCACGTTCCCGCGCGCAGCACGGGCTTTAGTCCTGGCTGGCGAGATGGGCCGGGACTAAAGGCCCAAAAATTGCGCGGGCTGGGCCTTTTTTACATTTTTTTTAAATCTAGCACAATTTTAAATATTTGAACATTTGAATGAAACAGTTTTTGCATACTTATGAATTTGAGAAAACTTTTAACATGAGAAGTGCTTGAATTTGAATAAGTATTCCAAATCCATTTTCTGTTTTATAAAATAATTATTCTAACTCTACAAACTATTAACCATTTTGCCATTTTGAATTAAAAAATGCATTAACTTTTATCTTTTGCATATTTTTGAATCTCACTAAACTTTCAACATGAAAAGTGTTTAAATTTGTATAACTATTTCAAAACCATTTTATCTTTTATAAAATAATTATTCTAACTATTCATACTATTAACCATTTTATCATTTTGAAAAAATGAATCAACAACTGCCAATGAAGGGTACATAGACGAATGACAACAAACTTGGGTACATAGACAAATGACAACAAACTTGGGTACATAGACGAATAACAACAAACTTGGCTAATGACAACAAACTTGGGTACATAGATGAATGATAACAAACTTTGGGTACATAGACGAATGACGACAAACTTGGATACATAGACGAATGACAACAAACCATTTTGTCCTAACCAATGATGTGGCTCAGGTTAGTCATACTCTTGCCTAGGCCTATAATACTCGTGGGTGTAGTCATCGTAGTCACCATCGTCGTCGTCGCTGTCGTCGGACGGCCGTGATGTAGTCGTTGACGGGGGTTGTCGCCTGGACTGTAATTGAGGGTAGCGCAGGCGGGGGTTATCGCCGGCCGTGATGTAGTCCATGACCCTCTTGAGAGTCCGGCCGGCCCACCACAGCCGACGGCCGGCCTCGTTGAAGTTCGAAGGACGCGGGCGGTTCTCCTCGTACCTGGCGAGCGCCTTCTCACGCCTTTCGATGAAGAAGGCGTCCCAAGTTGGGCGGGCAGGGGTAGTTCGAGGCGCAAAGCGCCTCCGCCTCCGAGTAGGTCAGAGTGGGTACGGTGGAAGCCATGGGAGAGTGATGAGGTTGTAGATATGTGTTTAGATGTGCTATGTGATGACTCCCAAGTGCAGGAGATCGTTGAAGTCTTCGCTGTGTAAGTATTAGTATCGATCCCACGAGGAGTAGAAGGTATAAGTATTTATCCTCTCAAATAAGAGTATCACTTCTCTTATTATCTATGCACTAGACAAACTAAAATGATGCAAGTGTTTTTGGGTTTTTTGGTGTAGAGAATGCAAAGATGAAAATAAAATATGATGAGTGAAAGCTCTCAAAGAGAGAGAAAGCCCAATCCCCTATGCAGCAAGAGGACAAGCTTGAGTGGTGTTTCTTATGCGTGGAAAACGTTCCCAAGGGCTACATGGATTTCATGGCAAAAATATTTCTAGAACAACAAGGTAAACATTTTGTCAAGTTTTAATTTTCTTTGGATGGAGCCATAATTAGGTGTAGCTAAATAAATAAACTAAACCCCTTATGATGGATCATGTGGCCAAGTAAATGACTGCACAAGAGTTATTAATACTAAAAGTCCCACCATAGCATTACATTCTAAGGTCCCCGATATAAATCCCCTCCTAATGTAACTTCATGTATCGGTCTCAGGTTTACGTGTCCTCCTAAGTCTCCCTCAATTCATTACACTAGTGTGAAACACATTCATGCATTACTCAATGTATGGTGCACTTCATACATTGTACATCAAGACAATCATAAAAGATAAAAACTTGACCAAATACTCAATACATGTTAAGTAGAAATCATTGCCAATCCATCCTATGCCCCCAGGAACACGAGAGAACTACTCACAACACGAAGACATGATATGATTCAATGGTATAAGTGATGCAACACAATCTGAAATTATAATCTCCCCACAAAACAATGACAAGTAGCAATTCATGTAGAATAGTACTTAGACAATAGCTAGGGTTCGAACAATCTCAAACTATGAGGGGGATGAAGTGGATCACGAAGGTGACCTTACGCGAAACGCCAGGGGACCTTTTTTATAGGCGTTTTTAGGTCAAGACGGAGTCGGTGGACGAAAAATCGATGGCAACGAAGCTCCGAGGGGGAAACGAGCTGGGCCCACGCGGCCATGTACTTTAGGCCACGTGGGACCCTCCCATTTCCAGCCTGTTGGGCTTCTGGTCTTTAATTTAAGCCCATTGCGTTCGTCTCGAAAATTCTGAACCGTGCTCTTTGACTTTGCCCTTTTTGGAGTCCCGAAGCTCCCGGAAAGTCTGAAACACTAAAAAAGACGTTTTCTGGAAAAACAGGGTTAATTCCAAATAAATGGAAAACTATGAAATATTCCCAAAATCATTATAAAACATTGGTATAACCCTTATATGATGCAAATATGATTGGAATATAAGCAATTAAAGTGCAAAGTTCATGTATGCATTTTACATGCATCAACATCCCCAAGCTTAATCCATGCTCGTCCTCGAGTATGAAGATGATAAAACTAACATGGACTTTGCAATTTAATACTTAACAATGAATATCAAAGATGATTACTATTGCTACAATAGTCAAATGATTCATTCTTAAAAGGAGTAGCAATATGCAAGATAGTTTATGAAGTGATATCAAGTATTCAATGCAAGGATGTTCAATGATAGTTCACAAAGTGTAACATAACAGATAGTAGTATGGACCACATGTATGCATAATGATAAGTATGGACATCCTACATTGGTCATAGAGTGATGATGAAAATCTGAATATGTTTGGTGGACACTTTGGAAAGATGAATAAGTGAGTAGAGGTAAAGCATGCATAAGTTTCATCTAACCTCCAAACTCTCCTACTTAAGTTAATGATTGCAATGTGGTAACTTGGTGTCAAGCTCTCATTCCCCTATCATAGCATCTTGAATGATTATAGTTTAATGTGAGAGCAAATATGAGTAGTGTGCTTGACAAAGTAAAGGTTGGATGTCTCATGCCCCTTGAATACAAGTACCTACACCATGATTACTCAACTTAGGAAACAAAGCAAGTTCAAGTTATATATCATTGTAAGTAATAATAGTATCATCAAGAGCGTCAACTGGGGTACCTCTTGTCCCAGGATATGGAACAAGCCCATATCAAAATGACAACACAAACAAGATGAAAAACCTCAACACCCTTTTTATTTACCATTGGAATAGCTTTTTATTGTAAGGTGTGTCATAGATAATTCACCATAGCATGTAAGTAAATTTCCACCATGAATAATGCATGGCTTAGATTAGCGGCCCAGGCGTCTCTCTAACCATTTATACAAACTCATTTGAACTACTTCATTTCCTCCTCATTTCACCATGATAGGCATCCATAAACAAAAGTACATGATATCAACTAAAGAGATGAAGGAGCATTTGAAAGCTTTGCATGTGACAGCACATATGGGCTAACTCCCAACCTCGAACATTTATCAAGCCACTAGCATCATAATCTTAATCACAATGGGTCATGTTTTATTTATTGCAATGATAGTAAAATGTGCATCAAGTTCGTGAGAGCTATATAACCAACTTTTCCCATAACAATCACAACATAAGCATTTTAATTCAGAGGTATAGATAATACAAAATAACATGATAAACAACCTCGGAATAGCATAAAGCTAATAGGTAGATATGGTGGACTCACTGGAAAAACTTTGGTTGAAGGCGTTGGAAACAAGTTTTTATTTGTTGGAATTTTGGGCTAGCAAGAGGGAGAAAGTTGACCATCTAGATGCATGCATGAGTGTCCATAGAACTAACTAATCCATGTTAAACCAAGTAAAATAACAATCAGCACCAAAACATGAATAAGTTATAGCTCTTCAAAAAGGATTTGCAAACTATTACTCATAAACAAGCTCATGAATCATGCAACTATATGTATCATTAAAAATCAACTCAAACATCCCTTTTCCCAATCTTATAAAAGCATCCAACATATTTCAACCCATATTTCCAGTAGCTCTCCCATATATAATTATAGTGTGGTGGTCTCTCAAGACTCAAACAAACAAACAAAAAGACGCTCCAAGTTTATGCGATAAAGTGTTTCGATCGAAAAACAGAAGTTGGACGTGTGCAAACCGAGAGTGTGTAGGTCCAGCGGGGTTGTCTTCACATCCCCAAGCTTATGGTCTTCACCATCCTTGGATAGCTCTTGGTGCATCTCCTCCAATCCCTGTGAAAAAACTTCAAAACACCGTTTCTCCCATCTCTTTTCTGTGGGGTGCATTAATAGTGATAAACAAATAGTTTCTTGCTGCATATAATCCTTGAACAAAAATTCATATGAGATGTCCAGAAAGTGTATAATGTTGTATGCCTACTCATAAACTCAATTGGATCAAAAAGATTCAACTTAAAAGCTCAAAGCATGCATCAAACAAAATGGGACAGAATCTGTCCAGAAAAACAGCAGCAGCAAAACGTATTTTTCTACCCTACCAAACTTTCTCGAAAAATTCCGAAAAAATTCATGCATACAGAGGATGAAAAGTTGCAACTACAGTTCAAATATGAGCTCATTCGGAGTTACGAATAAGAATTAAAAATCATACCGTGCACTGATTCGTGCAGGAATAAAATCTCCGAACGCTATAAGCAACTTTTCAAGACCAAAATGGGTAAAACTTGGCACTTTATTAAAAACTCCAGAAACTAACTAGACACAAAATCTCTTGTTACAGCAAGAGGACACAAAGAAAAATCACACACAAAAATAACCGGGTTGCCTCCCGCAAAGCGCTTTCTTTATAGCCATATAGCTAGGCTTCTTACTTTTTGTTTATTGAAGATGAAGCTCATGAGGGAGCTTGAACTTTGATGTTCCCCTCTTTCTTGGGAAGTGTTCCATGCATAATACCAGGGTCCCATGGTGCTCTCAAACCGATCAAAATAATAGTCAAGTTGAAACCTGGTTGAGAGAAAAATAGAACACAAAAGTAATAACAACGAAGTCTAACTTTCTTTCTATGCATTGGCATTTTGTATATGAATGAAGTTTTCCAATGCATATTAACAAAGTTACTTGCAGCCCATAATTATTAGTAGCATAAAGAGGGTTCTTATCACCTCCTCTTTCATAATAGTTGCAAGTAGTAAAAGTGTATTCAACCATATAACCAATAGAATCTTCCAACTTAGATAATTTGGGAACATAATGAGGATCATTAAATTTATTTTGGAGTTTATTAGCATGCTTCCCTCTTTCAAAATAGTTGTTAAGATCAATATCAAGTTTAATATCATGGTTGCAACAAAGATTTGGAACTAAAGATAATTGCAAACCACATAAGTATTTCTCAACATAAGCAAATTTCTCCTTTATGGTGTAAGTAGGAGAGTTCAAGAACAAAGTAGGGCTCTCATGAGTAAGAGCACTATCACAAACAGCAAGTATGTCATTTTTATCCTCACATAATTTAGTAACAACTAAACATGGAGGTTTATCAATAAGCATAGGACCATCATCTAAAGCATTATCATATAGCATATTTAAGCAATACTCCTCATTATCATCAATAAGTTCACTAGTAGCATTATAAAAAGTAAGGAGTATTTTAGTTTCATCATAATAGCATGGGTTATCATATAGGACCATAGCATTTTCAGTTTCACACTCATCATAACATGGATTCTCATAAATAACAAAAGATTTTTGAGTTTGAGTGTTACTATCATTTGTTGATGGTGAAGTTGGGAGATCCAACTCTTCATTCTCTAGCTGTTCATCATTTCCATCATCCTCTTGAGATTGCATGGGCATCCCCAAGCTTAGGTTTTTATCCACTTCTTCACATTCTTCCTCTTCCAAGCTTATGTTTTCATCATCTTCTTCCTGCAAAACATCAGTGCTCTCTTGGGGAGCCTCATTATATTCAACAACATAAATATTTTGAGAGAAGTTGATTATGCAATATTCAAGAATAAAATCTATCTCTCTTTCAAATTTATTAGCTATAGGGCAAGTTTTATTTTCATGAATGAAAGTTTGCAGTTCAAAAGATGCCTTGAAAGTAACAAATTCCTCCACTTGTTCCATTCCTAAATAAGCATAATCGTCAGCATGGTAAGATGCAATAGTACATTCTTCATGGAACCTACATTGGAATTCAAAGTGCTTATCTTTTTGTTCAGAGCAAAACATACAAGTTGCATCATGGTGTAAAAGCAACTCTTCAGCAATATAATTTAATTCCATCATGAAACCTTTTAGTATTTTCCCTTCCTTTGATTCTCTATATTCCTTGGCAATCTTAGCAGCATTCAATTGTCTAAACATAGCTTCCTTTATATCCGGAATTATGCCCAGAACACGAGTTTTTTTGGTATTTTCCATTTTCTAATTTTTTGTGTTTTTGATATATGGATGTATGCAAAACTAAACTAAATGCAAAACTGAAAATAAATATCTAGTGCAAACAAGAATAAAAACTTAAGCGCTACACTCCCCGGCAACGGCGCCAGAAAACTGTCTTGATGACTCCCAAGTGCAGGAGATCGTTGAAGTCTTCGCTGTGTAAGTATTAGTATCGATCCCACGAGGAGTAGAAGGTATAAGTATTTATCCTCTCAAATAAGAGTGTCACTTCTCTTATTATCTATGCACTAGACAAACTAAAATGATGCAAGTGTTTTTGGGTTTTTTGGTGTAGAGAATGCAAAGCTGAAAATAAAATATGATGAGTGAAAGCTCTCAAAGAGAGAGAAAGCCCAATCCCCTATGCAGCAAGAGGACAAGCTTGAGTGGTGTTTCTTATGCGTGGAAAACGTTCCCAAGGGCTACATGGATTTCATGGCAAAAATATTTCTAGAACAACAAGGTAAACATTTTGTCAAGTTTTAATCTTCTTTGGACGGAGCCATAATTAGGTGTAGCTAAATAAATAAACTAAACCCCTTATGATGGATCATGTGGCCAAGTAAATGACTGCACAAGAGTTATTAAGACAAAAAGTCCCACCATAGCATTACACTCTAAGGTCCCCGATATAAATCCCCTCCTAATGTAACTTCATGTATCGGTCTCAGGTTTACGTGTCCTCCCAAGTCTCCCTCAATTCATTACACTAGTGTGAAACACCTTCATGCATTACTCAATGTATGGTGCACTTCATACATTGTACATCAAGACAATCATAAAAGATAAAAACTTGACCAAATACTCAATACATGTTAAGTAGAAATCATTGCCAATCCATCCTATGCCCCCAGGAACACGAGAGAACTACTCACAACGCGAAGACATGATATGATTCAATGGTATAAGTGATACAACACAATCTGAAATTATAATCTCCCCACAAAACAATGACAAGTAGCAATTCACAAACATGTAGAATAGTACTTAGACAATAGCTAGGGTTCGAACAATCTCAAACTATGAGGGGGATGAAGTGGATCACGAAGATGGTGATGGAGATGGTGCTGGTCTTCACGGTGGTGATGATGGAGAAGTTCTTGCTGTAGATGTTGACGATGAACACGCCGGAGGGGGTGAAGCCCTCGGAGGCGATTCCGGCAACGTTTCCCCCCTCCGATCTTCTCCGGCGGCAGCCTTCTGACTCTCTGTTTCGTCGTTCTGTGTTTCTCCACCGCCTCCTTTCGCGAAACGCCAGGGACCTTTTTTATAGGCGTTTTTAGGTCAAGATGGAGTCGGTGGATGAAAAATCGACGGCAACGGAGCTCCGAGGGGGAAACGAGCTGGGCCCACGCGGCCATGTACTTTAGGCCGCGTGGGACCCTCCCATTTCCAGCCTGTTGGGCTTCTGGTCTTCAATTTAAGCCCATTGCGTTCGTCTCAAAAATTCTGAACCGTGCTCTTTGACCTTGCCCTTTTTGGAGTCCCGAAGCTCCCGGAAAGTCTGAAACACTAAAAAAGACGTTTTCTGGAAAAACATGGTTAATTCCAAATAAATGGGAAAACTATGAATATTCCCAAAATCATTATAAAACATTGGTATAACCCTTATATGATGCAAATATGATTGAAATATAAGCAATTAAAGTGCAAAGTTCATGTATGCATTTTACATGCATCACTATGCCAATGGAGGCCATGACTACATATATATAGTGAGAAATGGCGGGAAGACGGAGGCGGGAAGCGGTGGAAAGCGTGAGAAGAAATAAGGCGGGAAGAAACAGACCTTTAGTCCCTGTTCGAGCCACCAACCGGGACTAAAGGGGCTTATTTGTTCCCGCGCAATTTTACCAACCAGGACTAAAGGGAATCCCACCAATAAGGAAGAAGCACACGGATCGTGTGTTTCTTTCGAGCGCTTGTGAGCCGTTAGATCAGGGGTGTGTTTCTTTTGAGGGCTTGTGAGCCGTTGGATCCATAGTTTCTGCAAAATGCACACAAAATTATTTCAAAATGCATAATATTATCATCTATAAAATTCCATCTATAAAATTGTTTGGAAATGCTAAAGATCTTGGAGAATGCAGAGATTGTGTTGGTAAAACTGTAGCTGATTTGAAGCTTCTTGACAATACACATTGGAAATACACATTCATTAATATTACACATGCTTCTTACATAAAGGTTTAATACATTCCATAGAATGCATTACATAAAAGGTTTAATACATTATTACACATCACCAACATCACCAACATTATTCTACATAAACGGACTTGCTGGCTCGGAGGCCGTAGGATTAGGAGGAACGGCGGGAGGAGCCAGCCCCGTTCGCGGCCGCCCGGTTCTCGCGCGCACGTTTGCGGCGGAGGGCAAGATCCATGGAGGATGAGTCTTTCAGTGCCCAATCCAGCTCGGAAGCCTCGTTCGCCTTGAGCTGGTAGGCAGTTTTGGCTCGCTGGACAGGGTAGTCGCGGACAGACTGGAAGGAGGCTTCCATGGCCTCCTGTATCTGCAACACACAACCCTCTTCCCCGTCGTCGCTCCAGTCAAAGTCGTCCTCCTCCTCCTCCGCGGGAGGTGCAGCGGCGCCAGGTGGAGGTGCGGCGGCACCTGGTGGAGCAGGAGGCCGGTAGCTGGGCATTCCTCTCCACGCCGGGCTCGTGGGCATACAGCGGGATAGGCTCCCGTGGTTGCGCCCAAGCGCGCTCTACCGAGCACGATCGACCTCGTCCAGAAGGCGCTGCGGCGGGCGTGGCGGATCCATCTCGTGGAGACGATGCGTTCGTGGCTAGGAATGGTGGATTAGGGTTCACCCCGTCGGCGACAATATATAAAGAGCTCCAGGGCAGCGCTGGAGGAGGACACGTGCCCAGGGCAGCGCTGGGGGAGGACACGTGTCGTGACCGCAAAGCCGACTTTAGTCCCGGTTGGTGTTACCAACCGGGACTAAAGAAGCACACGGATCTTGTGTTTCTTTCAAGCGCTTGTGAGACGTTGGATCAGGGGTGTGTTTCTTTTGAGGGATTGTGAGCTGTTGGATCAGCAGTATCACGACCACTTCGTGAGCCACATGACCCGGTTGGTGTTACCAACCGGGACTAAAGAAGCACACGGATCGTGTGTTTCTTTCAAACGCTTGTGAGACATTGGATCAGGGGTGTGTTTCTTTTGAGGGATTGTGAGCTGTTGGATCAGGGGTATCACGACCACTTCGTGAGCCACATGACCCAGTTGGTGTTACCAATCGGGACTAAAGAAGCACATGTACCCTATATATAGCCCCCCTCCCGGACATGTTCAACACTCAGTGTCTACTCATTGTAGTTCATTTTGGCAGTACACGGGTAGCAGAGAGCAAGATTTCTGAGAGGCAGGAGTTCCTAGAGCGGACGCTGAAGGTGAACCCTCCCCTCGGTCGGATCCATGCAGCGGCAACACGCTCTGATGATTAGCAACATCCCCAACACTTGTTGCAAATCATCAGAGACGTGTTGCCGCTGTTTGGATCGAAGGCCGATTTGCCGTCTCATGACCACTGGAGAAGGTAGGCAGGGGAAACCGTATGTTTTGTTCTATCACTTGGAAATGCTAAAGATCTTGGAGAATGCAGAGATTGTGTTGGTAAAACTGCAGCTGATTGAAGCTTCTTACACATGCTCCTTACATAAAGGTTTAATACATTCCATAGAATGCATTACATAAAAGGTTTAATACATTATTACACATCACCAACATCCCTATCTATTGTTTCTGTTTTCTTCTGAGCCGTAGCCATGGAGAATCTTCATCATTTAACAGGATGCTTGGGTCAGTTTTCACTGTGAAGGGCGGAATTTCATGAAACTTATTATAATCTTCTGACATGTCTGTCTTGTCATCCACTCCACGATGTTTCTTTTCCCTGAAAGAACTATGTGGCGCTTTGGCTCATCGGACGATGTATTCTTTTGCTTATCTTTTCTTTTTTTCGGTTTGGTGGACATGTCCTTCACATAGAAAACCTGAGCCACATCATTGGCTAGGACGAATGGTTCGGTGTGGTACCCAAGATTCTTGAGATCCACTGTTGTCATTCCGTACTGCGGGTCTACCTTTACCCCGCTAGCTGCGACCCATTTGCACCGAAATAAAGGGACCTTAAAAGTAGGTCCATAGTCAAGTTCCCATATCTCCTCTATGTACCCATAATATGTGTCCTTCTGCCCATTGTCGTCTGTTGCATCAAAGCGGACACCACTGTTTTGGTTGGTGCTCTTTTTATCTTGGGCCTTCGTGTAAAATGTATTACCATTTATCTCGTACCCTTGGAAAGTACATATAGTCGAAGATGGACACCTGGCCAACAAGTACAGCTGATCTCCAACAATGGTGTTATTCATGAGATGTATCTGCAACCAACTGCCGAAAGTCTTCTCGTGTTCCCCGTCACGGTTTTCGGAGCGTAGAATATTCTTGTGTCTCTCGATATACGGAGCCACCACGGTGGAATTGTGTAGAACTGTGTAGTGTGCTTGAGTGAAAGAATGCCCGTCCCTACATACCGTTGCTTTCCTTCCTAGTGTGCCTTTTCCAGTCAGCCTCCCCTCATACCGAGATTCAGGAACACCAATCGGCTTAAGGTCAGGAAGAAAGTCAACACAAAACTCAATGACCTCCTCTGTTCCATAGCCCTTGGAGATGCTTCCTTCTGGCCTAGCACGGTTACGAACATATTTCTTTAAGACTCCCATGAACCTCTCGAAGGGGAACATATTGTGTAGAAACACAGGACCAAGAATTCTAATCTCTTCGACTAGGTGAACTAGGAGGTGCGTCATAATATTGAAGAAGGATGGCGGGAACAACAACTCGAAGCTGACCAGACATTGGACCACATCAATTTGTAACCCTGATAGACTTTCTCGATCGATTACCTTCTGAGAAATTGCATTGAGGAATGCACATACCTTCACAATGGCCAGTCGAACATTTTCCGCTAGAATTCCCCTCAATGCAACCGGAAGCAATTGCGTCATAAGCACGTGGCAGTCATGAGACTTTAGGTTTTGGAATTTTTTCTCTTTCATATTTACTATTCCCTTTATATTCGACGAGAAGCCAGACGGGACCTTGATACTGAAAAGGACTTCAAAAAAGATTTCCTTCTCTTCCTTGGTAAGAGCGTAGCTGGCAGGCCCTTGAAACTGCCTGGATGCATGCCGTCTCGTCCTTTATGACGTTCCTGGTCCTCCCGTGCTTCCGGTGTATCTTTTGACTTCCCATACAAGCCCAGGAAGCCTAGAATATTCACGCAAAGATTCTTCGTCAGGTGCATCACGTCGATTGCGGAGCGGACCTCATGGACTTCCCAATAGGGTAGCTCCCAAAATATAGATTTCTTCTTCCACATGGGTGCGCGCTTATCAGCGCCGTTCGGAACAGGTTGGCTGCCAGGACCCTTTCCAAAGATTACTTTTAAATCCTTGACCATACCAAATACTTCAGCACCAGTACGGGTGACAGGCTTCGTCCGGGTTTCTGCCTTGCCATTGAAATGCTTGCCTTTTTGCCTTAAGGGATGCTTGTGCGGAAGAAAACGACGATTGTACGGGTACACATTCTTCCTACATTTGTCCAGATATATACTTTCTGTCTGATCCAAACAGTGCGTGCATGCATTGTATCCCTTGTTCGTCTGTCCTGAAATGTTACTAAGAGCAGGCCAATCATTGATGGTTACGAAAAGCAACGCTCGTAGGTCAAATGTCTCCTGTTTGTGCTCATCCCACACACTTACACCTGGTTTGGCCCACAACTGCAAAAGTTCATCGACTAATGGCCTTAGGTACACATCAATGTCGTTGCCGGGTTGCTTCGGGCCTTGGATGAGCACTGGCATCATAATGAACTTCCGCTTCATGCACAACCAAGGAGGAAGGTTGTAGATACATAGAGTCACGGGCCAGGTGCTGTGACTGCAGCTCTGCTCCCCAAAAGGATTCATGCCATCTGTACTTAGACCAAACCATAAGTTCCTTGCGTCACCTGCAAAGTCCCCGAACTCTCTCTCGATTTTTCTCCACTGCCGACCATCAGCGGGGTGCCTCAACTTGTCGTCTTTCTTACGGTCTTCCATGTGCCATCGCAACAACTTGGCATGCTCTTTGTTTCTGAACAGACGTTTCAACCGTGGTATTATAGGAGCATACCACATCACCTTGGCAGGAACCCTCTTCCTGGGTGGCTCGCCCTCAATATCACCAGGGTCATCTTTTCTGATCTTATACCGCAATGCAGTGCATACCGGGCATTTATCCATATTCTCGTACTTCTCACCGCGGTAGAGGATGCAGTCATTAGGGCATGCATGTATCTTCTGCACGTCTAATCCTAGAGGGCAGACAAGCTTCTTTGCTTCGTACGTGCTGCGGGCAATTCGTTCTTTCTTGGAAGCATCTTCTTCATTAGTACCAGCAACTTTTCAAATGACGAGTCAGTCACACCGGTCTCTGCCTTCCACTTGAGCAATTCCAGTGTGCTACCCAGCTTCTTCTGGCCATCTTCACAAGTTGGGTACAACAATTTGTTGTGGTCCTGTAACATCTGCTCGAACTGCAACCTCTCCTTTTCTGTGTCGCAGCTCGCCTTGCATCAGAAATGACCTGACCAAGATCATCAACGGGCTCATCTGGTGCCCGTTCTTCGCCCTGACCTTCTTCTTCATTGTCTTCCATTGCGGTATCAGCGTATTCAGGGAACATAGATCGGTAGTTGTCATCATCGTTCTCTTCTTCATCGCCGTCTTCCATCATAACCCCTCTTTCTCCGTGTTTGGTCCAAACACTATAGCCGGGCATGAAACCGGACCGAAGCAGGTGGCTCTGAATGACTCTTGAGTTAGTGTGATCCTTCACATTCAGACATTTAACACATGGACAAAACATAAAGCCACCCCCATGCTTGTTCGCCTCGGCCGCATCGCGAAAAGAATGCACGCCTGCTCTGTAAGCGGCTGTGCGTCGGTCACCGTACATCCATGGATGGCTCATCTGCATCATACAACTATATATCAAACGCAATGACGATGCTAAAATTAGTACCGCACGGTGACCGACTAGAAAATAGTTGCTAACCTTTTAGGACAAGTGGAAATAAAGAGGTGAAAGCTTAAGTGTGGCTCGGGCACCTCATATCATGTTTGTATTGTGTGAACTCAAATGGCATCACTCTAACAGGCATTTCATCGAACACCTTGAGTGCATATGAAGGAGAGAAAAAAATAGCACTAGACCACACCATCCTCCACCAGGAAAAAACAAGAGTGAGTGGAGAGGGTGATGTCATATATATAGGGTGCCAGCCCTTTTGTCCCGGTTTGAGATACAAACCGGGACTAAAGGGGGGGGGGGGACCTGGCC
The DNA here is from genome assembly GCA_947311845.1 of Poa pratensis. NCBI lineage: Eukaryota > Viridiplantae > Streptophyta > Magnoliopsida > Poales > Poaceae > Poa > Poa pratensis. The sequence goes on from CAMZMU010000014.1 coordinate 376,156, forward strand.
GCTGCGGGCCGCTGACCCTTTAGTCCCGGTTTGTATCTCAAACCGGGACAAAAGGGTCCTCACGGGCCGGGACAAAAGGGGGGAGGGGCGCCTGGGCTATTTCGGGCGACGTGGTCTGGCCATTTGTCGCGGTTTGTAAGTGGGCCGGGACTAAAGGGGTTGGACGAAAGGCAGTGTCTCTACTAGTGTCAGTGTATGAATCCAAAAAATAATTACATAAATCCGATAATTATTGATACATCGATATTTGGAAATTAATTAATAATTTATGCACGGATCATAAAGCAGTAGGACGTGCCAATAAGCCTGGGACAGAGCTGCATTTTCACTCTTCTCTCCCTCCCGTCCAGATTCAGCAGTACCATGTACACGCGTCCGGACAACAACCAAGGATAGGGACGCACGTCTCTCCCTCCCGACAACCGGAGCGTGCGACCATTGAATCTCCTGCTGGATCTGCCATTAAAACCAACTATCGTTGCACTTGCACACACCTCGCGGCACAAGTACACAACAACAACACACTCGTACGTGATCGAGGCCATCGATCGCGGTCACAGGCGAAGTGTCCATTCCACAATGGCTCCCGCCGGCAAAGATGCCGCCGCACCGGCACCGCACCTGGTCTTCGTCCCCAGCGCCGGCATGGGCCACCTCCTCCCGTTCACCCGCTTCATCGCCGCCCTCGCCGACACGGGCGGCATGGACATCTCCGTGGTCACCGCGCTCCCGACGGTGTCGGAGGCAGAGTCGGACCACTTGGCCGGCCGGCCTCTTCGCCGCCTTCCCCGCCATCCGACGCGTCGACCTCAACCTCCTGCCCTTGGACGAAGCCGCCTTCGGTGGGAGTCCCTGCGCCGCTCGGCCCACCTCCTCGGCCCGCTCTTCGCCAGCGCCACGCCGCGCGCGTCGGCCGTCGTCACGGACGTCACCTTGGCCTCCCAGGTCATCCCCATAGCATCCTCTTCATCTCCTGCGCAACCATGCTGTCCTTACTCGCCTACTTCCCAACGTACCTTGATCACGCCAAGGCAGACCACCTCGCCGGCGACGTCGACGTCCCCGGCATTGGACTCCTACCTGTGGATTACCCACTGCAGGTGCTGCGCAACCCCAACAGTCTCTTCACCAAGCAGTTCATCGCTAACGGCAGTGAGATCGCCGAGGCAGACGGCATTCTGGTCAACACGTTCGATGCCCTCGAGCCGGACGCACTCGCTGCCCTGCGCAGCGGCAAGGTCGTTCCCGGGTTCCCGCCGGTGTTCGCAGTCGGCCCCCTCAAGTCGACAAGCACGGCGGGGAGCGATGACGCCCGCCCTATTGTCTGGCTCGACCAGCAGCTGGCTCGCTCGGTGGTGTACGTGGCCTTCGGCAACCGTAACGCGGCGGCGCTGGACCAGATCCGCGAGATCGTCGCCGGGCTGGAGGCCAGCGGCTGCCGGTTCCTGTGGGTGGTGAAGACCACGGTGGTGGACCGCGAGGACACCGCGAAGCTCGGGGACGTGCTGGGCGACGGGTTCCTGGGCCGCGTGCAGGGGCGCGATATGGTGACCAAGGAGTGGGTGGACCAGGAGGCGGTGCTGAAGCACCCGGCCGTGGGGCTGTACCTGAGCCACTGCGGGTGGAACTCGGTGACGGAGTCGGCCGCGTACGGCGTGCCGATGCTGGCCTGGCCGACGCTGGGCGACCAACGCCTGATCGCGACGGTGATAAGGAGCGGCGGCTTCGGGCGGTGGATGGAGCACTGGAGCTGGGACGATGAGAACTCGGTGGTGAGCGGGCGGAGATAGGGAGAAGGTGAAGTAGGTAATGAGCGATGAGACAATTGCGGCGAGGGCGGCGGAGGTCCGGGAAGAGGCGACAAAGGCCGTCGCCCAGGGTGGCTCAAGCTACCGGAACATGCAGTAGTTTCTTGCTAGAGTTAATTGCATCAGGGTCACACAACTCGTCACTTATATGCACTTAAGTCACACATCTCAATAACGGGATTTTTTGGTCACACAACTCGACAAGTAGGTGCACGCAGGTCACTGACCCCACTTGTCAGTCCGTTTTGGACGGTAAATTTTCAAAAAAAATCCTGGAGTAATATTAATTTTACAAAATGGTTCCCCTGGAGGACCATTTTGTAAAATTAGAAGGACCATTTTGTAAATTAGGAGGACTATTTTGTAAAATTAATATTACTACAGGGGTTTTCTGAAAATTTTCCGTCCAAAACGGACTGACAAGTGGGGTCAGTGACCTGCGTGCACGCACTTGTCGAGTTGTGTGACCAAAAAATCCCGTTATTGAGATGTGTGACTTAAGTGCACATGAGTGATGAGTTGTGTGACCCCTGATGCAATGAACTCTTAGCTCAAAGCTACTTAATTAGCGCGCTGTTGCCGTTGGTAATCCTCTCCTCACGGGATTTGTTTCTACCGTTGTGCTTCCTGTTAAAGATTTGCGTGCCTGGTGTTAGCAAAGTAATCTTTTTCCTGTATAATCGAACTTCATCTCCACATGTAATCTGCACTCACGCGCAACTACCTGGTTTCCATTCTTCCTGAGAACTGATCCAAGCTTAAACCAAGCAAAGTAATCTTTTAACGAAATTATTCCGTGAATTGAGATATATGGCTTCCGTATTGAGTGTGCCCGGTGGAACAGAATAGATAACTGTGAGCAAAATAGAATGACTTTTTCCTAGAATGATCTTGGATTATTGTTCACGTGAAGGAGCTCTGAAACCACATACTATCAGCTCAGCTATATGTTCGATTACATATTAGCAGTGAAACCATTCATAATTGTGAGTTGTGCTCAAAATGAAATTGAGAATTGGCCTAGTTTGGGACCTCGGTTTTGTCTAAACCACAGTATTCCAATAACGGATTATTAGAGTGCCTGGGCAACGAATACTTCAGTTTTGAGTGTGGACGTGGAACAGAATAGATAACTGTGAGCAAAATAGAATGACTTTTTCCTAGAGTGATATTGGATTATTGTTCACGTGGAGGGAGCTCTGAAACTACATATTATCAGCTCACCTACATGATCGACTACATTTTTAACTCTGGAATCGTCTATACATGTGAGCAGTGAAACCATTCATAATTGTTAGTTGTGCTCAAAAATGAAATTGGGAATGATGAAGTATAATAAGTTGTTTCACAGATTCATGGGTACATTTAAATTTATTTTGAAACAGCTGCAACACACCGATACTTTTGCTATACCTACATAATATGTGCTGAATTAGTACTCAATACACATATAACGTAATAATATTTTTAATTAGCAAAGGAGATACGATAGACATATTTTTTTACTAATTAATAATTTCTCAAACAATTACTTTAGCCAAAAACAGATAATTTGAGGTAGTTCAGCTCTTAAACATGGTATTTATGTTAAAAAAATCGCCAAAATCAGCTAATTCGTTTCAAATCAACACTTATGCAACATCTTTAGCGTTTATGGTCATTCCAGACATTCCACCCCAAACACCAACAACAACAGCCATCAAAAAGCACCCTTGCTAAACATAATATCGTTACTTTCACCAGCTGCTTTCTCACAGCCCACCAGGTACAGCTGATTCTCATCAGCTACAGCCCAAACAAGCAGACCCTAAGAATCATGCTTCTGGTAGTTATGCTACTTCTCCAGCTGAGTAGTTTCGTAAATTTAGAATGTCTGAACAATAAGTTCGCTTGCAATCCCATGCCATAAGTTAGTAATCCCATAGGAGGGTATGACAAGTATTGCATGCTCAAGTCATGAGATCTTCAACTATATCGTGGCCAGCACAAAATCAAAACTCCGAGAGCTACAAAAATGTTTAGATGGTTAGTCTCAGTTTATCTAATAATCTTGCAAAAGTAAATTTTCATCTAAAAACATCTATCTTCTATGTGTACCTATAATCTTAGTCATGGAGATCCAGGTAAGATCTTACCGTCCTCCATTTGAGCAGATTCCTTTCCAGCAGATGCAAACTTCATCTCATCTCGTCCACCATCAGCATCCACTACACTAATGTACATTTGTATTGTGCAAATTAGGATTGTGAACTTAAGTAACTCCCAATGCGACATGGGCCATAAATATGTTCAGGTAATGCAGTATTCCAGCTCTTGAACTAAAAGTTGTCCCTTTTCCATTCTATGAGGAAGCATGACAACCCTAGCCCTACACATACGGACTATTTAAAAATTATAAGTCATCTCTACTCCTATAAAAACCACATTTGGTGATGATGGTGTGCCTGCCATCTTTCAACCACGATCGTTTGATTTATAGCTAACGAACATGAAGCAGTCTACGACAATTTTACGAAAAGACACCTGTCACCATTGCGTTACATATTTTCAGATAAGCCTTGTCTTCCTATCTTTCCCCACCTCATTCAATCACCTGAAAATGGGGAATCACCGTGAGAACCAGCAGCCCGCCAGCCGGCAACGTCCGAGATGCCGTACGCCCCCCCCCCCCCCCCGGAGCCTCTCAGGCCTCCCTCAGCTACACCGCCCACCACAACTCCCCCACCTCGCTGTCTCTTGTGCCTGCTTCCCCATCTCCTCCGTTGCCGACCTCGGCAGGCACGCCACCGACGTCGTCCCTCCGCCGATGCCTCTCCTGCCCCCTTTTCTTCTAAAGTAGTGCCACCGCCCAGCACCAGCTATCCCTCCTCCTCACCATCCCTTCCGCCCCCTTCCCCGTCTCCTCCCACACTGGGCTTGACGGGGTCGAACTGGTACACCTGCGCGTTCACAGGGACGTGGTGGTGGGCGACGGTGGGGCGAGCCTGGCGCACTGGAGGTTTGAGAAGCTCACGACGTCAACCACATGAGTCTGCTCATGGAGTACAAGACGAGCAGGGACAGCAGCATGAACGACAACTGCCCAGCACCACCATGGTGTCTTGACTTGAGTTCCAGGGCACCACCATGGTGTCTTGACTTGAGTTCTAACCTCCAAGTCAATTTGCTGCTGCTTGATGTATTTATTCCTTTTGTACTTTGGGTAGATACGAGCCAGAGGAATCCACACAAGCATTTTTGCAAATTTTTGAAGGGTAATTTTTTTAATAATTTAGTAGCATGTCAAAATGAAGAGAGCAGCGTTGCACGGTTTGTAAGCCTTTGAAACCGCGTACAAGTTCCAATTATCCTCTGTGTATAACCTAATGGCTAGCAACTGTAGTTATGTTTTGCTATAATTTCACAATTCTTTTGTGCGAAAATTAAACAATTTCACAATTTTGGTTATGCAAATTTTAAGCACTTTGAGACCGGCTATATTTAGAGCAAGTGCCCAATGTTCCACTTAGAGCTACTCTATTGGTTACGGTAAAACAGCCCACTGAATTCGGATGTTTTAGAAATGTTCTATGAATTCTGAATTAGAAATTAGAAAGACGGCCATGTATTTCTTTGGTTCTTTGAACTTATATTAACAATTTTATCTCCCGATTGTCTTATAGTTAATCTTTAAAATTCAACTAACTAAGAACGAGTGCATTAGAATGTGCCAATTAATTTTGCTTATAAAATAGATTGCCAAGTTTATATTCTCACGCTTCCATTACAATATGTATTATGTCGCAACGCATGGGCATTTGAAGTATAGTAGAATATTACTTTAAAAAAATTATGTGTATATCTCTTTATATACATGTGGATATAATGTGCACTATATTTATATGTCTGGCAAGATAAAAATTGGACCGTAGCAACGCACGGGCATTCAACTAGTATGTATCTAAAAACGTAAAAACAAGATTGTGGTAGGCAATGTACTACTACAAGAGATTCCAGAAGAGAAGGTGGTTAGCTTATTCCTAGGATCTTGGAAACAGTGCATTGGTACTAATCATATTCATATTGGTAACATTAAATCCAGCTGAATAAAACATAGAAGTAGCCTTTTACTCAGTACCAACTCTATAAAGATAGAATGCTGACAAAATCGATGTTCAACCTTCCATTGAATGCATTTATAGAACGAAACCCATAAAAGTGACTGTATGACTTATAATCGTGAGATCATCAACCATCACCATCTTTGTTACTCCTTCTGATCCGAAATTAGTGTCGTGAGTTTGTATAGCAATTTGTACCTCTCTACTACGAGATAATGACAAAAAACCACCACAATTGAACACGAGTTGACGCGGAACCACCACCTTTGGGTTTTCCGACACATAAATACCTCTATTCGGGACATGGTGTGACGCGGAGCACTGATCACCACTGCTTAGCCGTTTGACAGCATAACTGGCAGGTGGGACCCACATGTCAGGTCTACGTGGCAAAAATAAAAATAAAAAGAGAGGAAGTCAACGCTGCTCCGTCTGGTGAAGATATGATCCCCCATACCGGAGCCGACGAGCTGGACGCGGGAGGAGCTCATCGAGGCGGAGGCCGCCGACGTCCTCCGCGCCGCCACCACCGTGCAGGACCTGCTGCAGGCCGCGAGCGAGGCACAGGCGCGGCTCCACGGGCTCGACGTCTTCGACGCCGTCAAAATCACGCTCGACGCCGGCCCATCCGAGCTGCCCGGCACCACCAACGTCGTCATCGAGGTCGTCGAGGCTGCCAGCACCGTCACCGGGAACGCCGGCGTCCTCAGGCAGGCGCGCGCGGGCGCTGGCGGCGCCGTGCGGCTTGGCGACCTGCCGGGCGCGGGCGGCGCCGTGCGGCTCGGCGGCCCCGTCCATGGCGCGGGCGCGGCGGCCTCAGCCAGGCGCGGGCGGCGCCGTGCGGCTCAGCGACCTGCCAGGCGCGGAGCGGGCGCGGGCGGCCGCGGCCAGGTGCGGGCGCGGCAGCTCCGTCCATGGCGCGGCCGCGGGCTACTACGACGAGGTGCGCGCCGGCGTGGCGAAGATCCCGGCGGCCGCGCTGCTGCCAAGCACGGGCGCGGCGGCCCCGGCCTACTACGACGAGGTGCGCGCCGGCGTGGCGAAGATCCCGGCGGCCGCGCTGCTGCCAAGCACGGGCGCGGCGGCCCCGGCCAGGCGCGGACGAGCTCCGCGAGTGCAGAGAGCAGAGGTGGAACCACGGGCGAGGACGGCAGTGTGGGCGGCGGGGGCGAGAGGATGAAGCTGATGTGCACCCTCGGTGGGCACCGGCCGGGACGAGCACGGGCACGGCGGCCGGGAGCGGCGACATGCGGGGAGGTGGCCGCCAAGGCCAGGGCGCTCCATGGAGAGCCGGCTCGCGCCCACTCCATGGCCGCGCTCACGGAGGTCGCCCGTGGCACCCTCGACGACGGGCTCACCTGCGAGGTCCCAGAACGCCATGGAGGCCGAGGCAGTGGCGGCGGTCCCTCTCCTTCCCGAGCGCCGGCGGAATTTGCGCGCGGGCGAGAGCTCGAGCCCTGGCCAATTGCCGGCCACGCCGCGGGCGCCGGCAAGGGCGGGCACAGGCACCAGCCACGGCGCGGGCGTTGACCATGTAGGGAGTGACCAGGACCTTTTTGTTTTTGTTTTTTTTTTCCACGTAGACCTGACCTATGGGTCCCACCTGTCAGAAACTTGTTTAGACGTCTAACCACGAGAGATCAGTGCTCCGCGTCACACCATGTCCCGAATAGAGGTATTTATGTGTCGGAAAACCCAAAGGTGGTGGTTCCACGTCAACTCGTGTTCAATTGTGGTGGTTTTTGTCATTATCTCCTCTACTACTATCTCTCCGACAATTAAAGCGGACCGGAGGGAGTACTGATTTCCTCAAGAATAGCCCCCTCGCGCTTCTTAAAAACAGCAACATGGTTTTGGTAATCTTCAAGCTCCTTCTCCAGCTGCTCAGTAAATTTTGCTGGTTTGCTTAAAAGATTGTTCATACTGTACCTATATTTCCCCAAGGCCTATGAATATGGAGATGACGTCAGTCAGTTCAATCAATTATTAAAAGATAGTATGCTCATAAAGAAACAGGTTGGTCGGAACCAAAGAGTATCAGGAGGACATGCATGACCTCGAGGGCGCCTCGAAACCGCCGTGCTCAGTGCTCACGCGCACCATCGCATCGCTGGTTGGTTAGCAGGGGGCAACGGGCGAATCAGAGACCTAGAGCGAGAGATGGGTGGCGATGGAACGCGAGCGTAGAGCCCCAGCGGCGGAGGAGGAGCCGGGGAATGAGGGGCGCGATGGCGAGTTGGCGACGGTGGAGGTGGCGCTCAGCTCCGGCCGCCGGATCGAGGACGTCCCGAGGGTTTCAGGCAGGCCGAATGGGTTCGTTTGTTTGGGCTAGCGGGGCGGCCCGGATGGGTTGGCTATTCTCGTGTGGGCCGTGCCGACGGCGGAGGGAGAAAGCGGGCGCTGGGACAGGTCGCCGCCGCTGTCCGTCCAGTCCAGGTGGGGCTTCTGCGATTTCCCAGATGAGATGGCTCGATGTGTGATGATATCTCCGCCTGCCATGTGTTGGAGACCCTGCTTCTAGAGAAAAATAATTGCGGCGGTTCGCTCCGCATCAGCTCGCCAACTCTTAGGAGCATTGGCTTCAGAGATTTCTATACCGGCGACGCTGAATTGGTTATTGAGGACACCCCTCAACTTGAAAGGCTGCTTTGTATAAACTCTTTTGTCCAGAATATCCGGGTAACTAGGGCACCTAAACTGGAGATGTTAGGCCCTTTGGCACCCCGCAACTCCAACATCCAGATTGAGAAGCTAGCCTTTCAGGTAGCAACATCCTTCTCCAGCCCTGCATTTGGCATTCCTGCATCATGTTTTTATGTTAATTGCTTTGTACAGGGGTTGGTCGTCCCAACTAGATTGAACCATTTGATATGCACCATGAAGGTTTTGGCTCTCCAATTTGATGGCACTGATATGGATGCAGTTCTTGACATCCTCAGATTTTTCCCTTGCTTGAAAAAGCTTTATGTTATGGTGAGTGTTCTTCTTTGCTTGCTTTGAATTTCAAAATAATAATTCATACTGGAAACAATAATCGATTGGCATTTAATCTAGTCTATATGCCAATTACTTTTACCATATGTTATCTTCTAAGTACTATGTCATTTTCTAGTGGAACAAATATGTACCGGCAAAGTTGAAAAATGTGCATCACTCTGACCCACCAGATCCAGTCAACTGCCTTCAAACCCATCTCAAAAAATTAGTGTTGAAGAATTACAAAGGCGACAAGGAAGATGTTAACTTCGCCAAGTTCTTTGTTTCGAATGCGAAAGTGCTAAATGAATTCAAAATTGGAGTGAATGAGAAGATCGACAAGAAATGGGTGGCTAATCAACACAGTTGCTAGGGGTGGAAACTAAAGCTTCTCCGGATTGCCTGTTCGAATTTATACTCTGTTCTTCTTTCAGTGACGAGTTAGATACCCATGACCTTTCAATTGCCGATCCCTTCAACAACCTTTTTGTACATGGGGTTGATTCTCTTTGAGAAGAAGCACGTTCGAGTGACTGGTCATGTTAGCCAGTTATTTCCAGACTAGGCTGCTACCTAAAGATTGTATGTCGTTTACTTGTTCTTATGGTGACGATGTTTGAATATTGTGTTGCCTACATTCCAATCCTTAGATTTGTCATGGCTGCTCTATTTCCAGTTTAAAGCTACTTTGTAAGTCCCAACATGGTAGCATGTCATGCAAATAGTCCAATTAGATTCGAAAGTTGCAATTGTGAGCTAGTAAATTCAGCGTCAAAATCCTCTTTGACATGTCTTTTATCTGAGAAAGTGCTACTCTCATTTTTGTCCGCAATGCATTCTTGGTGGTCAGAAGTTGCACCTTCATGCTTGCATTCAAACCTATGTTGTCCTTTTTCACACAAACAAAAGCCTAACCTGGTGCTGTTAATTACGAGTACGTTTTGTTTCGTTTGATTTGATACGCCTAAATGCGAAACAAGTGGTTGCAGGGTTGCATATTTAGTTGCACACTTAAACAAGTAATACTGGCGAGCTATATGCTCTATCTGAACCCTTTTTTTATCTTTATCTGATTCACTAAGGTCTACGGTTAATAATGTGCAAACTCCTCATCTCCAGATACTGATTCAAGTATATGCATAGCGATCTTTCAGTGTCATGCACTCATTACCATTTTGTTTTGTCCATAGTCCTAGGGAAAGTTCTAGAGCGCATGATTCTGAAAAATGTCGCAAATGCAGAATATACCTGGTGAATCTACTGTTGTATGAGTTTGCACTGATTTCGGTCGGCAGGCAGTCCAGTAACTATCTTAGGCACACCATTCAGCTACGTGAGATCATAAGATTGAAAAATGAGGTGAAATAGTAGCCAGTTCGACATTAGCAAGCACATCAGTCTGCTTCAAAAAGGTAGTCCTCATTCGCGCCTGTAGCTTTTTTTAGCTGTGCATATTATTTGCTGGTTTTTAGGTGTGCTTGTTAAGTTGTTAGTTGTGCATATTTGATCCAGCTCTCCGTGCTTACTCTTTGATTTGCTGGTTACTACTCCCTCCGTTCTAAATTAGATGACTTCTATTTGTCCAAATGTGGATGTATCTATACTTATAACATGTCTAGATACATTCATATTTGGCAAATGAAAGTCATCTAATTTGGAACGGAGGGAATATAGGTTATTACTGATGTTCATTGCGCAGTTGTATAATCAGTTGATCGTAGACTAGGCATAGATTGCGTCTGACACAAACCTGGAGGATGAGGGTTGAGTGACATTACAAAGAAGCATGAATGGCAATCACCAGGCCGAAGTTTGCATGAGCTGTTCATACCTACAGTGCTCTATCTTACTCGACACACCTCTCACATATAATTTTCCTTGTTTCCGTTCAGGGAGTTGCTTGCCAAATTAAAATGTTTGGTCCTAGGTTGTCCTGATTTCCTAAGCTCGACAGACTTTTGCTTTTTTTTCTTGGCAAAATAAGAATTTGGCGGGCAGCTCAGCATATATGGAAGATGTTTTATTTTTTACTATTCTGAACGTTGGACAATCCAATGACCGGCAAACTATGTTTTTTTGGCAGATAGAATTCATGTTTTGACTGTTTGGCTGAACCCAAAAGCGGCCAACTCGTGCGTTGTCTTTAGGACGACTCGGGGAGCCCTAATCCACCGCCGTTGCCCACTCCCCTCCAGCTCTACCTTCACGTCGCGGGCCACCGGATGAATCTGCTTGGCTAAACCTATTCCGAGGAGGGCGGTGGCGAGAATTTTCCCCATGCTTCTTTGGTCTAGCGGTAGTTGCTCGTGGTGGGCAGTCTCGGCCCGTGAGATGCGGGTCGGCGCGGCTTCTACGGCAGACATCGACCTATCCCTGCGGTTCCGGTGGCCTTCCTTGCAGCGCCTCGGGCAGGTGAAGAAGCTCTGGCACTCTTATCCCCTCGTGCAGAGCCTCTGACTCCAGTTGTGGGCTACGTATCCTGCGCATCGTGTCATCCCCCACCACCCGTCCCACCCCCTCCCCGTCGGGGGATGCCCAAACGGGTAGTCTCACAAAGCGAGCAGTCCACAAGACCAAGGTGGCCTATGGCCGGCTCACGCCCCCGTCACTCTATTGGTTACACGTTGGGCCGACTCAAGATTAAGACGACTCGAAGATGGAGTTACCATACAAGAAGAAGAGGCCCTTAGTTGGAAGATGGAGTTACCATACAAGAAGGAGACTCCAAGTATGACACTGACTCCTGAACTGACCGCAGGAGATACCCTGTAAGCATGGAGCCGTCGTGTATATAAAGCCGGCTCCAGGTGCTCCCAAAACAACTCAAGTATTGCCCTCTCAAGCCATAGGCAATCTCGACTCCAAGTAGCAAAATCTTCCCTGGATATCAAGATCATCATCATCAATATCAATCAAGTAGGTTAGGTTTTTACCTCCACCATGAGGGGCCGAACCTGGGTATATTGTCTCACGTGGATCTAGACTCGTAAGTTTTTAAGTCACCTTGCTCCACACCTCACGTAAGTCATCCAGTGATGGCATCTGACGTGTCAATCCCACGACAGTTTGTGCCTACCGTGGGGCTTGCGATGAAAGGAGTTGTATTCTAGGCTGGATCTCTTTTCCGAACTGACGACCTCGCCATCAGACAAGTTCTGATCTCCTACCTTTCCTTCAGTGTAGTCAGTAAGGAGAGTATCTTTTGAAAGTTTTAATGTAGCACAGTAGGTCATGTCGGTTAGAGTTTCTATAAGAGGGTCATCCAACAGGGTGTGTCTTGAACGTCGTATGCCGGAAGTGACGCAGGTCCATAAGATTCTGGACTAAACCCACTTATCTCCGACAAAAGCAGTTGAAAGGAAAATAGGTTATTATCTGCAAACCGTAAATCGAGGTGCTTAGGTGTGGAGGACATTGCCTTAAAAAATAAGTGCCTACATGTAAATGGTTATAAATTATTTTAGTGAAGGTAGAGTGCGGCAAGAATTGAAAATAGACGGAGTGTGCTTTTCGTGACATAGAGTGTTTATGACTTTTACTCTCTCTCTCCTCTATCTCAAATATATTTGAAATTTGGTTAAATGGTGGAGATAAACAAATAAAAAACCACATTGGGGTGGTATGTTTGTGCTTTGATGTGGGTTTTGAGTACGCATGTAATCGTGTTGGATCGGATTTTTCTCTCTTACCATATCCTCTACTATATTTCTTACATCTGATTGGTTAGAATCCTATAATGACCGGTTGTGATTTCGAATGCGGATATTTGAGAATACATATTCGTAATTAAAAACAAAACAAACATGGGGCCGAAACAAATTAATCGGATACCTGCACGCACAATAGATCAACAAATCATACAAAGATATGTAGACTAAATAATGGTAATATCTTTATAGATGCAATAACGCAAACACAATGGTTACGATATCCTAATAGCATAACAAAGTTTTACTCCATAGTCGACACAATGACTATGTAACTAATAAGATGTTGTTTAGCACGCTAACTCAATTACTAAAGTCTACCATGCCATATTACCTTAGGATTTTTGGTAAAAAAATAGATTATTTGATTTAAGACCATCAGATCATCCTAAACGACTTTCAATAATACCGATCCGCATGTTATTTTACATACCATATCCTACACCGTATCTGGGTGCCACTTCGGAACATGTATACTTATCATTCGAGTTAACTAAAACCATATATAGATTCTTTAAAATGGATTTCAAAGCGAATTCGGCGTGAAAAAATATCCTATTCTACATCCCTTGTTTTGTGGAAATGTCCTGATGACATTTACTTTTAACAAAAAACTCTAATTTTTTACAGATAATTTTTGACGTTACACAGTAGATAAGTATTTTGGTACTTACTGTAACATGTGGAACCTCAGGTTTCGGATGATGCCTGCACAAACCGATGCCGACCCCCGGGCGATACCTTTTTCTATAAAAAAAACCGGACAATTGGAACTTGGATGCAACTTGTTTTTGTATTACCGATCATCGGCAACAATGCATGGGCACGTGTACATCACCCAGGCTACTGTGTTATCGATATGGCCTTTTTGCAGTCGTTGGGTCCAACGAATTGGGCTATTTGCCGAATCGTGCAAATCACTGCTATGTCACATGCAAATCATTCATGTTATGATTCAGATCCAAAATGGGCACAGGTGGCTGAAGTGAATGCTCCATTGGGCATTGTCCTGGCTTGGTTTTGTTGTGTTGTTCTGCCACAGCGGACCATCACTTGAGGGATGCATGTGAGTGTTCGGCGGCAAGGAGCTGCATGACTAGTGCATAGAGTGTTCGACACTGGAAGAAGAGATCTCCACACTTCTTTCATGGTCACCCTAGAATCGATCTACCCTAGAAGGTCCTACGGATTTAACAATGGTATCAGAGCACTAGTGGCTAGATCGATCTCGGTAGAAGAAAAAGAAAAGAAAAGGAAAAGCAAAACAAATCCCCTCCCACAGAAACCCTAACCCTAATCAGGGCAAAGAAACCTCACCGCAAAAGTGCGCCGCCGTCGCGGCCGCGCCGTCCCTCTCGATCCGACGCGCATCGGCAAGCCGAGACGTCGGAAGAAGGACCAACCCCTCACGGGGCAAAGAAGAGAAAAATCACCGTTGGGCAAAGGGCGCCGCCGCTGGGGCCACTTGACGGCGACGTGCTCACTCGCTGGTGGACACGCACACCGGCAAGGGGGCCAAGGGGGCGCCGCCGTCCGCCGCTACTAGCACGGGCACAAGGGAGCAGCGGGAGCGCACCGCGTTGCCCTCTCTCTCTCTCTCTCTCTCTCTCTCTCTCTCACGGGTGCTGGTGGTGGAAGGAGAAAGGAAGAAAGGGGGAGGCTCGCCGCGCACACCACGGTTCGCCGTCGCCGGCGGCCGTCGGCGGAGCCGAACCCCAACCCTGCCGACGCGAGAGGGTGCGCCATCGCGCCTCTCTCTCCTTCGTGCGGGTGGAGGTGGATGAGATAGAAAAAAGAAAGGAGAAGAAATGAGCTGAGTTTTCGGTCGGGTGGCTGTCTCCGGTTTTGCTCCAGCGAGAGTGACGGTGGACCGTCCGATCGAACCAACGGCCAGGATCGCACGGATCCAAACCCTAGCCGCAGGGCAGGCCGTGGGCCGTTTCCTCGCATAAGCGGCGCGCGGGCGGCATATAGGGCGGACGCTAACAGGCCGTGGGCCCTGTCCGCGTCGTTTCGGGCGGCAGATAGCGCAGCCTCTCAACAGACCGTGGGCCGCGTACCCGACGCTCAGGCGACAGATAAAGAAAATAAAATGGGCCGCGCGTTTTCCACTGTGGGCCGAAAAGAAAAGAACTTTTTTTCTGTTCTGTTAATTTTTTCCAGAGCATGTTTTAACTATTTTGTCCAATTTTTGGGCAAATTTCATACAGTTTTTTCTAATTCAAAATTGCACAACGAAAATTTTGTTTAGAAAACTGAAAAATAAAAGAAATGCTTATGAAAAGTATAAAGTTCATGGAATTTTTATTTCATGTTTTCCGCTGCAAATAAAGAAAAGTGAAGGATAAAATAGAATTAAAGTGAGAATTAAATTTTAATAGAGAATGTTACAGAAATTATTGAAAAAATTATGATTCTGTTATTTTATGACCAACGTTGTTAATAACATAATCATGATTTGTTAAATGTTGAACAGTGCAATGTTTGTGAAATACAGATAATAGTTTCTGCTGTAAAGTAAAAGGACTCTCCTCTAATTAAATTGGAACCAACGGGAAAATTTAATTAGAGAGGAGGAAAAAGAGAAATACTTGTTTAACAGATTAATTATGGTATTGTTATTTTCTGACCAACGTTGATGATAGCAGTACTATAATTATATGAGTTCTATAGTCAAAGGGCTAGATCTCTGATAATTTTGCATGAAAGTGATCAATTTTCAGAGAAAAGATAAAAGATCAAGAAATGCTCTTGAACTATAGAAATATGTATATTTCATGTTTCCGCTGAAATAGAGTTGATGATAATGTTATTTTCCAAACAGAGTTCTTTATTGCAATAGAAATATTATCATCATATTGTTTATGAGTTTTATGCATTGATTCTATTTCTACCCAACGGTGATGTAGAATTAGTGTAGAAAGATGATGTTTTATTCTAATTCTGCCCAACGGTGATTTAGAATATAGAAGAAAGTTTTAAAGATTTAAGGTGCATATCTTTAACCAGACCAACAAAGGGTTATTTTTATGCTCATTATTGTTTATTATTATTGAATATTTTCTCAGACAAAGATTCTCATGTTTTCATTCGTGAAACCAAAAGCATGGGTACTTGTGACCCGAAAGATGACCAAGAAAGGTCATAAAGTGAGAGAGTATGTTCTCTCTAAAGAATGACTGCAAAAGAAAAAGAATTCTTGGATGTTAATCCAAGAATACAAATAGATCATCGAGAGTCTTGTTTGACAAATGTCTTTCACGTACTCTCCATGCAGAAAACAAATAAATCATTCAGAGTTTTGTTTAACGAATTTCTTTCATGTACTCTATATGAAGAAAAAATTTAAACGAGCAACATGAATGCTTAATTTGACCGACATTGGATTAAGCATGTGTATAAAAGAGTATTCAGATTTATTTCTGAATTTGATGATTGAATATACAGTCTAAAGAGCCAATTGTGGCATCTATGCCTCTTAATTACCCGCATGACGGGAAAAGACGAAAATAATACCCACGTGGTGGAAAAAGTCTGGGAAAATACCCGCATGGCGGGAGAAAATTTTGACAAATGACTTATTCTGTATGACAGGAGAAAGATGTGATGACTCATGTGTTTTTATATCGACCGCACACCTTGTGTATCATAGTTATAAAGCACTTAATGAGTCAAAGGAGAATAAAGTTACAAATGAACCTAAAGATAAGAATGTTATGCAAGTGTGACTTGCAGTACCATTGAGAAAGAACTCTTATGAGTTTTGAAAAGGGAATGAGGAAAAAGTACTCCCATACGTTAAAAGATAACTTCATATTGAATAAAGCAGATAATCAAAGTTTCGAAATTGTGGCAAAAAGGTTCTTGCCACATTTCGAGGGGGAGATAGAGAATGTTACTGAATAAACTCCCCTATACTTCAGATAATGTGATGCATATAATGCATCTAAGTGATCTATCATTATTATGACCATTAATGATACCCTAAAGTAAAGAAATAGATGTATTCTTGGATATTTTACAGCTTCGAAAGGAGACTAAGGACGGTACTCAAAGTGCCATAAAGAAGACAGATTGACAGGTTAACAGAATAAACCCAAATAAAAAGGATTAAGGATACACCATTTTAGAGAAAATGGAGTAATCTGGGGGAGCATGGTATGAACATACCTAAGGCTCGAATAGATTTTATTTGGGGGAGCTTGTTGCTTTATAACAGAGATGAACAAGCAAACATGGATCTTGTGATTTAGGTCCTTGTAAGAGCTATAGCAATAGAAGACTACAGAATTAATTGCCTCTAGGCAATGACAGAACAACAACATCCCCATATGAGAAAAACAGATGACTATAAAGTCTATATCAGAGAAATTTAAATGAAGGTTGATCCCACCTCATTTACAGAAATTATAAGCGGCGCTCAATCGATTTTGACAAGTGTCTACTTGTCTTAATGATTAGAGATTATGTGAATCCCGACGATGTTTGGGACTCATAAGTAATTTCCAATGGAGCCAAAACAGTAGGCTATAAAGGGTCTACAACGCCAATGTGACTCCAAAGGAAATATGTTAAAAGCGATTTTAAATCGAAAGATTTGCGCTAAGAGAATAAACAGATTATAATGAGTGATAATGGCACATAATGATCTGAGTTACATCAGATGAAAGTAAAGAACACAAGGGATCTTACGGACTAGAGCAAGTCTCTAGAATCAGAAGTTATTTTGGGTTAAAGAGAATGAGAGGACAATCACTTTTCTACAAACTTATAGAGTGGGAAATTCATTCCCTAATCCTGTGTATGCGGATGATGTCCTACTTGCTAGTGGTGATGTCAATCTACTACCAGCAGAGAAAAGAAGTTCTTGTCCTCAAAAAGAGTATTCTTGGTAGAGTGTCTGTCATTAAAAGTATCGAGATTTACTAAGAAAAGAAGAAAAGGGGTATTAGAAATATCGCATGGACATGCTGAGAAGAAGTCTCTAAAGCATGCATGTCGAGAAAATATACGCCTGTTCTTATTGTCAAGGGTAATGGAATTGAGAACTTTAGTGTTCCAAGAGATAACTTAGAACAGATCAAATGAATATAGTACCATACGCTTCAGCTGTTGGAAACCCAATATTACCCTGACAATTCACGTATCCCGGTTGTTTTGGCAATGTCCAATCCAGATATAGATCACTGGAATGGAATCAAAGATATCGGCCTCATGCTAAAAGAAACAGAGTGCTCTCAAAAGGTTGTGATTATAAAGATAGATCTATAAATGTGCTCTCAAAAGGTTGTGAGTACAAACAAAGAATTTGTGAAATGTATAGCGAAATCCACAATTGTCGCTAAATTTCACGTTTGGAGTTTTTGTGTGGAAAAGCTCCAGAGAATGAAAAGATTGACATCAGTGTGATGTAAAGACATGTTATAGCATGATATAAGGCCGAGGGACAGGCAAAATGGTTAAGGAAACCTGTACCCAGAATTGATAATGGTTGACAACAACAATAACCATTAAGTAATTCACTCCTAAGACAACGAGTCAAGTGTGGTGCCAAACACATTGACACAGAGTTATACGTTGTAAAGGAGAAAGTCCGGAAATATGTTGAAATGCTTGGAGCATAAGAGGAACAGATAAAAGAAACACACAAGTGCTCGCAGATATGCTAATTAAAGGCTTACCACCCAGTGTGTTTTGGAGAACACATAGTCGACATGGGTTTATGGTATAGTCTATATGATTTCCGGACAATAAAGAGGCCAAAAGATTAAAGAATCTATTTCAAAACAGAGACGCATATTGTAGCTGTCTGATTCTATCGGCAATTGAGCTGTGACGATGAAACATGCTCTATGTATCGATCTGTGATGAAACGAGTAAAGCGAAAAGTATATAGTTAAAAGTAAAAGTTGAGATCAAGGGGGAGAATGTTAGGTTGATCTCCTCCCGTGTGACCCAACGGTCACACCGGACCCTTGACAACGCCCTGATCGGGGGCGTCCAACCGTACACTGGTTGGTGGGCCCCTGTCACCATCTGCTATAAAGAGAGGTGGGGGCTGGCGGCACCGATTACGAGGTTCGACACTGTGCCAGACCCCCCACCGACATCCCTACCGATCTAGGGTTAGCGCTGAGCTGACGGGAAGTACCACCACCGCCGCCACTGCTACCCACTGGCATCACCGCCTCCGTCCACCATGGCCGGAGCCTCGAGCGCCTCCGCACAAGGAGAAGGTAAAGAACCTCCTCCCGATTTCGTTTCTACTCGAATCGATCTACCCTAGAAGGTCCTACGGATTTAGCAACTAGACGTCGGTGAATTTTCGGGATTAATGCGGTATATATGCACTTTGCCAAATGACTGAAATTTCTGCTCGATATAGGCTGAAATCCGAGCAAAGCTTTAGCATTTTTGGCAAAATACTAAATTTTACTTGAATTCAACTATACTGTTGTAATATCTGGATTCTAAAACTTCCAGAAACTTCCAATGGAAGTGAGAGTCACTTATGGTTTGTACACATTAAACAACACAATATGAGATTTCTTAAACTTAGAGTACATATAAATATGATGACACCACTACAGCACGCGCCCTCTGTGCCGACGGTAAATAACCGTCGGCACAGATAACTTCCCCATCGGCACAGGTCGGCACAGGGTCGTCGGCGTAGGTGCCCGTAGGCACAGGTTTTTTGCCCGTCGTCACAGATTTTCCCCGTCGGCACAGGCGGTGCCTACGGTGAAAAATGCCCGTCGGCACAAATTCCGTCGGCGTAGGTTCGGTGGGCCCCACGTGAGCGAGCTCGCTGAGCAGCTGTGCCGACGGTATTACCGTCAGCATAGGTGTACACGTGACGTCTCCTGGGATGTCCTGGCTGGGGGCTGTGCCGACGGTATGTCTGACCATTTGGCACAGATGCAACACCTGTGCCGACGGGAATACCGTCGGCACAGGTTCGTCCCAGATTTTTTTTGGAATTTGGTTGCAGCAGCTCGTTTTCCAGCAAAAATGGCAGAAAATAAAATATAAAATACTGACAATATCATCACAAATAAGATCACACATAGCTCCATATATCATCCCAAAGCAATATCATCAAGCACAATGCTAATATCATCAAGTGGATACACACATAGGACCATCATTATACATAGCTAGATGTCTAGATCATCAAGCCCTACATCTATTGCGGCGGCGACGGGGTGTACCCCATGTCTCCCCGGGTGAACACAGGCGATCGACGGCTCGGCGCAGCAGTAGAACCACCAGAAGAAGGCGAAGCACCAGGAGAAGTCGAAGCACCACGCGAAGCACCAGGAGAAGGACCACCGGGATGTACCGGTGTGATCTCACGCGAACCGGCGAAGCACCAAGCGAAGGATCAGCATCAAACCTCACCATCTCACGCGAATCCGGCGAGGCACTAGGAGAAGCACGACCAAAGTGTGGGTTCTCCGACGAGCATCCCGTTCCCTACATGTTTGAGCAAGAGTTAGCAACTTGCGAGGCAAAGGAAAAGCGGTAACTAGTGGTTTGGCATCAAACTTACCGGGGTCGATGAGTAGTAGGTGAGAGCGAACTCGTCCTTCGATGGAAACCGTGGACACGGCCCCGGCTCCGGAGGCTCCTCCATAGAAGGGGGGCCCGCACTCCAGTGGTGAAAAAGTTCAGCACCGACTGCAAGATAGTTTAGATGTTAGACGTTGCCAAAATAAAGGTTCAAACTAGGGAAGTGGGACTTGTCATATTAGACAAAAATAAAGGTTGAAACTTACAGCACGGAACGACTTTTGATACGAGGAGTAGGCTGTATTCATCTCCAGCCACTGGGCATAGGCCACCTGATACTCCGCATGAGCGGCAGCGTAGGCTGCCTCAAGATCGGGCTACAATTTCGAAAATATGGTATGGAACTGTCAACTTAGCCATGCAGGAACGAATGTCGGAAAGAGGATGAAAATGAGAAAAACTTACATCGGTGGAAGTGGGTCGACGAGGCCGTCGACGAGGCGCGATAAGGGGGCTGCCGTCAGGGAGGGTAGCTTTTGCCTGCGTGAAGCTCATGGAAGGCCTGACCACATTCTGAAGAAAGAGATTACGGCCATGCGGCCTTCCATGCCCTGAGAGGACCATCGACCTCTCGTCGACCTCCTGGCTCAAGGGGTCATCCACCTCCGGGTGAAAAGACTGGAACGTCGTGGAGTACCTCTCCAAGTTCTCGTTGGCATTGTTGTAGTACTCAGGAAGCTGGGGCTGAGGCTTCGATAGATCGCGCTTCTTCTCCTTCATCTTCTTCCACGATTGCAACTCAGAGCTTACCTCCCCCCTATCGGCGTCCTGCATCGCGAAAAGAAATGTCATGCGTAGCAAGTAGAAACATGAGGGGAAAATAAATGGAGGTCGTTCCATGTATATATATACCAGCTTTTCCTTGAAGCGGAAGATGTTGCGGCTTCCCGCAATGTGTGTTCCCTCGGTGCCTCGGTTTGCCTTGTTCCGCTGGCTCACGGCGTCGAACTCGGGGTCTCCCCCGACCCACCTCGTAACCAACGCATCCCATGCGTCTTCTTTGCCGTCGGCCCAGTCGGGCATAACCTGAAAATGCAATTCAAGAAGAGATAATGCAATGGCAACTTAGCAGCAATATAGAATTTCATTGACAGTTCACTTACCGAAAGGAATTCCTCCCTCGTCATCTTCTGTGCCGTCTTGACATTCTCCTCCTTCTTGGCCCTCTTGCCCGTCTTCTCATACGTGAAAGTATTGGCGGACGTATGCTTTTGGTTGTAGAATTGTTGCCGTGTCAACCTCACACAATGAGCACGCAATACGCGAGCCGCCGTGTCTCTATGCTCGTCCGCCACCCGAAAATGCTTCTTCAACCATGCATAAAAAAATTGTGAGAGTCATGAGTTAGCACGGTGGAGTCATAAACTATGAACGGAACTCGAAAAATATGTCTTACCCAAAACCCGGTGATCACGGCGTCAGCAGCTGTCTCGAAGCCCGGGATAGGGGCAGCCTCATAGTCCACCCATTTATAGGCTAACTTTGCCTCGGCGTCGGGACCGACGGTGTACAAGCCCGGCCAATTTTGCCTAATTAGAGCTCCAAGCAAGCTCCCAGGAGTGCGGGGAATCTTAGGTGCTGGCCATGTCCATTTGCTGCACAATAATCAAACATTAGTACATATGCCAAATTGTTATGAACACAATGAAATTACATGTTCAAAATTACAAAATTAGTACACTTACTCAACGCCCTGAGGAACAATGAGGGCTTTCGCCTCCTCGCTCCTAGGCTCCATGTCCTCGTCGGGGACTCCCGCTTCGCCACGCATCCGCGGCCGCTTCGGCGCCAGCTCCACCTCGTCCTCCACCTCGTCCTCCGCCTCGTCCTCCACCTCGTGTCTAGACTGGGAAGCCACGTCGCCAGAAGCGGAGGGCAACTCCACCTCGTCCTCCGCCACGTCTACTCCACCTCGTCCTCCACCTCGTCCTACTCGCGCACCCTCGTCCACGGCGTAACGCGAGGTGGAAGGTCGTCCACTCCGTGTAACTCCAGGCTTCCGTACCATCATCTTACTAATCTTACTAATCAGGGACGAGGAGTTTTCCTTGCCTTGGCTCATATTGTTCAATCACCTGCATTGAGAAAGAGAAAACAAGTAAGCATAAAGACATAATAAAATGTAGACAGTAAGCATAAAGACGTAATGCAATGACGAAGCATGTTGAAAAATAAATACTAAAGCATAAAGACATAATAACATGTAGACACCAAGCATAAAGATGTAATGCAATTAAGAAGCATGTTGAAAAATAAATACTAAGCATAGAGACATAAAAGACGCTCACCCCGAATAATCACTCTCATAATTTAGTTGGTTCTCATTCTCACTATCACTATCACTATCACTATCACGTGTGTAGTAGGTTGGAGGCTCATCGCACGGTGGAGGCTCGTCATCGGCGGCATTGTCCGCCTGTAACTTCGAGAGCATATTTATGTCCTTCAGATCCACCACTGACTCACCACGAGTGTGTGCATCGTTCTCGAGGTCCTCAAGACCACCCGTTTGTAAGGCAAAGTCCCCGAAGTCCTCTTGCTCTTGATAGAAAATTCCCTCGTATGTTTTAGGGTCAATGTTGTTGTAATCGTCGGCAGAGGGCATGGGTAGCTTACCATGTGGCGATACCCGGAACACGACTTCCCAGCCCTTGAGGTTCTCTTTCTGGCATGGGTAGGGCAAATAATAAACTTGCTTGGCTTGGTGAGCCACAACAAAGACATCGGCTCCGCTATAGGTGGTTGAAGGCTTAACTTCAACTAACCCAATGGAAGGGTCACTTCTCAGTCCACCGTGTGGTCCAGTGCGTGGGTCGAACCAATGGCACTGGAACACAACGAGCTTGAGTTCTATGTTCGTACGATTGAACTTCAGCTCGTATACCTTTTCTAACCTTCCGTAGTAATCTACGTAATCGGCTCCATCGGCTCCTCTGGATCCTTTGGTGAAGACCCCAGTATTTACAGTTTTTGCATTCGGCCGACTATTCTGGTGATACTCTGTATGGAAGCGGAACCCATTCACATCATACTTCTCATACTTCATGACGGTACGGTTAAAACCTTGGGAAACACATCTCAACTCATCCGTCATCTCAACGTTGCGATCAGCTCCCTACAAGTACGGTTCAAATTGTTTTGTGCATTAGTTACGTGTAATAAGAGGGACAAGTCACAGATTGCAAGCTAAGAGGGACAGGTTAGAAATTACTTTTTCCATGAACCAAGACACAAATTTTTTCCTCCGTGAGCACCCTTTTTCAGAAGAGTGTCCAGCTCCGCGGGAGAGGGATCCGCCATTCCCGACCACTGTTCATCTTGGAATTGGCTAAAAGGAGAAAATAGGTATTAGACCGAAACCGAGTTACTAGTTGCAAAGTAATTTGTTCACCATTTTACCTGATGAAACCGACTACTTCCGTCATGTTCGTAAGCACATAGAGCATTATGCAATCCTTCTCTTCCTTGGTCAACTGCATTTTACACCACCACCGGCCTTGCCACCGGGACATTGGAAGAGGAGGAGCTTGGGGTCATGCTTGGGCTCGTCGACATTGTACCGAGAGACCGGGTTATGCATAGTGGATACTTCATCGGGATAGTACGTTGTCACGGCGTCTGCCATCTCCCGAAGTATTGTTGCCTCAGCTATGCATGCTTCAATCCTATTTTTGTTTCCAGTCATGTTTCGAATATACTTGAACTCTCTCTCAATACAAAACTGCCAACGAAACTGCACCGGTCCACCCAAGAGTGCCTCGTTCGCGAGATGCACAACGAGATGTGCCATCGGAACAAAGAAGCCTGGCGGAAAGATCTTCTCTAAATTGCATAGCAACTCCGGCACAAGATCACGCAGCTTCCCAATAATCACGGGACATATCTGCTTCGCACAGAGCGTGCGGAAGAAATGGCTCAACTCCGCAAGCACTCGCCAGATACGATCGGGGAGATACCCTCGAACCATCACCGGCATCAACCGCTCAATCCATATATGATAGTCGTGACTCTTGAGCCCAGTGACATTTCCCTTTACAAGATTGACTCCATTACTTATATTGGAACAATAACCATCAGGGAACATCACGTCGTGTTTGAGCCACTTGAATGTCTCCTTCTTTTGGATATTATCAAGGCAGTAGGGTGCATTCGGCTTGAACCAATTTTTTCGACGGCGGTCAGGAGGCTGCATGTGTAATCTCTCCCTATCACAGAGATTCTCAACATCAACTCTAGCCTTGACATTGTCCTTTGACTTCCCAGGAATGTTCAGGACTGTGTGAAAGAGCATCTCTCCAACATTCTTTTCGGTGTGCATCACATCGATGTTATGGGGAAGTTCGAGGTCCTTGTAATACTCTAGCTGCGTTAAGCCTGCCACGTGAGTCCAGTTGTGCGTTACACCATATCCCACAAATTTTGGGCCAGGTACCTGAGCAGGCACGAGAGCACGTAGCTCGGCATCAACAGTTGCACCATCGAACTTCGGTATCTCTTTTTCTTCACGCACGACTTTGCCCTTCGTGAAGTTTTTTATGTC
The DNA here is from genome assembly GCA_947311845.1 of Poa pratensis. Lineage (NCBI taxonomy): Eukaryota > Viridiplantae > Streptophyta > Magnoliopsida > Poales > Poaceae > Poa > Poa pratensis. The sequence goes on from CAMZMU010000014.1 coordinate 400,862, forward strand.
TTCTCGGTAAGGATGCCTTCTTTTGAGGAACGGTCGATGCTTGTCAAACGCGACATACTTGCGACCTGACTTTAGCCAAGTGAACTCAAGTCGGTTTCTGCACACTGGGCATGGCCACTTACCAGCTGTACACCATCCGCAGAATAGGGCATACCCGGGTAGGTCGTGCATGGAATAGTGGTACCAAATTCTCATCAAGAAGTTTTTCTTTGATGCTCGGTCGTATGTCCACGTCCCATTGTGCCATGAGTGGTGCAAATCATCCACAAGCGGTTGCATGTAGACACTCAAATTCTTCCCGGGTATTCGGGCCCTGGAATGATCAGCGACATAAACATGAACTTCCTTTGCATTAGGACCCCGGGAGGGAGATTGAGCGGAATAACAAACACGGGCCAGCAGCTGTACGAGTGACTCGACATACCATATGGATTGAATCCATCTGTTGCTATCGCAATTCTGACATTCCGAGCATCTGCTGCCTTATCGGGGTGTTTCTCATCAAAATTCTCCCATGCCTTACCATCAGATGGATGTCCCATCTTTTTCCGTCCGAACTCGTCGGCGTATCTCTTCCCCTTCTTGTGCCAAGTCATCTGCGTGGCAGTCTCCTCAGAAAAGTAAAGCCGCTGGATTCTTTTTATGAATGGGAGGTACCGAAGAATCTTCACAGCGACTTTTCCCTGCGTCTTCTGACCATCGGGCTCCGTTTTCTCATGATACCTAGAGGCCCCACAAAGACTACAGTACTTGTCATCCGCATACTGTTTCCAGAACAGAAGGCAACCTTTTGGACAACAATCTATCTTTTCATAATCCATGCTAAGCGATCCCAATAGTTTCCTCGTTTCGTGCATGGACTTTGGCAGACAATGCCCTTCGGGCAACATGTTACCAAATGTTTTCAGATTGGCTTCAAAGCCTGCACGGGTGGTGGAGTACTGGCACTTGTCACTTAGTATTTGAGCTATGGCATCGAGCTGAGAAATGTTTGCACCCTCGTATAGAGGCTTCTTAGCCGAGGCCATCATATCAAGGAAAGCCTTCGCGGTTCTCCGGTTCCTCCGGTTCCTCCTGTTCCTCCTGTGGAGGTGGCGAATCCGGTATGTCAGCATCACGGAGATCATCTAGCAAGTTTCTCACCCCATCATACTCATTGCCATTGATCCGCTGCCGCATCACCTCAACTCTGTCACGTTCGACCTGAGCAAAGTCGACCTTCGTGACGTAGTTAGGCATATACCCAGACAACCAAAGATGCTTAGTCATTTCATCCTTTCCCTGACGGGCACGATTCTTGCAATTAATGCATGGGCACCTTGGACGAACTCCTGATGCCTTTGAACCACGCGCTAACTCCTTCACTAACATATTGGTCTTCCATTCCCACTCCTCTGTTCTTTTAATCTTACTGATACGGCCACTGTACATCCACCCATTATCAGCCATCCTCTGCTTTATTGGATCCAAAGAACAACGCATTTCGTAATATGCACCAAGTAATAATAAATTTATTCAATGACACCAAGATTAATTACGGCCAAATTTTATCTTTTACAACATGCAAGGGTTCACCTACACTTCTAATAGGAGGGCCTATCCCGCCGAGTACGTGTAGATCGAGTCGTGTCCCATGTTCTACCCCGACCCGAGACGAAATTTCGGCAGCACCTCCCCGCTGTTCTTCAGAATACACGTCTCGAGCTTGTCAAGCCGAGAGGGTGTGCATCCGAAGAACAACGGGGAGGTGCTGCCGAAATTCCGTCTCAGGAAGGGGTAGAACATGGAACACGACTCGATCTACACGTACTCGCGCTGTCCAACAGGACAATCCGGAAGTGTTACGGTTATAAATATGCAAAGATGGACAATCCTGCATATTTATAAATTTGTAACCCTTCCGGACGGGATCTGACTCGGGTTACGCGACTGACTTGGTGATCTAGACCAAAATAAACCTATGCAGCAAGAGAGGCGAAAGGTTTATACCCTCGAAGCGTGATCGGTGGCGGGAGAAGGTCGAGGACGTGATCCGGAAGCAGGGCGACAAAACAGGGGCACCAAGGTGGCCCCTCCTCAGCTGTAGAAGAAGCCCCGCAACGACGCGCGGGACCGACGGTGCTGGCTGACGGGAATCTACGTCATCTGAAAAAAGCAAAAAAAAAAAAAGAACATTAGCACACATGTCTAGCAACATAAATATTCATGAAAATGCTTAAAACAAAAATTATATAGCTAACAACTAAACCTACCCTAACACTAAAAGCTAACACTAACAGCTAACACTAACACTAAAACTAAAGCTAACACTAACCCTAACACTAAAACTAAAGCTAACACTAACCCTAACGCTAACAACTAAACCTACCCTAACACTAACAGCTAACACTAACACTAAAACTAAAGCTAACACTAACCCTAACACTAAAACTAAAGCTAACACTAACCCTAACGCTAACACTAACTAATTCTAACAAAAAAACAGCAGTGCTTACCTCTGGTGGCGCCGGTGAAGGTGGGGGCGTCGGGGGCGGCCGGAGCTAGGAGGAGTTGGGCAGGGGCCGGGGCCGGAGGTGGGGGCGGCCGGAGCTAGGAGGAGCAGGGCCGGAGGTGGGGGCGTCGTGGAGAGGAGAGGAGAGGCCAGGGCGGCGAGGGCGGGCTGGGGTGGGTGAGGGCGGGGAAGAGGCAGCGAGGGCGGAGAGGAGAGGTGCGGGGCGGTGAGGGCGGAGAGGAGAGGTGCGGGCGGCGAGGGCGTGGCGGGGAGTGGCGGGGCATACGGCCGGGGCGTGCCGGGGCGTGGCGGCGGCGGCCTTGACGACCGGGGCGTCGTGGAGAGGAGAGGAGAGCTGCGGGGCGGACGGCCGGGGCGTGGCGGCGGCGTCGGGTAGGTGGTGGGGGTGCGGGAGGGAGACGAAGATGAGGATTGGGTGGCTGGTGCGGGAGGTCGTTTTCTTTCTTACTGGTCCAAGACCTATGCCGACGGTAAAACCGTCGGCACAGATTAGATGTTTTTTTTTTGAAATCCTTTTCTTTTATTCCATTATCTGTAGAAATGTTAAGATAAAAAATAAACAGCAGTATTTGTGATGTAATATTTTGAATTAATTTGTGATTATTTGAACATGATCGATTCCGACGCTCCTGAGCCACTCTCCGGCATAGATTCTTTCCGGTTCGCCCGAAGTGGGGGTTTTCACCTATAAGTCCACGAAATCGGTATGGAGAAAGTGATGCCGGTGAACCCGCTCACATCCCGGAGTGGGAACATGGACATCCATAGCACCCAACACACTTGTACACACATGGTATGGCACAACCTAGGTTTGGGTGGGGTTCCGACGCCCCGGGGCCCCGCTTCGGTGAAAACCTGAATCCGCTGGAAAAACCCTAACGTTTCCGTCTACCCCCATAGACGTGCGTCGAAAGGGGTAGCCCAGTGGACTTTTTTGCTTGGTTGTGTTAGGTTAGGCCATAGGAACATAAGAAACCAAAGTCTACCCCAAATCGACACAAGATTCCATCCGGTTCGCCCGAAAGGGGAGTTTTCACCTCTAAGTGCAGAAACTCACTAGAGAGAAAGTGAAGCCGGTGATGTCGGTCACACCTAGGAGTAGATTCTTGGACATTTGAAACACACAACACACTTGTATACATATGGTATGGCACAACCTAGGTTTGGGTGGGGTTCCGACGCTCCGGGGCCCCGCTTCGGCGAAACCCTGAATCCGCTGGAAAAACCCTAACGTTTCCGTCTACCCCCATAGACGTGCGTCGAAAGGGGTAGCCCAGTGGACTTTTTTGCTTGGTTGTGTTAGGTTAGGCCATAAGAACATAGAAAACCAACTTTTATCACAAGTTGTCACAAGATTGCCCCCGTTTCGCCCGAAACGGGAGTTTTCAGTTATAAGTCCACACACTTAGTAGAGAGAAAGTGAAGCCGGTGATGTCGGTCACACCTAGGAGTAGATTCTTGGACATTTGAAACACACAACACACTTGTATACATATGGTATGGCACAACCTAGGTTTGGGTGGGGTTCCGACGCTTCTCGGCCCCGCTTCGGCGAAACCCTGAATCCGCTGGAAAACCCTAACGTTTCCGTCTACCCCCATAGACGTGCGTCGAAAGGGGGTAGCCCAGTGGACTTTTTTGCTTGGTTGTGTTAGGTTAGGCCATAAGAACATAGAAAACCAACTTTTATCACAAGTTGTCACAAGATTGCCCCCGTTTCGCCCGAAACGGGAGTTTTCAGTTATAAGTCCACACACTTAGTAGAGAGAAAGTGAAGCCGGTGATGTCGGTCACACCTAGGAGTAGATTCTTGGACATTTGAAACACACAACACACTTGTATACATATGGTATGGCACAGCCTAGGTTTGGGTGGGGTTCCGACGCTCCGGGGCCCCGCTTCGGCGAAACCCTGAATCCGCTGGAAAAACCCTAACATTTCCGTCTACCCCATAGACGTGCGTCGAAAGGGGGTAGCCCAGTGGACTTTTTTGCTTGGTTGTGTTAGGTTAGGCCATAGGAACATAGAAAACCAACTTTTATCACAAATCGACACAAGATTGCCCCCGTTTCGCCCGAAACGGGAGTTTTCAGCTATAAGTGCGCACACTTAGTAGTGAGAAAGTGAAGCCGGTGATGTCGGTCGCACAACAGAGTAGATTCTTGGACATTTGAAACACACAACACACTTGTATACATATGATATGGCACAACCTACGTTTGGGTGGGGTTCCGACGCTCCGGGGCCCCGCTTCGGCGAAACCCTGAATCCGCTGGAAAAACCCTAACGTTTCCGTCTACCCCCATTGACGCGCGTCGAAAGGGGGTAGCCCAGTGGACTTTTTTACTTGGTTGTGTTAGGTTAGGCCATAGGAACATGAGAAACCAACTTTTATCACAAATCGACACAAGATTGCCCCCGTTTCGCCCGAAACGGGAGTTTTCAGGTATAAGTCCACACACTTAGTAGAGAGAAAGTGAAGCCGGTGATGTCGGTCACACCTAGGAGTAGATTCTTGGACATTTGAAACACACAACACACTTGTATACATATGGTATGACACAACCTAGGTTTGGGTGGGGTTCCGACGCTCCGGGGCCCCGCTTCGGCGAAATCCTGAATCCGCTGGAAAAACCCTAACGTTTCCGTCTACTCCAATAGACGTGCGTCGAAAGGGGGTAGCCGAGTGGACTTTTTTGCTTGGTTGTGTTAGGTTAGGCCATACGAACATGAGAAACCAACTTTTATCACAAATCGACACAAGATTGCAAGAGAGACAAGATTCGCATACAATACTTCCGAGAGACAAGATTCGTGACGTTATTTTATGTGGGTGGAGACCGCTATTCGGCATAGCTATATACATATAGAAATGAATAAAAACATATTAAACTTAATTGAGAGTAATAAATAGATACATAAAAATGAAGATTAGGGTAAAAAACATGATGACTATTTTCAGCGAAACTATATACATATAGCTATTCGGTGTATCTATATACATAAAAATGAATATTTTTTAAAAAATATTAAACTTAATTTACAGAACATTAAAAATGAAGAAAATAGGAAGTAAAAAAAAATAGGGAACCTGTGCCGACGGTTTTACCGTCGGCACAGATTTGTACAGATGCACGAGGAAAAAGAAAAAAACAAGGAACCTGTGCCGACGGTACAACCGTCGGCATAGGTTGGTGTCGATGTCACCTTTTCTTTCACGGGAACCTGTGCCGACGGCGGGATTTGTGCCGACGGTGACTGTCGGGACAGGATGTCTGTGCCGACGGGGATATCTGTGCCGACGGCCAGCTTCGTGGGGTGGCCTCGTAGACACCTGTGCCGACGGCCCCGATAAAAAACCGTCGGCACAGGTTTTGGCCATCGGCACAGATGAGCTCTCCTGTAGTGCACCCGACTTGAAGAACTTGTGGCATGCTACTCCACAACTAGGTGGATGCCCCCCCCCCCCCCCTCTTATTTGGGAGTCCAACTGTTTTATGATCCGTGCACAAATATTAATGATTTTTCAAATATCAATGCATTAGCAATATTTTGAATTCATGTACTAATAAAAAAATTCTAAACATACATTAAGAAAATAAAAATTAAAACCATGCATTAACATAAATCAATTAGTAAATCATATCATTCGACGAGATATATGTTGATTGTCAGTCAAGAACAGTACCTCCACAATAATGGTCATCGACAGGTACACTATCAATAATTAGTACCATATATACGTGTTGTTCTGCTACGGTTTAGAGACTACCATTTGTAGTTGCAGCCATGGAGTACTGGCTGTACTATCTGCTCTCGGCCACCTTGTGCCTCGCCTTGTACCTCCTCCTCTCTTCCCTCCGGGCCCCGGTGACCGGAGGGCCGCCGCAGCTCCCACCCGGGCCGTCCGCGCTGGCAGTCGCCGGCTTGTTGTTCTTCTTCGGGCGGGACAAGTTCGGCACCATCATCCGCCTCGTCCGGTCCTGGTACGGCCCGGTCTTCACCCTCCGCCTCCAGCCGTCACACCCGACCATCTTCGTCTCCGACCACGCCACCGCGCACCGCGCGCTTGTGCAGTGCGGCGCGGCGCTCGCCGACAGGCCACCGGCCACCTTCTCCAGCCGCATCTTCTCCAGCGACCAGCACAACATCGCATCATGCGCCTACGGCCCGCTCTGGAGCGTGCTCCGGCGCAACCTCACCGGCAGGGTCCTCCACCCGTCAAACCTGCACCGGTACGCTGGCACTCGCCGCCGCGCCGCGGACGTGCTCGTCTCCCGCATCACACGGCAGGTGCGCGACAGCGGCTCCGTGGTGGTCATCGAGGAGCTCCTGCACCGCGCCCTGTACCACGTGCTCGTCTCAATGTGCTTCGGCGATGGGCTCGACAATGATGGCGTTGTCGCGTCCGTTGAGGCCGTGCAGAGGGAGTTTACGACGTCCGCGATCGGCTTCCAGGTCCTCGACATGTACACGGCGCTCGCCAAGCTCGTGTTTCGTCGCACGTGGAAGAAGCTCGTGTCACTCCGGCGGCGGCAGGAGGAGCTGTTCGTCCCTCTCATTCGAGCACACGGTGAAAGCAACGGAGCCATTAATGCCGTCTCGTACGTGGACTCGCTGCTCGGCCTGAGCATCCAGGAAGACGGCGGCGTCCGCAACCTGACCGAGGGAGAGATGGTGAGCCTATGCTCAGAGTTCCTGGCCGCCGGCACCGACTCCACGGCCGCCGCGGCGCAGTGGATCATGGCGAACCTCGTGGAGCAACCGGATATCCAAGCGAAGCTACGAGCGGAGATACGCGGCGTCTCGGGCGACGGCGTCATTGATGAACAGAACCTCCCGAGGATGCCGTACCTGAAGGCCGTGGTTCTGGAGGGTCTCCGGCGACACCCGCCGGCGCAGTTTGTGATGCCGCACGCCGCAACGACGGAGGGCTACGACGACATGCCGGACTGCGGATTCCACGTCCCGAGGCATGTGTCGGTGAACTTCGCTCTGGGTGAGATGGGGTTGGACGAGGCGGTGTGGCCGGACGCGAGGCGGTTCCGGCCGGAGCGGTTCCTCCCTGGCGGCGAGGGCGCGGACCTGCACCTGACGGGGAGCAAGGGGGAGATCAAGATGATCCCGTTCGGCGCGGGGCGGAGGGTATGCCCGGGGATGGAGCTGTCGCTGCTGCACCTGGAGTACTTGGTCGCGAGGCTTGTGGCGGGGTTAGAGTGGCGTGCGGCCGTGGACGGCGAGAAGGTCGACCTCACCGAGAGGCTGGAGCTCTCAATCGTCATGCGCCAGCCGCTCCGTGCCCGCGTCGTCCCATGCGTTTAAAAGACACGTGCATGACATGCTCCAACAAGATCCTGCCGGCCAGGCCATGAATATCGTACGTACGTGGGAGATGTTATTGTTGTGTTTCGGTGACAGAAACTTGAAGCAGAACTGCCCCTGTAGCGTTGTACCCTCCGTGACCTTGCTCCCTTGCTTTCATTACCAGTACTCACTCCGTTTCACAATATAAAATGTTTTATCCTTTTTCCGCATTCACATGTAAATAAATGTATCTATAAACACAAACGTTTTAGTGTACATGTCCATCCTTTTTAGTCCGAATCTATATCCCTTTCGTTTCTAAATATAACATTTTTAGCATTTTCTGGGCGACATGTATCTAAACGTGTTTTATATCTATTAACGCTCTAACGGAGGGAGTATATTTTAGAACTTGCATGCCTTATATTTCAAAACGGCGATTGTTGACCTTTTGCCTTGATGTGAGCTTCATTGTTGGATTAGTGACGTTTGTTGTAGAAGTATGTTTCGCCGCTTTGCTGTGATTTCGCCATGATCTCACTGAATATGTCTGTTTTGCTTTGTATGGGAGGCGACGCGGACAGTCGTCTGGTTCGGGCAATGACACCCAACGGCATCTCTCATTTCGTCTGGCTTGTCCGTTCTTTTTTATGTTTGCTTATTTTTACAATTTTGTCCAAAATCGATATAAATTTAACTAAAAATACAATATGACATTCAAAAAATATTCCACCCAATCAAATAAATATAACTTACAAAATCTGATTACATTTATAGAAAAATGAGATTGCATAGCTACTGATTTTCTTGGTGAATCCACGATGCTCAACCTAATCATTTTGACGATGAATATGGGTTGCCCGGTCACGGATTTGATGATGCATGTGGAGAAACTCTTGGAACGTTGCCGGTCCAATTTGGGCCTCAATCAACTTGCCCTGAAAATCCATTCTTGGTCACCCTAAAGGCCCCAGTCTTGGTCATAATTATTTGCATCCCGCTCATCCTCCACGATCTTGTTGTGGATGATCACACAAGTAGTAATCACCTCCAATATGGTTTTCACCTTCCAAGTTTTATGAGGGTGCCGCGCTGGTCAGATAAATAAATTATGACAATAAAACTAATAAAACGCATGTGCATTGCTACGGGGCATACAAATTTTATGATTTTTGTCCACATCAATCATTATTATATAGCGCAAGGGAAAAGCATAATTTCCAATCAACTGTATTTAACATACAAGTGCAATGGCTTTCACATATATGTTAAGTAATGTCACCAAAATTTACAAGTCAACTTGGTAACTTGCTGAATAACCACACCAACTGCCCTCGAGAACTAATAGTGTCAAACTAATATTTCAAAGTTTTCAACCGATTTAATAATATTTACTTCTCATCCTAACTATAATAACGCAGTACTCGTGAAAACAAAATCAGGTACTCAATAAATTGTAGTAACTAGTAGGCACGCCACTCTTGGCTCAGAGCGGCGTTTTGGCACCTGGGAGCGTATGCTTCCGGTATTTTCAAAAAATAGAAAATTTTGAAAACTTCTCAAAAAATTCCTTAAAAAATCATGCACGTACCTGAGTATGGTACGCACGATCGTGACAAATTTCGCAACGAAATGACATCGTGGCCGCCCTGTGCAAAAATGACAAATTTCTGACAGAAAATGAGATCCAAAATTTTGAATTTTCTGTCAGAAATTTGTCATTTTTGCACAGGGTGGCCACGATGTCATATCGTTGCGAAATTTCACACGATCATGCGTGCCATACTCAGGTACGTGCATGATTTTTTTCGGAATTTTTTGAAAAGTTTTTCAAAAAAAATTATGCTCCCGATGAGCCCGGGTGCCAATCTCAATTTCCGACTCTTGGTTTAGTTCTTCCCGTTCAATGTCGGGAGTAATAATGGGTCCATGTGGATTGTCACCCGCTTCCTTTTCCACGTTCAATTTTGCATGGGAGGGGTGTAGAGCTGGGCACAAAGCTGCTCTTGTGTCGGGCATAGAGTATCTTGTTTGAAACAGTTCTAAAATACTAGGGCCAACTATGCAGCTCATCTGCCATTCAGATCGAACATAAGCTGTCTCGGACAAAAAATCAAGGAAGGTAATAAAACCATATATTTGTTAAAATATACTCCCTTCGACTCAAAATAACTAGGGTTAGTTTAAAACTCAACACTTATTTTGGATCGGAGGGAGTATTACATAGCATAACAGAAAGAAAATAAAGCGATCATAAGACTGGACTATGCTTATGTCGGGTAAAAGAAATACAGCCTGTTAAAAATGTTTTCTGCGGATAAGAGCTAGCACATCTAAGTGAATGATAGCGTTATCTCGAAAATCATGTATCTCTACTGAAGCTAGGTGTCCTCCCCTTGTCATCCACCACAAATACAATAACCTCTGCAACAAAAATACCATCACCTCCACCACGATCTCCTCGTCGTCCACCACAAATACAATAATCGCTACTGAACCTGTAGCTAGCTAATCGATTTCCAAGTCGTACATGGTTGCGTCAGCGGCTGTTGGGCCGCCAGCGCCCGGCGTCGTCGTGTCCCGTAAGGTGGCATGCGAGGTCAGGTCGCCAAGCTGGAAAACTACCACTAGTTATTACCTATTTGGGCTAGGTATTGGCTTGTTGGGGATAAGCGGGCACGCCATGACGAGCATGTCCCAGTGCTAGTAAGTACTCCCTCCGTTTCAAATTAATTGACTTGAGTTTGTACAAATATGAATGTATCTATATTTGTTTAGTGTCTAGATGCATCCATGTATAGATAAATGTGTGTCAATTAATTTGGAACGGAGGGAGTAGCTGTCTTTCTGGTCGAGCCATACCCGGAGGAGGTACCACCAAGACGTCTTGAGTCTCTGGCACGCCTTGCACGCGTTGGTGAACAAACCCCGCTACTGCCGTCTCCATATACCACCATCCCAGCGACCCCGAGGATTGTCCTAGCATCACACAAGTGTTGAAAGTGATGGTGGTTGAGGTCGGCATATTCAACAGCTCCGACGACAATCAGGGGCGGAGCTAGAAAAAAATTGCATGGTGCACAACATCAATTAGCAAGGTGAAATGAGGCGTCACTATGCTTGTTTGCAGGTTGTTTGTGTGTAAAATAGTGAGCCCTGGTGCATTGTTATTGGCTTTACCTGGTGCACATAGCAAAATTTGGACCCATTTCCTAGTAATTTTTTTGTGACCCATGTGCCTGTGCACCATGCAAGCCCTATGTAGCTCCGCCCCTGACAACAATGACGACGGGGATTAGAGTTTAGAGTAGCTTTACATTATTTTAGTTCGAATTCCATATAAATATCAAGAAATTCAAATGATACTATTTATTAGCATCATTTATATTTGAGTGTACAACTATTTGTCTAGATTTGTTAAATCTAGACACTAAAAGGGCCCCATACATGTTGAAAAATGTCTCTTTGTGGTCATGTGCCGTGACAAGCCCATAACCACCTACCCGTATCACTGGGATTAAATTCTTGAACACGCGACCTGACGCTCGGTGCTTCAGTCTGCCGACCATCTGGCCACAGAAGAGTTCGTCATGAAAGATATACTATTATTAATAATTGTTAGTGGAAAAGATATGGACAATTGATCAGATAAAATAATGGGTGATATAAATAGGTTACATGTTGAGATATACTCGCTCCGTTCCAATTTAATTGACTTGTTATATACCACATGTGGATGTATCTAGAGATAGGGAGATACGTCTTCCCATCCTCTTTTGTCCCCAGTCGGTCCTCCTAGAGTGATTGGCCGTACTAATGAACGGATCGACGGTTGTCGGGTCGCAAACCCAGCCAACACTTTGATGCAGTGTGTAATCATGCATACTGTTCTTGTGCTAGAGTACAGTATGACCGTGTTCTGCAACCTTGACAGCTCGACGAATCGGGCTCCGGTCACTGATGTGTAATCATGCACATATGACGGGATTCAGATCCAGCCCCAGGAGATACATGCATGCAACGTTTGGTAGGATAGTTTCTGCAATTTAAGCCTGCTCGGATTTGGCAAGGACAGCCCACCTACACTTTTAATGCTTGTACCGATTTGGTAGTGCACGCTCGCCGCGATGGGCCACGGTCCAGTGCGTCAGCACATCATCCCCTCGCTGTCGATCCTTGAGATACGTTTAGATTTCATACATTGTTTTCCCCTTTCTATTTTTTTTCGTTTTTTAGGTAATACGTTGATTTATAGTTTTCAACGCTTCAATATTTTCTCGAACCCGTGAATTTTCTTGAACCCTTGTTTCTAACACGTGGACATTTTTTCGAGATGTGTGAACATTTTCAAATGTAGTAATACAAAATGGTTCACGATTATGGCTCGATAAAAAAGTTCACCAATAATAGAAATAGTTCACGATAAAAAACAGTAGCATGTATTTACGGAAATTAAAAAGTTTTCATCTATCATAATAAATAGTTTATAATGAAAAAAGTGTTTCACAATGAAAAAAATGGTCCACAGTAAAAAAAATGGTTTACTATTTAACAAATATTCATGTATTTCTGTAAGTTTTAAAAGTGTTCAATGCAATATATATTGGTTCACAATAAATAGTGGTTCACGATAAATCATTCGTAATTCTGAAAAATAAAGGTAACAGGAGGAAGATGAAAATTAATCAAAAACAAAAATCAACAAAGAGAAACAAAAAAAAGGAAAGAAGAGAGTAAAACAAAAGGTAAAAAGAAAAAAGGATAGGAAAAAGAATAGAAAGAAAAACGAGAACAAATAAACATCCTAAAATGGGTGTTGTCCAATTCGGAAGTTTGTGCGAACGAGGTGGTACTTCTACTCGCTAAGAGCGAGAAAATGTGGTTGTGCGCGGAGGGGCGCTCCTATATGGCGCTCATTAGCGGCACCGGACGGGTGCGCCGCCCACGCGGAGCTCTACTCGGACGCCCCATCACGTATTTCCTTTCTCTTTTTTATTTTTATAAAGTTTTTTTTTCCATTTTTTACTTTTAGCCTTTCATAAAATCAGAACATATTTTAATCCGAATATGTTGGAAAATATTAAAAAATATTTCGATTTATGAACATTTATTAAATCTAATCATTTTAGGTTTGAATTTTTTTGAATCCGAACATTTTTTAATTTGAAAATATTGTAAAACTTTGATATTTTCCAGTTAAGAACAATTTTGAAATCTAAACATTTTTTAGAGAGAACGTTTTTCCAATATGAACATTTTTTTAATCTAAACATTTTTTCAATTTGAAAATATTTTCAAATTATGATCTTTTCCAATTATGAACATTTTTTATCACTTCCCGTCGTCGCTGAATTGATTGTCATGCGGAAAAAGTCGTGAACACACCACTGGTCCCTCCCGCTGAACCCTGCTCCAAGAATGATGCCTCTAGGATGGACATGACGTGAGACGCCATCATCGCCCGATCGGAAACCGAATCTGAGGTTTTCCCAGAGCAGCGTGCGGTAGGGAGATGAGCACATCACTAGGACAAAAAGCCACAAGGAAGGATGCGACGACCGCAGGCGTTGCCATTCTATCTCCGGCTCGAAACCAGGAACAAGTATTAATTTGGCATCGTCTCAGCACTACCACGGCCAGCTAGTCCACCAAAACTTCCACGAGCAAACAACCCACACCACTAACTGATCTGGCCGAGTTTCATTGGCCCGACGGACCCACAAACGCCGGATCTGGCGGCGAAGTATTCAACTATGGTGACACATTTTTTTTCTAGCTCATTTCTCACTAGATATTAGCGAGACGGCAGAGCAGCCTCAAAACGAAAATTCCACCCGTCATCATCCTGCCTGGAATTGCAAAAGCAAGCACGAAGAAACCATCCCGCTTTACAGTGAATTCATCATCTGTGCTCACCAGCAGAGCCGCCTCGCAGCGGGCTACGGCTGCTGCTGCTGCTGGCCGCCTCCACACATCCTGAAGAAGCCGCAGGCGCCGTCGCCACTCGCTTTTCCCTGACCGTTCGCCGCCGTCTCCTTGTCGTCCTGTAGATGCTCCAGCGCCACCACCACCTGCTCCATGCCCGGCCGGGCTTTAGGGTGCACGGAGATGCACCGGAGCGCCAGTGCAGCAGCCTTCTGCGCGGCGCCATGGGAGTACTGCGCGCCCAGCCGCGTGTCCACGATGAGGGAGATGCGGCGCTTGCTCTTCAGGTACGGCCGCGCCCACTCCACCAGGTTCTGCTCGTTGGGCGGTCGGTTCCTACACAGGGCGCGCCGGCCACACAGCATCTCCAGCAGCACCACACCGAAGTTGTACACAACGCACTTCGTAGTGTGATGACCTGCTAAAGAGAAGATTTCTTGTCTATCACTTGCTAGTCCCTTAATTGAAAGTTCATATACATATGTAGATGGCGGTGATACAGAATCAATCTGGTTTTGTGCACGTGGTGAAGGGGTTCAGTTAGGTTTGTAACGGTGTAACCATGACAAACTGGGGCAGTTGTGCTGCATATGACCTCCTGAAGACCTCGACACCCAACCCAGGAATTTTAATATTCACTGTTCTTTACCGCTTCCCATAGTGCTTCATAACAACATGATGGAACTGACCATTCAGAACATTTCTAGTATAACTATAAACTGGCATTCATCAGCTACACGAAAGCATGCTATGGATATAATATATGCTAGTACATCTGGTCATATCTTTTGAGAACAAATTAACTTATGTGTTCATATATTTAATTCAATTTACCTGTATCGAGATTTTCGGGGGCATCACATCTATCTGCGCAAATGATTCGTGGAGAGACATTGATCTCATCATCATTTGGCCCGTCACTTGCCAACCCAAAATCAGACAGCTTTGCATTGTAGCTCTGCAATCCATTAGTCAATACAATTAGCATTAACAAGGTACTGAATAAAGTGTTCTTAATCAAATTAGAAGACAAGAACAAAAACATACTGAATCAAGAAGAACATTTGCAGTCTTGAAATTGTGGTAGATGACGTTGACCTTGTCGCCATGGAGGAATGCGAGCCCCTTGGCTGCCCCAAGAGCCACATTCATCCTCACATTCCATGATAGTGGCTGGCAATTGAAGTCCCCTACAACATCATTCAACCAAACTTGTTACTACCCCACTAACTAATATTTCGTCCTGAGCACTAACTAACATGGGACATGTTAACCGATCAAGGGAAGGCTATAAGAAAGTTAGAATTTCCATTTACTCCTGAAAAGCTGGTTCTCCACGCCTCTGTGTGGCATGAACTCGTAGACAAGAAGGCGCCGCACATCTTCTAGGCAGTACCCTAGGAGCTTCACCAGATTGGGGTGCGACAATTGGCTAAGGTAATTCACTTCAGTTCAGCCTGCACACGAGATTCAGAGAACATATTATTCAGTAACTAGCATGGTGGCCCTCGCAAATGTGAGGGCAATGTCCAAAGGTACCTTAGAAAATATTTGCATCACGCTATGGGAACTCTACTCTATCAAAAATATAAAAGTGCTATAAGCACTATAAGTATTATAATAAAAAATCTTTTGTGAGGGAAACATCTTTAATCATCTTTAATTCGTGGACGCACAATTATGCCACCATAGATCAATGGCCATTATGTTCCTTTGTGCCTGGTAAAATTAGATATATGTGTAGATAAAGCATGATGGCCCTCAAACGCGAGGGCATTGTCTTTAGTGTGTTGAAGGCTCCAATGAAAAAATTGCGTTTTCATTAATATCACATTATGTACAAAGAACTAATGTTCCTCTAACACCGAAAACAAAAATATGACATATGCAGATACGCAGTATCTTGAAACACCATTAATTTCTATGCCAAAGATTATTACGTCATTTCTATAGACACTGATGTATGATGTTTGTTTGATATTATATTAGTTCACATAACTGTATTTTATATGATGGATAAGTAGGCGAGGTTAATGTCCGTATTATGTAGTTAAAAAATCGTATTTTGTTGAAGAGTTTTGATTGCATCGACTTTACTATGTTGAAATTTTCCCATAAATGAGATTGTGTTTTATGGATATTACAGTATGTGAGAGGAAATAATACGGCTCTAACACCAAAAAAATTATTATAAATAATATATAGTATATGTCGGTGATATATAATACTCTTTGATTGTTTATCAGGTTTATTTGCTAATCATGTATTTGAGGTGATATATAATACTTTGATTTGGGGTAATCAATATTTACCATTCATGTGACGTTTTATGGGAAATAATAATAAGAAACGCATATATCTTAGTGAACTAATGTGTGGTTGTATGGATAGCAGGGAGCTTGCATACCTAATCACCACATGTCAACACAATAATGAACATGTATCAGCTGTGAGATTCATCAAAATTCCATTTAAGAGCTATATTAACCTGAACTTATTTACCTCTTCATATAGCTCCTCTTCATGCCCTTTTCACTTCTTATGTGCAACCATTGCATTCCAATCGTTATCGGTTCTAGGTTCACATATTATTTGTTCCCTACTTTGTGATGTCTCTATTTTGTAATACTAATTTTTTAAATGCTTTTTTCATAATGTATTGCTAGTTATACTTATGAATATATATTACTTAGGGTCCACAAATCGTATAACAAAGGATCAAAAAGTTGACAACCGAAAGCTTGGCGCTTTCATAGGACTTTCTATTATCTCTTTAATTTTAAAGTATAACTATATACTCTGATATCATACAATATATTAATTTGAGAATAACCTTATTTGGTGGTAGCTATTTTTTTAATGGTGTTGTGCACATATGGTCTAGATTCATAGAGTAACAAAATATACAATCTGGAACCATGTTTTTTATAATTAAACTAAAATTCGGGAACATTTTATGCTTCTCAATTATGCCGGTGTGGAACTCTTAAGCTTTAAGTCTCATCAAAGTAAGATACACAACCTAGAAAGAATATTTTAGTGAGTTCATTTTGAAACAATTCATACACTTTTCTATGTTTTAAGCTCTAAATTAAAAATGTAGATGTTTTAGAGAACAAACGTGTTCTTGGATAGCTAGAAGGGTGCTTGTATTTATAAACACAACATATCAACACCATTTTTTTTATAATATGTAGTATATCATTAAGGGAGATTATCTTTTAAGTGGAAGATGTCATTCTTATCGATAGCCTATTGGTTGCTTCGTCAATGTTGAAACTTCCCGACTTTGATCTTGTATAGCTTGTATGATTATGTGACGTGATACAACGAATCCTTGGACAAAATGTTTTTACTAAATTGATTGTCAATATTTTATTATCTCTGTGTATATTTTGTACTCAATACATTATAAGTGTAATTATTTGTTGGATAACCCATGTGTGGTTAGATGGTAGGAAGGTGCTAGCTAGTTTCCAAACCACCACCAGGGATGAAACATGTTTGTGCACCAGACAGGTCTCGCTAAAGAAGATTATGTTTTCTTAAGCCCGAGCAGATTATCTTTTGAATGACAGACAAAATTGTCGTCAATAGTGGCGACTTCGCAAATACTGATGTTCCACAACTTGGACATTAGGAGACTATATGCGAGCGTGTGTTTGTGTGCATATGGTGGCAGTGTAGACGTGTGTATGTTTATATCGCGTATGCTTAGAAAAAAGCCATGTTGTTATCTTACCATTTTTTGTCCACTCATGAAGAGATATATTACATATATAATCCCTTCGTACCAAAATATAAGGCACACTGTTTTTGTGTTGGTCTTCGTTGCTTGTGTTACAAAATTAATTTTGTGTTTAAAAATTGTATATATGTTGTTGATAAGTGAAGTTTAAAGACGCTTTATATTTCGTGATGGAAAAAATATACTTCTAGAGAATTATTTTTTCCTTTATTAGAAAAATTAGCTAATTTCTTATCAACGTACTACAATATTCTCGTGACGCAGCTAGTTGACTTTGGAGAGCAACTTGAGAACATGCCATGAATTGTACACAAACGATACGTCTAGTATTTATTTTTTTGGAGTTTCGATGCAGCTAGTTAATCATCGCTAGGTATCTGGCTACGTGCAACTTTTTTTTGGGTCGTGGCACAACCTTTTTTTTCTAGTGCTATAGGCTTGGGCTGAATAGATGGTACGTACCTGCCCGGGTCTTTTTTTTCTTTTCAGATGGTGAATAGATGGTACGTACCTGCCCGGGTCTTTTTTCTTTCCAGATCCACGTCCTGGATAGATTTAGATTAAACGTGTCGAAGTGTATTTGCGGTTACGTAACGTACTATAAATATTTCGTTACATCTTAGCCACATATTATAGATCTAACTATTAAGATTAATACAGATGATGTGGCTTAATGTGGTGGCTCCGTTAGCTAACTCATTTTGCTTTTAGTATATAATAGATAACGTACTGAGAAATTACTAACTATATAAAAGACGGTCACTTTAGCGCTCCCTCCGCACTCGGCTACTGTTCTAAGGAACAGTAGCTACAGTAACTGGCATTTTGCAGAAAACCCCCCGCAGAGGACTAAATTGCAAATTCAGCAAACTCCAGGGACCTCGATGAAAAAGCGTCCGCAGATCCATCCCTCTCCTTCTCTCTTCCGCGCGCGGTCGGAGGTCGCCGCCGACGCTGACGCCCATCGCCGCCGTTCCACGCCTCCCCCGACAGATCGACGCCCACCCCGGTCTCCGCCGTCGTCTCCTCCACCTCCTCGCCGAAGATCGCTTGCCGGGATGCCCAGATTCGCCGCCGCCGTGCTCCCCTTCGTCGCCTCTGGCCGCCGGTTGCCGCCGTCGATCCCAACGCCTCCGGCCACCGTTTGGACCCAGCGCCGCCACCATCCGGCTCAGCGCGACCGCGCGCGTCGAATGCGGCCATCGGCGCGTCGCCTCTCGCCTCCAATCGAGCACGCCGTGGTCGACGTGGCCGCCGCGTCCCTTGCCGACGTCAGCGTAGGACCCACCAGTCAGAAATTAAATCTTTTCCACACTATTTTCGTTAATTACTAAATCTCTGCCACTGGGTCCCACTGTCAGCTTTTTAAACATTACTAACAACTTCAGAAATTTGACCAATTTTACAAACCCAATAACTTTTAAACCGTAATTAAAAAATATTGAACATACCAAAATGTTCAGAAAAAATCCATTCTATCTATTATGACCAATTCGTGCATGTTTACAAAATTTTTAAACATGTTTGTGCATGAGAACTGAATCATCCATTTGTATAATATGGACTTTATCTCCATTTAAATGTGCAAAATTCAAAACTTTCCAATCTGCAATTCAAATTCAATTACATAATATGCCAAATTCTGTAAAATTCATAACTTTTTGTATGCAATTCAAAAAAGTGTCAAAAAAAATCAACACACTCGAACATTCCAATTTGTTAAAAAATTGGAGATACTCTTTAAATACAAACTCATTTGAACAATTCAACTTGCTAAAGTACTATATTTCGAAAAACACTAAAACACATAAAAAAGCCCACAAAAAATATCACAAATTTAAACATTCCAAACTGCTTCAATTTTTTTTTAAACAACTCTAAAATATATCAGCATTCCCACGTTTCAATTTGCTAAATATTTGAAAATACGATAAAATATTTCAAAAAGCTCACAAAAACCATAATTGTAACACATTTGAACATTATAATTTGCTAGAAAATCGGCTTTCAAATATCAAAATATGAATAGCACAACTGTAAATATTGAGAAATAGCTATTTCAAACTTATTTTCCAAATAAACATAATTAAATCAGCAAACAAAATTTGAAATAGAACATGCTTCAAACAATTTAAAACACTTTACATATATTATTTTAGGGTACTCAAACAATTTTCAAAATCTACTAAATGCTGCACAATCAGTAACTCAAACTATATCCATCAACAAAATATGTAAAATATATCGAAATAAACACAAAAAAATGCTAACTATTTACGGCGTATGATCAAATTTCAATTTTAGATATTTTAAACTTTTAAATATCTTCCAACTCTAATCATTTCGCAAAAGTAAAAAGAAATCGAAACTGAAAAACTTCCCAATTTGAACGAATTTTGAAATCTGAACAATTTTTAACCACAAGCTTTCTCTGCATTTCAATAATTTTCAAATCTACACATTTTAAAATATGGACATTTTCCAAATTTTAATTTTACCACAATAACGCGGCATACAAATTTGAATATTTTAAAATTTGAGATGCCTTTCAAATCTAACCATTTTACTAACGTGAAAATAATTCAAATCTAAATAACTTCCCAATTTGAACAATTTCCAAAATCTAAACAATTCTCAAACGTAAGCCATCTTTGCATTCCAGTAATTCTCAAATCTGCACAATTTTTAAATGTTCACATCTTCAAATTTGAATTTTACCACACGCTGTGGAGTTCAGTTAAAAATTTATGGCACCATACAACCATATATTTCAACGTTTCGATTCACCAACTATTTGGACATACTCTAGACAAAAATTCCAACGGATTTCAACTATTCGAATTACAACGGGTGCGGTCAATATCTAGACAAAATCCAAACTGACTTCCTCTAATTATATGCATTTAAATTTATTAAATTTCCAGCAAATGGAAGTGTCTCTAAAAATTCCCATCCGGAAAATACAAAAAAAAATGCTCCGAACAATAAATACTAATTATTTATGCCAAAAAAACAAATATGTTTGAATATTTCGAATTGATGAATATTTGAAAAAAAATCTTCATGCACTTCCTCTTTAAAACAATTTCTAGAACATGAAATTATTTCTATAAATACCCTCACAAAAATAGATGCAAATTATTTGTGATATATAATCAAATTTCAAATTTACATATTTCAAAATTTTAAATATTTCCGAAATCTAATCATTTTACAAACGTACAAAAAAAAACTGAAAAACACCCCACCTTGAACAATTTTCAAAATCTAAACAATTTTTAAACGCAAACTTTTCCGAATATCAATAATTTCCAAACCTACACAATTTCTAAATGCACACGTTGCCAAATTTAAATTTTATTTACTTCACAGGCGCGGCATGCTCTGAAAAATAAATGATACTAATTAATGCCAAAAATACTAACATATTTAAACAATTCAAATTCGCTAATATTTGTATACAACATAAGTGGACTTCATCTAATTATGGATTTGAATTTAATAAATGCTCCCAAAATACATATTCTCTAATTATGGAGCTATCTTACAGATTTATAAAAAAATACAAACTAACAAAAGCACGGCGTGACGCCACGCGAAATTCCACTAGTTTCGTCAACAATTATTCTGCATGTACGTACGTGCAGAACTGAAGAGATGAATGAATTGGGAATGATTGGTAGTGAACACTAACCAGCCATTCGCTATGGTCCTGGATGCCTTCTTGTTTGAGCATCTTGACGGCTACGGGCATGCCAGTGTCATGCCTGGCCGGGGCGAAGGTGGTCTCATCGACCCACCCTTTGTACACCACCCCGAAGCCGCCCTCACCGAGCAAGCTGGTTGGCCGGAAGTTCCCAGTAGCCGTCCTGAGCTCCTTCAAGGTGAAGCTCCTGAGGTTGCCCGGCTGGAGGATCTCACCCTCGCTCCCAGAGGTTGGCTCCACGAAGCAGTTACTCATGGCCGGCGATATGTTAGATCAAACCAAACTTCTCAAACCAGCAGATGGATTAGAAGGTGAGGCCTTTCACCTCTGATGGTGGTCGACTACTGACTTACTGAGCAGTGAGCAGGTGCAAGTCTCACGTAATCATTTGTTTCTCAACTACTACTACAACTACCAAACACTTGTAACGCTGAGGATTAATTAATTTAATAATGCTGAGGCAGTAGGCACCGCCGCACCGGCCAAACACTTGTAATGGATATATAACCATATTTTTACTATTAAATGGGAGTTCGTAATTCTGCCAGACCGATTGATCTCACGTCGCTAACACGGGCCGGCCCATCTCGAAATCAACCCGCAGTCCACCTCTCTTACCGGTTTGCTTCCTCCCTTGTATGGTACGTTCCCTCCAGCACCGAGGGAAGAAAGAGAGGCGAGTGGTGGCACTAGGGTTTGCCGCCGGCCGCCGCCGTCCCTTCCCGTCGTTCCCCGGCAAGGCCGCCACCGCCGTGGGGAGCATCGTCCTCCTTCCCGTATTCCTGTATCCGAGTCGCCGTCGCCCGTGCACCATATCACCCTCACCGGCTGTTCCGTTTGTGAGATCGAGCGGGTGGTCCGGCAGCCGCCGCCAACGCCAACCACTGCTCTGAGCCCTCTCTTCTGCCCTGCCCCCTTGCGCGTCTTTCTTGCCGCCGTGGCGGTCGCCGGCGACGCCTCCTCATCGAGCGACCATGCGTACGGCTCCTTCTCTTGCTGGTTCCCTATATTTCGTATCTTCGTCTATTTTCCCTAGCTGGCTAGCTGGTCTCTTTATTCGATTTATTGCCTGAAGGCTTATTTCATCCACCAAGTCATTTTCGTTTGGTCAGATTAATGTAGGAATTTTATAGAATCTGATGCTGAATAAACCGATGTAAAGATATTTTATGAACAAGAAGAAAACTGAGGCAGTATAACTACACGCACCAACAGTTGAACACCTTTGGGTGTGCCCGAATGTATGAATCAAGAGCTTCATCAGCTCCTGCAATCGACAATTTCACAACATTGATGTTACTGGACATTTTATTTACTGCATATTTTTACTGCCTCGGCCGGTGCAGCTGTGCTCTCTACCCTTTCAGGATAGCAAAGGCATACCGCAGCTAGGTCTTTCTTCTTGAGTTATTTTAAGATCTGAAGTAACAGTATTTTTGTTTAACTGAAACACTTTAGGTTTGAATAGGAGATGCAGTTCAGTTTTGTTCAAGGGATCATATTAGACCAAATGGACTCACTTTTGTAATTTTTGTTTTTTAGGTTACGTAGTGCTAACTTTGTCATGGCAAACTTTTTTAAAAATCCTGTCTTGCTTCAAACCTATAGAGTATTACTGTATTAACACTGTTATGCAAGATGTGTGTCAATTTCTCTGTTACCATGTATTTACACTTGTTATTTGTCCGTTTAACTGAAGCACCTATGATTTCTGTAACATGCACTGGTGTCTGTAAGGGTGGCAGCACAACGTGCTCGACGATTATGCCTATGATCGTGACTATGTGATATACATCGGCTGCCTGTGTGGAAATTGATGTAAACTGTAGTATACATCGTCTGCCTGTATATTTTGCTTGCAGGTACATGCATTTTGTAGACTGACATGAGGTGTTCCTGTTCTGTACTTTCCATCGAGTGGGAATGGCTGAGTGGCATGAACTGATGCAGAGAACACAATTATTCTAAGAGCCGAAACTATAGTTGGCATGGACTGATCGCAAGAGCCGCTTCTCGTTGAATGGGAAACCAAATTACCATTTCAGGGGGACATTGATATTCAGTCAGTACACGGTTGTGCATTGACATTCAAGCTGAGTTGCTTGCAAACTCAAAGAATATCGGACAATTAGGCTGCAAAGCTGTATGTGTCCTTAGTATTAGCAGATGATTCATATGGATTTGGTTTCCTTGCTTTGATTACTGCAACTTTTACCATTCATTTAGGGCATTTAGAAATTATGGTACCTATTGGTTCTTTGAATCGGAAATATTACTTTGTGTCATGTGATTGTTGTCTTGACATGTCAAGTGTGTAAAAGCATGATACATGTTCAGTTGTGTACCTTCCAAAGTTTAACTCTAAGAATATTCAGTTGTGTCATACCTTTCTTTGTCTTTTTGTATTGCAGCATGCAGTGTGGTTTTGGTCTTGACCGTGTAATTACCTTCCAAGGTTTAACTCTAAGCATATTCAGTTAAGTAATCCCTTTCGTTGTCTTTTTGTATTGAAGCATGCAGTTTGGTTTTGGTCTTGATCGTCTACTTTGCGTCTCTTGGTGTTTTTTTCTAATACAAATGACACAAATTTTCAGAAAAACATCTACTTTCTCAGACTGAATTCATTCCCTGCAATGGCATGTTACTTCTGTGTTGTTTAGGAGTAAATTTGTTAATCTTTCTTCTTCTTGATGAGCTAGCACAGTAAACTCATGGAGAGAGCAATCAAGACTGCCAATAAGATTTATGCAAGAGAGAGATTTACGCAAGATATAGTCTTGCTGGGTGATCTGCTCAAGAGGAAGTCACAGGAGGGGGCCAGGGTGCTGCTGCACGTCTGGGATGACCCGACGTCCAGGAGCGTCCTTGGCGTCCATATGGTATGCATTGCATTGTATGGTAAACTGAATCCAAATGATGACTTGCTGAATTTACGTCCAGAATTCATAATATTGTGTTCATGTAATTTATCTGAATTCTCCCACAATTGTATCATTGCCTCAATGAATTTATTAATTTGGCCTATGGCAAGAACGTTTGCCATGTAAATTATGACATGTCATCGTCATGTGTAGAAAGGGTACATGGGCAAGCATTCTTAGATTCAGATACTGCTCTGTGCAAGATCTGCTGGGAAAAGACACAGCTTGGTGTAGCAACAGGTTAAATTCAAATTCACAAAGAAACTCCCCTCATGGCTTAATAGTCCTTCTCTATATACAAAGTTTTCTTTCAGCAATCATTTTTTGGGGCCACGTTCTGATGATGGCATTTGGTTGGGTTCAGTTCGCAGGATATGCAAATCAGGCAGATTATGCGCTCCAACGTTTGCTTTTCTAACTGTGATTGTTCTGTGGTCATAGCCCATTTCTTGTGTAAATGAGCTTTTGTATATGTAAGTTGTTCTCATGTAGAGAAAAATCGTGTAAATGAGCTTTTGTATATTTAAGGAGTTCTCATGTAGATAAAAATCACAAGGAATGTGCAACGGCATGATTTGCTGTACCTATAACATTAGACACCATGAAGTTGGGTCTGCCCGCAAATCATTAGTTGCAGGTCTTGGCATGCACGAAACTGTGATTGCCAGTTTGTCGACCACATCCCGGTCAGGCGCAAGGACGCTGTGGCGTTCTTGTTCTTGTCCAATCTCACCGGTCAGTGCATTCTCAGCAAGTTAGTATCAAAAGGAACTTTCAAGGTACTTGTTTTGATTTGATCTCTTAGTTACACTCAATTTAGGTGGTTATGTATTTTGTACCGAATGTTGTTCTCATAATGAAATAGGCTAACCTCTACTTGTGTCAACTGTAGCAATGCACATGCATTCAAATTAATTAAGAATCACGTAATTCAATTACTTTTGTCACCCGTAGCAACGCACGGGCATACAACTAGTACAATATTATAGCGGTGTAGTACTATATTGCCGTCATATTCATGGTCGGACTCTTCACATTATTCATGGTGGCCACTCATCTCTAGTACTACCATCCATCTAACCCTTTGTTTAACAATGACCTATTCATGGACTATTTTGAACGTTGGACGATCCAGTGACCTATCCGCAGTTCTGCAGCGCACTAACACAAAAAGGAACCCATTTGTGCATCCATATGAGCTAGTCGACCTTTCTTAATTGTGATGCCCCAACTTTACTTCACCCTTTGGATCTCAGATCCGGAGCTTGAATACAAGTAAAGTTCAGAGATACACAAAGGGAATGGGAGTAGTTGGGAGGGAACAACCATTTCATATTCCTTCATACTATCTTTCTTTTGCTTTGCGCGCGAAAGCAGAACGAGAAAGTTAGGCTTTTGTTCTCCCTTTGTCCATGTGCGACCTGGTGTGGCGTAAAGCGCCATTAAACATGATTTGTGCGCGAGCTTGCGTTAGAATATTTTGCCTCCTAGTACATGCTCCTCCTACTGTTCTGTGTCAGCTTGTAATTTTTGACTTAACTTTTATATCTTGTGCCAGTCTCGGCATGGATATGGTGACTGGTGAAGACAAGAATATATCGAAACAACAGACCAGGAAAATAGATGAAGCAGCGAAAACATGGATTCTATCTTCCCAGACTACAAAAAAAAATTGGTCACTGGATCGTCCAGCGTTCAAAATGGTTCAGCAAAATTCTTATATTGCCAGCAGAAAAGGCAAAAGTCTGCAGAGTTTACGAAATCAGGACTAGACACTTCAATTTGGCAAGCACTCTTACTTTGCTCCTGATCGGAAAAAAGGAAAATTAAAGCATTGTAGGTATGAACAACTCATGCAAACTTCAGCATGGTGATTGCCATTTATGGTTCTTTGTAATCTGACTCAACCCTCAACCTCCAAGTTTGTGTCAGACACACTCTATATGAAACTGATTATACAGGTACCTAGTGAACATCAGTTATATGCTATAGTAACCAGCAAATCACAGAATAAGCACGGTGAACAACAGTAAAAAATAGACAACTGAAAAAGCTACAGGCGCAAATGAGTGGACTGCCTTTTTGAAGCAGACTGGTGTGGCTAAAATGGTGTGCCGACTAATCATAAAGCATAGCTGAAATGGTTCAAATATTACCCATTAACCATTAGATTTGAAGATGGTTACAGAAATCTGAAACAATGGATTACTAATTATCAGACATGTTGCGCATCCTATTATTGGTAGAAACTAAAAGGAACCAGCAAAGCTAGCACACACACCTCGAACTAGAACCACGATTGTGGTTGCCGCCTCCCCGAGCACCCACACACTGACACACATGCGCTGCCGGCCGCAGCACAGACGGACATGTGAGCTCGATCACGCTCTCTCCGCCAGTTCGAATCCGAATAAAATCCACGGAGAAAGTTCGTTGCCGGCGCCGGAACGGCCGGCGCGCGCCACGTGTCTAGTCCGGCCGGCACCTGTGAAGCCACTCGACTGGAGTGCGTCGCGTGGGTGGCCTTCCGGCCACTAACATGTTGCTGTTGGGAGGAGCGGCGACGATGCAAGCAAAAGGCAAGTCAGTGGCAATCATGGGAGGACGGCGGAATTATGGATGGTGATCGCGCCAACACACATGCTAATTCAAGGCTAAATAATGTGACATGTGGAGGCACATGAGCGTTTCCTCTCTTTTGTTTGTTACATTAACTAACATGGTGGCCCGCAAATGCGAGCGCATCGCTTTTAGCTCTATATTATGTTCATGAACTAAAGTTTTGGTTTCATAGATACTAAAAAGAAAAAATTAAATCATAGAATTCAATAAATGTCCTAAATATTACGCTAGATCAAATATCACCAACACAGAACCTTTTAACTTATGGAAGAGGGGGTATTCTGACATTTCCCCAAAAAACCATGTCACGTATTCTAAAATGTCGTTTACTTTTAACCGTATGAAGTGCTCTCGTCCCGTCCTCCCCTATTTTTCATTGTAATCCCTCGTTGAAACATACTTTTAAAACATGTAACAATGAATACATGGACTTGATGGCATACAGTTTTGCATAACATAATAAAGTTAAGAATAGAATACCTGGATGGTTCATAGTTTCAGCATTTAACCGGTAACCAATTTATTTCAAGCCATCTCACAAATAATATTTTCAATTGCACAGTGAAACTCTAACCAACGGGTTATTATTGCTACTTGCAGCATACTACTCATACTACCCAATAGTTAAGGTCGAAAATTTTATTCACATGTTATACCGCTCTCCCTACTAAAGCCACTCTTGAACCTATTAATTATATGCTCTCGCTCACTTGTATTTATCGTGTCATGAAACAACACTGTTTTTGCATCTTCATTAGTTGTATTTTTGTATACATATTTGCGAATTCCAATGATATCTCCTATTAAATTCTATAAATAAGAAACCAAATAAATTTCCTACAAAAACCAAAATGAATTTAAAAAATAGTGTACTTAATCACAACATAGGAAAACCATATGAACTCATTAGGCACGATAATTTTTCAAAAGGTTATACTCAAAGCAAATTTTTATTTCTAGTTGATTGTTACTAATAGAAATATTTTCTTAAATTTGTAGTCCTCAAAAGTAAATCTCCTTTGTCTATTGGGAATTTCTAAGAAGTAACATTTTATCATGACTCCCGAATTATTTTTAACAAAAATGGTAGGAGATCATTTCTGATAGAAAATCAAATATTATCGCTACTTCAAACTACACATCATTGGATGATGGTTTATATCATGTTAATGTATACTCATGCAATCTTTTGGTCGTGATGAGTTTAAATTATACTATTACACTTTATAGACTTTAGGAAGGTCTATCGATTGTTATAATTATCATGATCGATGGACCTTTGTTATCTTAAGTACGACTATCAAATACGAATTGACTTGTGAATTGCTCAAACACATTTATGATGATGTGGTGGTTTTGATCTTGTGTATGAATAGTTATGGACATTGTTTTTTATGGTCTACTAACAAAAGGAGAGTCTGCTACAATGATGACCAGATATTTTGCTTTTCTGAGAAATTCCTGCATGTCTATCTTTCTCTACCATGTGCTCGTCTACCATACTTTCATTTTAACGTAGACTTCCTTTTGTGATATATAAATTTAATTTATGGTGATGGATTAAAAAGTAGCTACCTCTTTAACATTACAATTCCATCGAACCTGATCTTTAAGTTTTCGATTTTACCAAAAAGATTTTTTTTATTTTTACCAAGCTCTATTCACCCTATACAACATATAGAGACTCTGAGAGGTGAGAGAGGAAACTATCAATCCCTATGTGTATTTTACGTATGTGTGTTCTTCATGATAGTGTACGGCTTGGGGTTGAAATTGTGCCATATGGAATAATATTTTTTTATTGGTTTCGCCTAATTCTTTGGTTTTTTTATGCATCAATGCTTATCAGATAGTGGTGCATGGGACCGATAGTCCCCGAATAAATCTCATAAGTGTATCTTATGTATATTATGTTAGTCTGTTCTTCATGACAATGTCTTGGGGTTGAGATGGTGCAATGATAAAAGCATATTGACTCTGCCTAATTCTTTGTGCTTTGCTATGGATCAATGCTTCAGGTAGTGGTTCATGAAACCGGTGGTCGTGGCTTGTCTTTTTTACTTTTTTAGTATAATGAAACCTCGGACTATGCGTCGTATGTGTACAATTAAAGAGGATTATTCTCGTTAATATGAACGTCGATAGCCAGCCAATAGTTGTAATTCTTTTCAATCTCGATGCTCCTCGACTCAAGTCGTGAATGGACGATTTAGTGTAAGAAGTATGTGTACATATATGGTGATACCGTGTTAGTGTACCTGTGAGTATATCTCGTCAATGGACAATATATTGTAAGGTATGTGTATATCTATATATATTGTGATATAGTGCTAGTGTGCACGCGAGTATATCTACATCATACTCAATGTTTCTAAAATTCGCACTCCCTCAGTCCGAAATATAAGGCGCATTTTTTAGAACGATCCTTGATGCACGACTCTGACCAGTAAAATCGTTGCATTCGTCTTTCAATTTTTCCATTTTATATATCTTTTATAGTATTTTTGGACATATTCTAAGTCCATATAATAGTCCAAACTGTAAATTGTTGACCAACAAAAATAAAGGACGCCATATATTTTGGAAAGGAGGGTGCAGTTATCCTGTGATTAACATTTTATTCTCAACCATGCATACATAGAAATATATGCAAGCATGCAACGTTTATGTAGAGTAACACAGTTTTCCTTTTTTTTTTTCCTAAACGGCCCCAGTTTTGGTTGGCCGATACGTTTTAAAATTCTGAAGAAAAAAAAAAGAACGAAGAGTTTTGCCTTGATAAGGTAGAGAAAGTTAGAGAGGACTCTTAGCCAAAAAACAACGATCGTGAGGAGGGCAAGCGCCGGCCGGCCGGCATGATGAAGAGGAGTACGATCTGTTTTTTGTTTCTAAACTGTTACGTGGTTGTTGTTTAAAAAAAAAACTGTTACGTGGCAATTGAACTTAGAATCGTGTTGGAAAATAATTAAATTGTTACGTGGCCATTGAAACTTCATTAAATCTTAGTCACATATTTTAGATCTAACTATAAAAATTAATTTAGATGATGTGGCTTAACGTGGTGCCTCGAAAAACTGCGAGGGCAACTCTTTATATCAGTACTCTAGTGACGGATAAAAAATCTACTTTTATGGAACATGATAGGAAAATATAGCTACGAAAATGTTATCCTAAATAAAATATCACATTTATGAAATGGATTTTAATTTTTTGGATAAATTATGAGTAATTAAATCATTGAGTTTTGTTGTTGTTTTAACATGACGTTGAATTTGTTTGCAAATTGAGGTGTTTGTTACTTTTGTTGCAATCATGAATCATGTGGTAGAATTTTAGTGATTGGCATTAACTATAACGTTACACAATTTTTTTATGTTTTAGTCGAATTAATAATTGTAGGTGAACGTCAGAAGTGGAAAGCTGACACCGGGAATACAAAATTAATTTATTTAATGAATCAATTTATCCTTGTAAACAGTTAGACCAACTAATCAATAAATGTATTTAATTTGTGTAGATCTGCCTGTTATCACCGACTTATAATTGCAACCATATCTGTTGGTACTCATATTTATGTAGCGGTATTCTCTTTTATCCATGCATACTCCTAATTAACAATCATGTAGTCTTCATATTCAGGTAAATCTCGGCTCTCTCTATGTCTCTTCGGCCCTCCCACTCTTTGTATCTCTCACACACAACATATGTATGTGTTACCATGTAACATCGACCTAACAATTGTAGTACCAACTCAAATCCTTCCAAAACTAATTAGTAATTAAGAATACAAAGATCAAATTGTCATTAGTCATCCTTTGGAGCCACTTCAAGAGTTACATCTTTAAATAGGGCGCAAGATGTATATGTTTTTGTGTCTATCTAATAATTATGATCCACCATACAACAGTTTCTTGATGATGGTACGTTTTGCTACACTTGTAAAATCTTTTAATTAATTGTGATTTGTGTAGTATTCTATTTGGTGAATTCATGTACACATGATACTCATAGGTATACACTTTGAAGATCTATCGGTTGTGACATATGCAGGTACAATTCTAAAGATATATCTGGTGTGATATTTTTAAGTAGAAATATGATGTTCAACCTGATGTGCTATTTTAGTTACGATTTAGATTGTTCGAATTTGGTCTTGATATTTTTAAAAATGAAGATACAACGTTTGTGTTCTTTAAAAATAAAGATGTTTTTGCTATATCGAAGGTCAAATGTTTTATGTTTTCTATTAAGATATCACACGTGTGTATATCTTTTTTGGTATTAATGTGCATGTGGATACATTTTTATGGAGCTATTGTTCTCTAGAGATTTTTGTGTTTATTTGAAGCCACAAATCAGAGTAGATATATCACTTTTTACCAAGTTCACATAGATAATTCTGTAATAAAGGCTTAAATCTTGAGTGGAGATAACCATAAATGTTTCATTGAATCTTGTAAGAAAGTAAGTCTAAGATGAACCACACTGGATAGCTTGCATGTTTTCTTATTTGTGTGCCGCATCATGGTGGGTTATTATTTCATGGGTAGAGGTAAAAAAATGTTAATCTAAATTCTCTGCTTATCTAGCGGTCCGTCGATATTGTGTGACCATATGATTATGCATGTATGTGTGAGTGCATGTATATTTAGGTATTACTTCATGTTTTCTAAACAAATAAACGTATAATATGTTGTAAAACATATCTTGATATTGCTCTGCAAAGTTCTACAATATATGATTTTATAATTTTGCTTGAATTTCATCTCAAATGTTGGTTGATGTATGTGGGCCTCCAGGAATCGGTCGTCACACTTGATTATCGTTCAAAAAAAAGGGCAATATTTGTTTGCTCTTCATGTATTGCGCAAACAGAATCCAAACAATATCATTTATAATCGTTTGGTTACCAATCTGTTATGCATAAGTGGCCATGTAGAACATTTTTTGATTCTGATGAAATTTCACTTATTACTCAAACATGTATAATTAATAACATTATTATGCTTGTATTTTGACTTTTTACTTGCTTTTCGTGTATGTGAATGTGTATGCTTAATTTTACATGTTGGACAACCATTTTAGTTGTCTCCTTGTTTCCTTTGTTCCTAGAACTGTGGATCAACATCCTTTTATGTTCCACCATGGTGGGCTCGAGTTATTTACGTGGTGGATAAGGTACATGTTTATACACAGAATGCAATTAGCGTTGCGGCCTGCCGAGTGTAAAGATTAAATAAGTAAAAGATTAAAGATAAAGGAAAACATAATTAGTTTGACCAACTCCTTTTTATTCTCGCGTCCAATTAAGCGATATCTAATATCTTGTTATTATATTGAACACGAACACCTTTTTATGACTTAGTGGAATTGGTTTTTTTTATGGACTATCAGCTAGAGATTGTGGATTGTGATATTCTTCAAGACATGTATAGTTAATAATTAAATCTTTAAAACATAAAATAAAAATTATGGATGAGCGAGTTGTGCCTAAGAGAGCACATATATTTATCGATCGATCGATCAGCTAATTATACATCCAATCGATCAGCTTATACGTCTGATCTATAATATTGAACACGAACACCACTTCTTCTTTTGACTTAGTGGAATTGATTTTTGACAGATATCAGCTAGAGATTATGGATCGTGTTATTCTTCGAGAGATGTATAGTTAATAATTAAATATTTAAAACATAGGATAAAAATTATGCATGAGCGCATTATATATTTACTGATCGATCAATCAGCTAGTTATACTTTTTTTTTAGAAACAAGGCAAAAGCTTTGCCTTTTATATTGATATAGAAGGAGCAAAGACAAGCACAAAGCCAAGTCCTAAAAAACAGAGGCCGAAAGCCCCAAAGATTACATAGCGCCTAACCCCCGATGGTTTCCGCTAACTTTTTCGCGCCCGCCAGGATCCAGTTCTTGCTTTCGCTCTTGATGTGTTGAAAGAGGGCCGAGGGCATCGTGAATTTGTTGTTGAAGACCCTCGCATTTCGTTCCTTCCAAATCTCCCAAGTGATAAGGATGATGGCCGTCTGCATCCCATTGCGAGATGGGAAGGGCAGGGAGGCAAGCTCCTTCCAGTAGTCGAGCATGGTGGGCTTGGGAGTATGAAGGCATTGGGTTATAGAGGGGCAGTGAAGCCACGCAACAGCTTCAGACCAGATCCTCTTGGAGTAGCGGCACTCGAAAAGGATGTGCCTTCCCGTTTCAGGCTGGCATCTGCAGAGTTGGCATAACGGCTGGTGGGGCCAACCTCCAATAGCCAGACGGTCGGAGGTCCAAAGGCGGTTCTGAACAGCAAGCCAAGCGAAGAAAGAGCACTTCGAAGGGGCCCAAGTTCCCCAAACCACCGACATGAAAGGGCATGGAGTAGAGCCGATGAACTGAGCTTTGTATGCAGACTTGGCCGAATAAACACCCGTAGCCGAAAGGGTCCAAGTGATGGTGTCCTCTGTGCCAGAGGTTAGAGCGGTCTCCTGGGTGAGGTTCCAGAGGTTGACAAACTGCGATATGTGTTCCACAGTGAAGTTGTCGACGCGGAGGTCGGCGATCTATTTAAGTCAGTGAGCGCATCGTGGACAATTCTGTTTTTCCGCTTGGAGGCCTCGAAGATGTCAGGGGCTAGCACCCTAGGGCTGAGCCCCTGAAGCCAGGAAGACTCCCAGAAGGAAGCTTTGAGGCCATCGCCGGCTGTGACCCTGGTGGCCGCGTTGAAAAGGCATTTGTCGGAGTAGTCCGTCGGGGTTTCGGTGCCAACCCAAGGCTTCTCAGGGGAGGTCCACTCGAACCATAACCATCTCAGCCTAAGTGCCCTGGAGAATTTTTCGAAGTTGAGAATTCCGAGCCCGCCAAGTATCTTTGGTCTGCAGACCTTGTCCCAGCTGACTTTGCACTTGCCGCCACTGACCTTTTCGGTGCAATTCCATAACATGCCCCTTCTGATTTTGTCGAACGCCTTGAGCAGACTCTTATCCGCTTTGATGGCCGTGAGCAGAAAAATGGGCATCGACGATAGCACAGATTTTACCAGGGCCACACACCCTGCCCGATTCAGGAAGTTTCCCATCCAAGGTTGTAATCTTGATGTAGCCTTGTCGATGTAAGCTTGTAGGTCAGCACGACGAAGCCTCCCAAGCGCAAGAGGAAGCCCCAAATACTTGATGGGGAACTGGGCGAGAGTCGCCGGGAAGTCAGTCATAATGGCGGTCAAGTCGATGTCGTCGCAGCGAATGGGTGATATGGAGCTCTTGGCGAAATTTGTCACAAGACCGGTGGCCTCGCCAAAATGTTGCAGGGTGTAAGAGAGGTTGGAGATGTCGTTTGAGTAGGAACCAGGAAGATTGCAGCATCGTCAGCATATAACGATAGGCGCAGATTTGCCAACCGGTCCGGCAGCGGTTGCAGAAGTCCCTCCTCAGTGGCGAGCTGAAATGTCTTGTTCAGGGGATCAATGCCGATGTCGAAGAGCAAGGGGAAAGCGGGTCCCCCTGTCTGAGCCCCCTCCCATGGAAGATTTCCAGGCTCGGAATGCCGTTTAGGAGCACCCTAGATGTGGCGGTGGAGAAGAGGATGGAGACCCAAGCCCGCCACCTTGCGGGGAAGCCACATCGCCGCATAACATCCAGAAGGTAGTTCCATCGCATCGAGTCGAAAGCTTTAGCAATGTCAAGCTTAAGGAGCAGAGTGGGCTCCTTGGCGCGGTGTAAATGTCTTGCAGTGTTCCGAACGTACATGAAGTTGTCGTGGATGCTTCTCGTTTTAATGAACATGCTTTGACAATGTGAGACGAGCTCATTCATCTTAGGGCTTAGACGCCGAGCCATAGCCTTGGCGATGATCTTCGGGATGATGTGAATCAGGCTAATAGTGCGGAAATCAGCAATAGAGTCGGCCCCTCCTTTTTGGTAGGAGGGTAATGTTCGCGTAGTTGATGATCTGAAAATTGTTGATCGACAGCTCAGAGAAGGCATCGATGACCCTCATGAAATCAGCCTCAATGATGTCCCAGCATGAGGAGAAAAAGCCACGGTGAAACCATCGGGTCCGGGCGCTTTGTCTTTAGGCATATCCTCAATGGCGGCCTTGATTTCAACCTCCGTAAAAGGAAGGGCTAGATCATCCAAGTCCATAATGCCCGGCGCGATGCTGTCCCAGTTTAAGTCAATCTGCCTGGGAGGAGGAGGCCCAAGGGTAGTGGTGAAGTGCTCCAAAATGACTGCAGCTTTATCCTCATGGCCAGTCACCCAACCCCCATTTTGTTGTAGCCGCTGAATGTGAGTCCGACGACGACGAGAATTAACCCTCAAGTATTTGGTGTTGGCATCTCCCACCCTCAGGTTCAAAATCCGTGAGGCTTGCCTTTTGCGTGTGCGTTCCAGGACCGCGAGCCGCATAACCCGTTTCTTCAGACCCGCCCGGAGGTTCTTCTCAATGACGGAGAGATTCCTGGATTCCTGGGCAATATCCAGCTGCAAGATAACGTCGAGAGCCATGAAGAGTTGAAGCTTGTGGTCCGAAAAAAGGCTTTTGCTCCAAGCCCGAAGTTTCCCCGCCGTCTTCTTGAGCTTGTGGTTAAGGACGTGAACAGGCTGTGTGTGTGTGGTAGGCTCATTCCACGCCTCAAGGACCACCTCCTGGAAACCCGGCATTTTTATCCAGAAATTCTCAAAATGAAAAGAAGGCCGGCGCTTGGGGCCGCTCAGACTTGACAGCATCAGGGGGCAGTGATCAGACAAGGATGAAGAGAGAGCCGTGAGGACGTGGTTGCCAAAAGTCAGCTCCCAACTTGAGTTGCAGAAAGCCCTGTCCAGCCTTACCAAGGTAGGGTCGCTTCTCTCATTGCTCCAAGTATACTTTCTGTTTTGCAACTTGACCTCCTTTAGATGACAAGTGTTCAGAGCTTGCCGGAATTGACCCATGAGTCGGAAATTCAAGTTGGAGTTGCTCTTGTCCGCGACTTGATAGATGAGATTGAAATCTCCAATAATCAGCCACCTTTCATCATTCGCAGGGGCTTGAGCAATTGCCTCATCAAGGAAGGCCCTCTTATCGACGTCCGTGCTCGGCCCATAAACATTTGTGAGCTTGAAGGTGGTGCCGCATGCACGGATGCAGACATGAGCAGATATCAGATGAGTCCCAATATGGATGTTCGACAGAGTCACAAAGTCCTCGTTCCAGAGGAACAGGATTCCTCCTCTAGTGCTGATGGCAGGCCTGTGCACGAAGGTGCGGAGCTTGTATCCCCCAATGTATGACGCGGTTGCATGGTCGATGAAGTCTAGCTTTGTTTCTGGAGACAAGCGATGTGACAGGGGGTGCTGGCGAACATGGCGTGAACGGTATCTTTATGAGCCTGGTTGTTGAGACCACGTGCGATGTCGAGGTGTGGCTCAAACATAGTGGCGAGGCGGCGTTTGTGGCGATAGTAGCGGAAGAAGTCGCGAGTGCAGTTGCAGAAAAGTCTTATAGGTGACAAGCCCACCCAATAACTTGAAGCTAGGAAAAAGTCTCTGAATGTAGAAAAATAAGCAAACGCAGAGCAGGTCTCAGACGATGATCTCCTGATCAACAGTTGGGGCAAACTCCGTGCCCCCTGGTCCAGCCATCGCGAGCAGTGCTTCCGTGGCGAAGTTCATGCATGGGATGTTCAGCTTGAACAGGATATTCAATCCTTTAGCTGCAGTGTCAGTCATGGTGTTCTTGTAGCTATCTTCGAACAACTTCCTCGCTGTCACTAGTGGGATCTCTCCCTCAATGTCGATGCCCATCTTCTGGTTCAACCTTCTGATGGCCCTGTCCATGGTTGGCAATTGCGGCTTCGCCCCAAGCCGGTCGCTGCGCCGAACCAGGGTAGCCTCTCCTGCCGCCGGGATCGCCGGAGGCGCAGTGGCTGCCGCGGGAGGAGGTAGCGGCAGCAGAGGCACATCTGGCCTCCTGAAGAGGCGGTGAACCCGCCCGCCCGGCGAGTTGGAGCCCGCAGCATCGGCGCCGTCGAGCAAATCAGCCAGGCCAGCCATGCACGTGGCGGCGCACAGCTCGTCGATGATCTGGAGCCCCTGGCCACGGCTAGACTCGTTGCTGCGCGACGGCGTGGCGGCCTTCACGCCCTTTCCCTTGCCAGAACGGCTCGGCGAGGCCCCTGCCTGAGGCACGGCCATCCCTCCAGCTGCCGCAGTGCCGTGCGACGGCATGATCCATCAGCTAGTTATACATCCGATCGTTCAGCTTATACGTCCGATCGGATTGTATAGATTCGAATTTGTATTTTTGTTCGATGGATCGGCTAACTAAACGTCCGGCCGGAAGTAGACCTGTGCCTGCAAACCTTTCCTAAGTGCGATGCTCATGCATGTGATACGTGATATGTAACCAACCGTTCGTGTTGTGTACACGTGACCTGATTTTTTTTTTGAGGGAACGTGACGTGATTTGGTTAGACGTGCTGAAAACGATTTGTTTGTACCAATTAATGTATGTAACTTTTCCATCTTTTAATCTCAACCATCACAATAAAAATCAACGGATTATATATTTGTAAAATATGTGGATTAACGTGGTGTCTCGAAAAACTCCCTCCTTTTGCTTTTATCTATACTACTATTAATCTATATCTATATTACTATTAAAAGAGCAAACTTGTCTTGTTGGGATACTTTAAATCTGATCCCTTTAATATCCGATCAAACGGTTCAGATCGTCCCAATGTTTGACAACTCAACATTGTCCGTTTTGGACCGTTTTACCCTCCCACCAAATCACATAATACGACCAAATTGCCACCACCTTTTCGTTTTACCGTTAATTACAAAAGATTGCCACCGATAAAAAGAAAAGGCACGGAGACCCTTGCCATGGCCGCGGCCGTGGGGACATTGAGCTCGGATAGGACAGGTACGGAGATAACGTCGTCGCTGAAATCGTTGATAGATGCCCTCGGCTACGAGCTACGTCTGGAGCCGCTGCGTATGTGGATGGATTGACTCCTTGCCTTTTTAGCGAAGAGGCGCTCGAGCTCGTGGGCGTAGCTGGCGGTGGTCCACCTGGACTGGACTCGGCCGGTGGCTTGCCTTTTCTTACACGGCATACCTTTGCCCTCGCAAGCATTCTTGTGAGTTAGGCGGAACTAGACCGACATAATGCAAGATTTCTCGGAATTATTATTATATCAGAACTAAGAATCGCAGCTTCGTCAGGGTGCGGGCGGCGCACAGTGGGTAATTGATTGAACCAATCCTTTCTTTGGACTTCTACCGGAGAATGTGAGGTGTCCTATTTGCTACGGTGGCAGCCTCACTGCCTGACAGCTGCGATGTGGTTTGGCCTAAGACGGTGGGCATAGGCTCTGGCAAAACACAAAGACTTAGCACCCTGGACTGTTAATCTTCATGGTAAGAAAAGGGTGTAATGTTTTCATAGATGACATACGGGCACCGAACAAGAGAACTGAAACACTAGACGGACGGGTACTAAAAGGTGTATTAGTAAGAAATTACTTTTACTATGGAATTTTCATCAAATGAATTATTTACATAAATTCTTTCAAATAAAGCTATTATTTTTCTTACACGGCATACCTTTGCCCTCGCAAGCATTCTTGTGAGTTAGGCGGAACTAGACCGACATAATGCAAGATTTCTCGGAATTATTATTATATCAGAACTAAGAATCATCAGAACCTCAAACAAGATGTAATATATTATTTCTAAAATAGAGGTCTGTGTTTCTTCGTGACGGGCCTAAGTAAATGATTGTTTTTGCCGATTCAATGGTGAACTTGTCTCATTCTTAACTTGGCTTGTATATGTGGGGATGGCTTGTAAGCTTGAACAATATGAATACTCCTTCTACTCAATCCTAATGCTACTGTTGGCATGTAATTTTATAGCATGTATGTCGCTCATAGTAACAACACATTCGTCTTTTCCGTTAACGCAAGGTGGCATGACTAGCATATTCAATGTTTGTTTTTCACAAGTTATTTGTAGGTCATCATTGGATTTGGAACACATGGAGGAGGAGGAATGAATCATATGTGAACCTTATGTGTCCAAGAATTGCAATTCTATTTAACTATGTATCAAACAATTACATGGGATTTTCCAACAATGTTTTCTTGCTTGTAGTATGATTAACTGAATTTCTAACATTTGTACTCTGGTTTTTTAATCTCTATTTATGTTTACTTTTGCCATAGTTGGTTACGTGCGTTGCACGTGCATGTCAACTAGTATTATTAAAAGAGCAAACTTGTATTTGTTGGGATACTTTAAATCTGAGCCCTTCAATATCTGATCAAACGGTTCAGATTGTCTCAATGTTTCACAACTCAACATTGTCCGTTTTGGACTGTTTTGCCCTCCCACCAAATCACTTAATACGATCAAATTGCCACCCCTTATCGTTTTAACCGTTAATTACAAAAAGATTGCCACCGATAGAAGAAAAGAAAACGCGTCAATGGAACTGCTGTCCGCTTCCTCCCCAACTCTGGCCGCCGGCGATTAGCTCGCTTCCGACCTCACCTCGCTTCTTCCCCGGGGACGGCGTCGGGCAGGGACACGAGAAGATGTTCTGCTCTTCCCGACGCTCCTTAATCCTCGGCGGGGCCAAATCCGGGCTCCTTGCCCCTGCCCCCGCATTGGAGTTCCAGATCGAGAGCTCCCCTAAGGTTCTGACGCGTGCTGGTTGAACTCGGGAAGCGACGGAGATGAGGTCGCGACCGACAGCTTCTTCAGCTGGTCCGTGGACGCCGCCGCGACGCACGACGTCCCGCGGCTCGTCTTCCTCGCAGCAGCGTCTTCGCGCGGTCCTGCAGCGACAGCATGCTCCGCAACAGACCGCTGGAGGCTTGCCCGGACGACGACCCTGACGCCCTCGTCTCGCTGCCGGGGCTGCCGCACCGTGTGGAGCTGCGGCGGAGACAGGTGCTGGACCCCAGGAAGCAGCCGGGGCAGTGGGCTTTCTACGAAAGCAACAACGCGGCCGACCAGAGGAGCTTCGGCGAGGTGTTCAACAGCTTCCGCGAGCTCGAGCCGGACTACGTCGAGCACTTCCACGCCACGCTCGGCCGCCGCGCGTGGCTTGTCGGCCCGTCTCGCTCGCCACCGCCAGCAGGGAAGTGGCCGGGACAGGAGGCAGCAGTAGCACGGACGACGTCGCGTACAGCTGCCTCTGGTGGCTAGACACGAGGCCGGCCGGCACGGTGGTGTACGTCTCCTTCGGCACTCTCACCACCTTCTCGCCCGCCGAGCTGCGCGAGATCGCCCGTGGCCTCGACCTCTCCGGCAAGAACTTCCTGCAGCGGAAGGTGGACGAGGTGGGGCACGTGGTGCTGTGCCGTGACGTGTCCCTGTTGTGGGTGCGGGCAGGCTTCAACTCAGCACGATGCCACTGGCGTCACGACGTGCTCCTGGTCGACAGCGTCCATGGCGAAGAACATAGTATTTCAATACCTTGTACGCAGCGTGGGTCTTTGGATTATTGACTTGCTTGGTCGTGATGTGCGTCCTGCGAACAGCTGCCATTGTTGCCTTGCGTTGCAGAGTTCAGTGTTGTCGTCCTACAACTTTGGAACAGTCGAGAACTCTTTGTATTTAGCTCTTGCTTACCAATGCAAGTGTACTCGGATGAGTGTTCCCTGTAGTTTGTAGAAGTTGTTATGTTAACCTCGATGGACCTGAACATTATCGTAGTAGTGTTGTTTTTCAGAAAATAAGAAACAGCCAGAAACGTGCATGTTCACGCTGTGGTGTTGTCCTAGTCGTAGGATAGTTTAAGTCTTCCGGTTTTTTTTGTAGCTGGCAAGTTTGTAACCCTTCTATATAAAAACCCCAGGAAGAGGCGCAGTAAGTGCGCGGTTGCAAAACTCTGTTTCTCCTTCCCAGGACGCGTTCTCTCTGTTCGTCGTCAGGTTGGGGAAAAGTTCAGATTGAGTGCTTGATTGAATCCACACAACTAAAATCCACCCAAATCATCCACCAGATCGTGTTGCGTTTAGCTTAGGACCTGTCATTTGGTATCAGAGCCCTAGGGCAGGAGGCGATTCGTTGGCGGAGGAGTTGGTGCCGTCGTGTTGCGGTTTGAGTCGTGATGTCGAAGATCGGCGACAAGCCGCAAGGGAAGGAGGAGGACGCAGGGGCGAGCGGGGCGCTCGTCACCAGAGCACCGTCGCGCGGAGGGGTACCGTTGCAATACCCCCAGCTCACCGACACCAACTATGGTGTATGGGCGGTCAAGATGCGCATCATCATGCGCACCCTCGGATGCTGGTCGGCGATCGACGGCAAGGGCGAATTCGACCAGGCCAGGGACGAGGACGCGTTCACCGCGCTCTCGCAGTCTCTCCCTGATGCCATGGTCATGACCATCGCGGAATACGAGACCGCGGCAGAGGCCTGGGAAGCGATCCGGCGGATGCGGGTCGACGAGGACCGTGTGAAGAAGGCACGCGTCAAGCAGCTGAAGCGGGAGCTGGATCAGCTGCAGATGAACGACGGCGAGACCGTTGTGGCGTTCGGGCAGAAATTGACAACGCTCGTTGCCGAGATTCGATCACTAGGTGAGAAAATCGAGGATGAATATGTCATTGACGTTCTTTTAATGCTGTGCCCGACAGATTTGCAGACGTGGTGAACACCATAGAGCAGTGGGGCGATCTGTCAACGATGCCTGTATCAGAGGCCATCGGGAGGCTGTCTGCTTATGAGAACGGGCAGCGCGGTCAGCGTCGCAGTGGCGCCGGCAAGGATGACCAGCTCATGCTCGTGACACGAGCACTGGAGCAACTGATGGAGGGCAAGAAAGGGCATGGTGGTGCAAGCAGTTCTGGGGGTGCTACCGGACAGAGATCTGGGGGCTAAACTGATCGCACCAATGCATGGAAGAAGCCTGACAGTGATCGTGGGAAGCGAAGGAATAAAGGAAAGTTTGACATTGCAAAGGTGCGTTGCTACAACTGCAACGAGAAGGGCCACTTCCAGTCAGATTGTCCCAAGGCCAAGAAGGAGAAAGCTAATCTTGTTCAGAAAGAAGACGAAGATGCGACTCTCCTCATGCTGGAAACATGTGAGCTGATGGAACAGAGTGACACTCTGTCAGAACAAGTCTTCCTGAACGAGGAGAACATCGTGCCCAAGCTCTCGGGTACCCGCGATTTTTCGTGGTATCTAGATACGGGAGCCAGCAACCATATGACGGGAGATCCTGATAAATTTGCAGAATTGGATATGTCCGTGAATGGCAAGGTTCGGTTCGGTGATGGATCAGCAGTGGAAATCCGTGGACGTGGCTCAGTACTGATACAGTGCCTCACCGGAGAACATCGTGTGCTGTCAGAGGTGTACTTTATTCCGAGATTGAAGAATAATATCATCAGTCTCGGGCAGCTGGAGGAGAATGGCTGCAAGTACGCTGGAGAAGATGGAGTGATGACACTGTGGGATAGGCAGAGGAAAGTTCTAGCCCGTGTGCCCAGGACACGCAACCGGACGTATATCCTAAAGATTCAGCTCACTGAACCTGAGTGTCTGTTAGCACACGCAAAGGAAGAAGCCTGG
Source organism: Poa pratensis (assembly GCA_947311845.1). Classification (NCBI taxonomy): domain Eukaryota; kingdom Viridiplantae; phylum Streptophyta; class Magnoliopsida; order Poales; family Poaceae; genus Poa; species Poa pratensis. The sequence goes on from CAMZMU010000014.1 coordinate 443,169, forward strand.
CTGTGGCACATGCGGTTCGGGCATATCAATTTCAGGTCACTGCATAGTCTGTCTGCAGGTGGTTTGGTTGAGGAATGCCCAGAATCGAACATGTGGATCAGGTATGCGATGGATGCATGGTCGCTAAACAGAAGCGTCTCCTGTTTCCAGCACAGGCTAATTATCGTCCAAAACGGCAGCTGGATTTGTGGCATGGAGATCTCTGCGGTCCCATCACACCTGCCACAAATGGTGGCAAGCTGTACTTCCTATTGCTCGTTGACGATTTCTCGAGATACATGTGGGTCACACTTTTTCAGAGCAAGGATGAGGCACTTGATGCAATTAAGAAGGTACAGAAAGCAGCTGAATTAGAGAAATCCCTGAAGCTGCAGGCTCTGCGCACAGACAGAGGTGGGGAATTCAACTCCCAGGAGTTCGCTGAATATTGCGAGCGCCATGGCATCAAGCACTTCCTTACTGCACCGTATACTCCACAACAGAATGGGGTTGTTGAGCGTAGAAATCAAACAGTAGTCAGCATGGCCAGAAGTCTACTGAAGAGCATGGGAGTACCTGCAAGATTTTGGGGTGAGGCGGTGGCAACAGCAGTTTATCTGCTAAACCGTGCTCCCACCAAAAGTGTGCAAAATGCCACGCCTTATGAGGCTTGGCACGGAAGAAAGCCATCGGTCCAGCACCTGCGCACCTTCGGGTGTACTGTCCATGTCAAGAAGGTGGGCCAGGCGTGTCCAAGCTGTCAGATCGTAGCCAGCAGATGATCTTCATTGGATACGAAACTGGTTCGAAGGCCTACCGTCTGTACAATCCTGAAAGCAAGAAACTTGTCATGGCGCGTGACGTGGTGTTTGAAGAGGACCGTCCGTGGGACTGGAGCTCGTCAAGATCACCAGCAGATGATGATCAAGCTCCTCTGGTGGTCCAATACCCTGTGGTGGCAGGCAGTAGGGAAACTGACGCAGCGGCAACAACACGGCAGGATGCAGAGACGCAAGCTGCAGGGGGTGCAAGTCCAATCCCGACGCAGCAAGACCATGGAGTCTCTCCAGTGTCTCCTCCAAGTGTTGTGACACCACCAAACACTCCATACTCCGAGGCGTCGCTAGGTCCCCAAGGAAGGCGTCTGCTCACTGAAATATATGCGGAGTCTGAACCTATTGAGACGGAGTACAGTGGACTATGTCTGTTTGGACTGGAAGAACCTTCCAGCCATGTCGAGGCGCTGAAGAGTGCTAGCTGGAAAAGTACAATGCAAGAAGAGCTGACAGCAATAGAGGAGAATGGGACATGGAAGTTGTGTGACCTGCCCAAGGGACACCGACCCATCGGTCTGAAGTGGGTATTTAAACTGAAAAAGAACCCAGATGGTGAGGTAGTCAAACACAAGGCAAGGCTAGTCGCCAAAGGATATGTTCAGAGGCAGGGGATCGATTTCGAGGAAGTGTTCGCACCTGTTGCCCGTCTCGAGTCTGTTCGATTGCTCATTGCTATGGCAGCTCAATACTCATGGCAAATACATCAGATGGATGTTAAATCAGCATTCTTAAATGGAGATCTGTGTGAGGAAGTGTATGTAAGCCAACCTCCTGGATATGAGGTGAAAGGACAGGGCAGCAAAGTGTTCAAGTTGAGAAAGGCACTGTATGGCCTTCGGCAGGCTCCGAGAGCCTGGAACTCGAAGCTTGACACCACTCTGACAAAGCTTGGCTTTGAAAAATGTCCTTCCGAATCTGGCTTATACAAGAAGGAAGAGGGTGGCTCTGTTCTGATTGTTGGTGTGTATGTGGATGACTTAGTAATCACTGGAGGCAACCGTGATTCGATTGCTCGCTTCAAAAGACAGATGATGTCAAAGTTCAGTATGACTGACCTCGGGCTATTGAGTTACTATCTCGGTATTGAAGTGAAGCAAGCAGCAGACGGAATCACCTTGTGCCAGTCTGGCTATGCTAGCCGTATACTGGAGAAAATGGAGATGTCCAACTGCTATCCCTCGCTCACACCAATGGAGCATAGACTGAAACTTAGCAAGAAAATCAAGTCAGATGCAGTCGACTCAACTGAGTACAGAAGTGTGGTTGGAAGTCTCAGGTACCTGCTACATACTAGACCTGATTTGAATTTTTCAGTTGGGTATGTGAGTAGGTTCATGGAGAAGCCAACCAAGGAGCACATGATGGCTGTCAAGCACATTCTCAGATATGTGAAGGCAACTGTCAACCTGGGTTGCAAATTCAGAAAAACAGGTAATAGTCCAATGTTGGTTGGTTATTGTGACAGTGACCATGCTGGCGATGTCGATGATAGGAAAAGCACAAGTGGTGTACTGTACTACTTTGGAAATTGTCCAGTGTCATGGGTTTCACAAAAGCAAAAGATTGTGGCACAGTCGTCATGTGAGGCTGAATATGTGGCTGCTGCAATTGCAGCCTGTCAGGGTGTGTGGCTTGCACGTTTGATTGAAGAATTGCTGGGGCAGGAGAGTGTCAAGATCAGAATTAAAATTGACAATCAGTCAGCAATCTCTCTGTGCAAGAACCCTGTGTTTCATGAGAGAAGTAAGCATATTGATGTGCGTTATCACTTTGTCAGAAGCTGTGTTGAAGCAGGGAAGATTGAAGTGGAGCACGTCAGAACTGATGAGCAACATGCTGATATACTCACGAAGCCGTTGGCAAGGTTTCGGTTCCAGGAGCTCAGAGACAAGATTGGCATGTGTGTGGTAAGTTCAGGCCATCAAGCTTAAAGGGGTGAATGTTATGTTAACCTCGATGGACCTGAACATTATCGTAGTAGTGTTGTTTTTCAGAAAATAAGAAACAGCCAGAAACGTGGATGTTCACGCTGTGGTGTTGTCCTAGTCGTAGGATAGTTTAAGTCTTCCGGTTTTTTTTTGTAGCTGGCAAGTTTGTAACCCTTCTATATAAAAACCCCAGGAAGAGGCGCAGTAAGTGCGCGGTTGCAAAACTCTGTTTCTCCTTCCCAGGACGCGTTCTCTCTGTTCGTCGTCAGGTTGGGGAAAAGTTCAGATTGAGTGCTTGATTGAATCCACACAACTAAAATCCACCCAAATCATCCACCAGATCGTGTTGCGTTCAGCTTAGGACCTGTCAGAAGTTTGGCAAAAACAAAGAACGCACAATTCTTAGACAAAATCTTTCATCACAAAGCCGAGATTCGAGTTGTTAGCGCGGATAAAGTTTCATATCCTTTTGGTTCTATATTATACGAACCGAGATTCAATGAGCTCCGTTGCATGGAAAGAGCAAGGCAAAACTTCTAGCACAGCCGACTAGGAAGCTGTCGAGATTAGTGGAGGTATAAATGGTGGTATTTATCCATTGTTGATGACGATGAGTCCTATTGCTTGTGATTTTGTATCCTCTTACAGTGACGTCCTCTCATAGTTATGCATCAGTATATTTCTCTGTCGGTTGATTTATTTGTAATTATTTATTAGCAGTCTATCCCCTTCTTAAGCTTTTTCAAGATTTTTTAAAGTTATATGACCAATCGATCTAAAAGGATATTCTTATTCAATTTTCTATTATCTTGTAAATTAGTACATATAAATACATAGATTACCGTTATAAACTTGAATATGTTTTCTCAATGATTTTGGTGTTTTAAAAGGATACGTGCGTTGTACGTGCACGTTCACTAGTTAGTATATAATAGAAGATAGATGATTGAAAGTGTCCAGTTGTTTAGTCGTCAGCATCTGTAGTTGACGAACAGATTTGCACGCTTAAAAGCTAGTACTCATCGATAATTTAGCGCGCGGTAATTAATTTTCTGTGAGGCCGGAAGTTTTGGCTCAAACAACGGATAGAGATGGCCCCTTCTAATCCAGCCCTCATTCTCCATTCCGCGGGCGCCACCATCTCCATCTCCTCGCGCGCTAGTTACTGGATTGGCTGCCCAAGGAAATTGGTACAAACTCATACAACAGTAGATTTTTTTGACTGAAAATAGTAGGAGAGGTTCCTACTGTGGTATATATTGATAAAACACACTGTACATAAGTCCTTAGACCTAAATTACATTGGAGAGACTGAAAGAAAATTAGAGTGTATCACTAAGACTAGAAATGATATTAACCAGGTTTTGAGGTACCCTAAACCTAAGAAGAACCAGATCTGCTTTAACTCTGGCTTTCCAAGAATCAAAGCTTGGAACAATTCCGTTGAAGATGAGATTATTTCGTTCTTTCCAATTTCCCCAAGCGGAAATAGTGAATATCTCAACAATAGTAGATTCACCAAGTATATTCTGCATCTGCAACATTTTTTAGCATCATGCCCTCTAGGACTTTCCCTATGAATGGACAAAACAAAATGGTAATGAGTGAATGACACTGATAAGAGTGCGATGTGTATACATGATACCCGTATCTAAAGATGAGTGAAGACTTTGCACCTTACTTCTCCTAGACCTTAGTGAATCAGATAAAAAAAGAAAAAAAAAGGTTCAGATAGAGCATATATATAGCTCGCCACCATTATATGTTCAAGTATTCAACTAAATATGCAGCCCTGCAACCACTTGATTCGCATTAGGCACATCAAACTCAAAGGAAACGAAACGTAATTAATAGTTCTAGGTTGAACTTTTGTTTTTGTGAAAAAGGAAAACCAAGGCTTCAATAAAAGCATTAATTTCAGATTTTGACTGGTGCAACATCTGCACCGCCAAGAATGCATTGCGGACAAATACGAGAATACTCCTATCTCAGATAAAAGACATTAAAAAGAGGAGTTTGATGCTGGGTTTACTAGCTCACGATTGCAATTTCTTACATTGGACTATTTGTATGACATACTACCATGTTGGGAATTACAAAGCAGCTTTAAACTAGAAATATAGCAGCCATGAAAATTCTAATTGGAATGCAGGCAACACAGTATTCAAGCATTGTCACCATAAAAACCAGCAAACGAAAATACGATCTTCAAGTAGCACCCTAGTCTGGAAATAACTGTCCAATGGGATCAGTCACTCTGCTTCTTCTGAAAAAGGATCAACCATATCTGCAAAAGGCTATTGAATGGATTTTTTTTTTGAACACCATTACCGTAGGGAAAAATCCCTACGGTTAAATTTTATATATATGAAGGGAACGAGTCCAAAACAGATTACAACAGGTGCTCAAAAAAATTCCTTCAAGGAGGTTGAAAGGTAAATGAAGAAGACATAGTTAAAAGACTAGTGATCTAAGCCACAAAAGAAGAGGTTGAATGGATTGGCAATTGCCATGACATTGAAAGAAGGAATGAGATAAATTCGAACTGAGCACCTGGAGAAGCTTTAGTTTCCAACCCGAGGCTGTGTTGTTTGGCCATCCATTTCTTGTCAATCTTCTCATTCACACCAAATTTTACTTCCTTTTTCGCATTCGAAACAAAGAACTTGGCAAAGCTAGCATCTTGCTCGTCGCTTTTGTAATTCTACAATACTAGTTTTGTTAGATGGTTCCAGAGGCATTTGATTGGATCTGGTGGGTCATACTGACACACATTTTATCCTTGCCGCTATATATTTTTTCACTGGAAAAAGACTAAGAAGATACATATGTTAAAAGTACATAGACTAGATTACATGCCAATTAATTCTTTTTCGAGTATCAATTATTTATTTTAAACTTTAAAGAAAGCAAAGATGAACATTCACCATAACGTAAGCTTTTCCAAGCAAGGGAAGAACCTGAGGATGTCAAGAATTGCATCCAAATCAGTGCAAGAAAATTGGAGAGCAAAAACCCTTCGCGGTGCATATCGGACGGTTCAAGCTAGTAGGCATGCAAGGCGCCTAAGAAAACGGGGGACCAATCCGTAGATTACGCTGCCACCATTGTGCGATAAAAGTATGTCTGACCGTCTCCTCCAACCGTGAAGACACGTCCGTAGACATGTCTGGAAACTCCATACGTTGTAGAGACGAGCATGAACGAAACAAATTTGTGCATCAGTACATGACCTACGTAAGAGAAAAAAATTACCATTAAAACCCTTGTAATTCCTACATAGTGACAGCGGCCATATTATGGCAAGAGCCCCCACCCTAAGAAAAACTCGAAACTTGCGATCAGTGCCCCATAGCCTGTTGCCAAAAAATATTTGCAACACTACGTGGGGATACAAGTTAGAACCTATGTGGCAAACTTGCAATTGAAAGATAATTGTCTTGATGATAGAACACATACTTAGTATTCCCATGTCAGTCGGGTTTAACAATGTTGTATTTGGTAGGGATTACTCCTCTGCGCAGATACCATACAAAGATTTTTAACTTCAAAGATATCTTCGTCTTCCATATTTTCGCATTATTATCGACTGGTATTTCTGTTTGATAAGCGCTCTATACATAGAGTCAACCAATAATACCATTCTCATATGGATTTTTATCAAAATTCGGCAGCCCCCGGCGACAGTTGTCCCAACACCAAACGCTCTAAAAGAGCATTCCAAACCACCAGTTGGGATCCGATTAAATATCTTCTTAACATCCCATTTGGAGGGAATGTCTCCAAAGCTATAGCGGTAGTATCACTCTTATGACGTATAATATTATATGGAATAGGATATTGGTCCCGAATTGTGTTATTACATAACCTCATCCGGCTAATTTTTTTAAATAATACGCGAAATCTATTTAATTCTGGAAATAATACGCAATTTTTTTTTTCAAAAATATTATCCAGTCGTCCTTGGGGAAGACGACAGGACCTACTCGTCATAGGCGAAGACGACTAGGAGCCTGTCGTCCTTGCCGAAGACGACAGGCCACTCGTCCTCAAATCCATGCAGAAGACGCCAAGACAGGCCCTACTCGTCCTTGGCGAAGACGACTAGAAGCCCTGTCGTCTTTGACGAAGACGACAAGTGTATGCATTTTTTTTTCCGTGGAGTAAATTTGTTTCCCGGTCAATTGTTCCCGCCATTTTTCTCCCGCCCTTCTTATCCCGCCATTTTTCTCCCGCCGTTCGTGTACCGCCATATTTCTCCCGCCATTTTGTTCCCGCCATTTTCCTCCCGCCATTTTTCTCTCGCTCTTCTTCTCCCGGGTGAGCCTATATATACCCCAACATATTTTGTGATGGAGGCGTGTGGTGCGTGGTTATTTTCTTGGTCGCATAGGAACGATGTCTGGTAGTTCGAGTCCTGGTTTGGACCCATATAGGTCGTGGTGTATTCTGTATGAAGCCGCAAGATGGACTGAAGGTAGTATTAGGGCGCCCTAGTATTAGGGAGTGAAAGAAATGGAAGAACACACGACAGAGGAAAGAAGGAAAGAGAGGAGAAGGACGCACGCGCTGGCGACGCTGTGTACCGCCTAGTCATCCTTGGCGAAGACGACTGGGCCCGCCTTGTCGTCGTCGGCGTAGACGACAGCTCTCCCAGGACGAGTGGATCGGGGGCGACGTGGCCCAGCCACTAGTCGTCTTACGCGTAAACAAGTGGGCCTAGTCGGCCTCGCCTATGACGAGTAGGTCCTGTCGTCTTCCCCAAGGACAACCGGATAATATTTTTTTTAAAAAAATTGCGTATTATTTCCAGAATTAAATAGATTTCGCGTATTATTTAAAAAAATTAGCCCTCATCCGCATAGAATCTAATCTCTGACCTGTTTTAATAATAAATGATCCATGGCGGAAGAAATGGTTCTTTATCGCCATTATATCATCCAAAATAAAGAGCCACCCGGTTTCCAATAAACCTGGGACAAAGATTTTTGAACCTATATATTTTATTTTTAGAATGGTCTGGCATACCCCATCTTGGGTAAGAAGCTTGTAGCATGTAGGTCATGAATACCTAGCACCCCTTGATTTTTGGGTTCCAGGTTTGTGTTTAACTGCATAAATGCAACCATTATGTATATATTTCTTCTCTTTTTCAATAAATGGTGCTTTTTTACTCAAGAATTTTAATCATTACACCCTGTCCCTCAATTTTAGGATGCACAGAACACAAGAAGTCCACACAATGAAAAATAAAAGGTGAAAAACAAGTAATCATGAGAATCTAGATCGCCTATGAATATGAAGGGATAATCCGTAGATCACGCGGCCACCCATGTCGGGTAAAAATATCCCTCGCCGTGCCTTCCAACCGTGTAGACACCTCCACAAATAGGTCTCGGTTCTCCACACGTTGTAGACATGACCATGAATGGAGAAAAATTGTACACCGGTAGATGACAACAAGCGCTCCCGCCCTAATAAGAATTCTAAAGTTGTGATCAACACCGTGTAACCAGCTGCCAAATATATTTGCAACACTACGCGATGGATACAAGTTAGAAACTATATGGATGGCTGCTCATATATAACGAGCATATTTACATTCGAAAAATAAGTGTCTGATGGTCTCATCACGAGGACAAAACACACACTTTGTGCTTCCCTGCCAATTATGTAAACTAGCTTGTCCTTCGTCGGGATAACCCCTTTACGATGATACCATGTGGATTTTTTAATGTTAGTGGTATCTTTATTTTTCAAATTTTATTCTTACCATCCAGATTTCGCTAATCACAGTTTGCCATAATCCAAATTTTGTTTCTAGTTTCCACAACCATTTGGCCAAAATGGTTGCATTTCCCTCTTCAGGATCCAAACTAAGGCTTCCTCTTAGCATTATTAACAAGTAAACAAGAAAAATATATGGGATAGACATTTTTTTTTTCCCTTCCCGGCAACAATGCATGGGCACCGCAGTAGATCATGCCAGGGTACTGTGTTATCGATATGGCTGCTCTTTGGGGACAGCTCGTCCAGGCCCAGCGAATCGAGCTTTCTGGTCTCGAATCCTGAAAATAACCGTTGTATGATCATGTGCACCAGCTCATTCTTTCTATCACTTAGATCTGCGGCGAGCACTTATTTAGCTGTTTCAGAGAATAACATAGGTGTCTTCAGCCATTCGCTATTTTTAGGATTTTTGCGCACTTGCTTCATGAACACCTGCTAATATTGTCTTCTGTAACTATTCCGTGACTGGCGTGTGGGTGTGCTCGAGTAATATAATAAACGGTGGGGTTTCTGCTTTGGAGTTTGCTCTTTTTTTTTGCTGGTGAGTTTGCTCATGACCATGGTATTGAATTTTTCATCAAGCTGGAAAACAAATACATGCGACCACACCCAACTCAAAGGACTCACGTCACTGGGAAACAACATGTTCCGAGTTCGTGAGATGTACACAGCCAAAGTACATGCAAACGACTAAACAAGACCCAAATGATCATTTAATTCATACAATACACACTGAACATAGGTGTATGTTATGTTCTTTTCAGGGACAAGACTATGATTGAATACTTGGTCTTCTCCCCTCAAGGTGTCGAGCGACATTGTGTGCGTATTTATAGAATAGGTCATCAAGCACTAATTCACCGAAATGGCTCGCGAAAAGAGGCCCCATCACGGCTCTCATGCACTTGGCGACGTTCATTCCACTTTGGAGGGGGTCGCGCACGCAGTCGCTCTGTGAGTAGTCATAAGGATCACAGTTGGACTCAAACAATTTTATCTGATTAATGTTGAATAGTTCGCTTTGCTTGATCACCGTCTTCACTAGGGATGGCAACGGGTCTGCTCCCCGCCGGGGAGTGCCTTCTCATCCCCATCCCCGTTTAACAATAGGGGAGCATTTTCTCCCATCCCCATCCCCGCTGGATTCGGGGCGGGGACTGGGTTCCCCGTTAAGAAGCTAAATTCAAATGATATTGTCATAATCTCATGATTTTACACTATCAAAACACAAATGTACGCAACTTGTGTATCACATATGTGGTAAAATAACAAAAAATAAATAGTATATGTTGAATACTATTAAAACAGACCATACTCAATACAATACTGCAACAACTTAATATAAAAGTATACTGATTTATATGTATACATGTATATAACGGGGAATGACGGGGAACGGGGATGGGGAGACCTTTTAATCCCCATCCCCGTTTAACATGGCGGGGATCAAAGTTCCCCATACCCATCCCCTAATAGATGAATTCCCCACGGGTATACGAGGAACGGGGTCCCATTGCCATCCCTAGTCTTCACTTCATGGACCGATGGACTGTAAATGGGTACATCGAAGGAATCGAGCTTTGCTTTCTCCACAAGACCCTGTTGTGATACCGTTATGAAGAAGGATTCGTAGAATCTAGATGTGTAAGAAATTATGGCCAGCTACCGGTAATCGATTTGTTCTACATTTGCTTACCTCTTCAACCAGGAATTGTATAGATTGTGCAAGTAATCCATACACATGGTTCAGATCGCCACCGTATGGATCCTCATTTTTCCTCCCAAGAAATGTCAGCAACATTTGCCCAGCAGAAACAAGCTCTTCGTGTCGAAGTTTGAGGAAGAGCAAAAGGTCCTTTTGAAACTGCTCTTGGTACCACTAGTGTAAACAGGGTCATCGGTTTGGCCCTTTCGTCCCGGTTCCCTTACGAACCGGTACCAATGGGGCACTAGTCCCGGTTCGAATGCCCAGAGCGCCGGCCAGGTCCAGTCCCGGTTCGTAGGGCACCTCTAGTCCCGGTTCGTGATATGAACCAGTACTAAAGGGTCGCGGCAGGCGGCCGCAGAGGTGGGGCCAGCGCAAGCACCCTTTAGTCCTGGTTCGTGGCTGGAACCGAGGCTAAAGGTTTCCAGCCCCGCGGGCTCCTCCGTGGCCACGTGGGAGGGCCGCTTGTCCCGGTTCGTGGACAACCGGGACTAGAGGGGGGGGGGGCCTCTAGTCCCGATTGGCTTGTCCCGGTTGCCCAACCGGAACTAGAGTCCCTCTGGAACCGGGACTAGTGCCCCGTTTTCCACTAGTATACAACTTCACTACACGTGGTGGCGTAGTCTTTGCAATGTAGATGTTCCCTTCATTTGGGTTGTCCTCCAATCCATCAGGAAGCTGCATGTCATAAGACCAAACTTAGAATCACTACCTTTTATTTTGTAATGAAGAACAAAGACACGAGAGTAAATTTTGTATTGGCATTCTTCGTACCTGAGAGCGCCAGTGCAGGGAATATGACGAGTGAAAGAAATGAACACTCCTGCTAGGGAAAAGCCTGTTGTAGTAAGAGTTCCGCAACCCGGCAATATAGAACGGAGGCAGCAGTGTTTCTCTCTCGTGCCCCACTGGGATCGACTGCTTGAACCGTTCAATCGACTGGAAGAGATGATTGAAGTCGTTTCCTGGTAGATCGTTGAGGAAAATCTGGAGCTCGATGTCGGTAGCGGCGCCGCCAAGCTTGCGACGGCGGTGTCGACATATCGTTTCAATCACCTTGGAAACAAACAAGAGCGTGTTTTCACCGGAGGAGCAGCCTAGATCGCAGACGGTCATGGTTGGATGCGAGAGAGCCATGCACACTTCTCTCACAGCCTTGTCCAGCATCGGCGTGGTCTCAAGCAAAGCTTTCCGCTAGCATGCATGCATTAATAAAAGAGAAAATCCTTATCCAAACTGATGTGCAATAGCTGAAGCCAAGAGCTGTGTGAATGTCTAGAAGATTATGTACAGACCTGAAGCCAGGAGTTGTTGGCATAGCTGGTCTCTCCGCCCCCTTTGGCCATATGGAGGGATAGCCCCCCATCGTCATGGCAACCAAGCCAGCTCCTGTGATACTACAATTTATAATAGTTTATGGAGGAAGAACGATACGATCCGCCTACTCACTGTCGACCATATTTATAGGCAAAACAAGATCAGAAATTTAGACAAGTAACGGAATTGGCCTAGCGCCCATGCCTTTAGTTGCCCTTTCTCCCACGAAGCTGCCACTAAACGGCCTGCGCATCCATGGTCTCAACCGCTCGTCATTCGTGACAGTGAGGCCATCTTCACCCAAGAGGTCTTTTGTGATGACCTCAAATGAATAGGAACCAATCATTTCTGTGGATCCAAAGGCCCACATAAATTTATACTAGTGTTAAAAATGTGAGTAGAAATTTGTCACTAGTAATAAAAGCATGGGAAAAATGGTATCCCTCTGATTCAAAATAAGTCATAGTTTTGAATTGGGGTTAATTTAAAACTGTGACACTTATTGGATCGGAGGTGTTATACCACTACAAAAAAAAATCGTACGTGTTCCCTTACCCAACAGAGCCCTTACCACTATCAACCCCACCAGTAATTTTTTTTAGGAATTTCTAACCCTAAAATCAATTTCCTTCCCCATTGACGCCCATGTTGCCTCATGCGCGTCATTGGCGGGGCGTTGCCTCCGCATCACATGTCTCGGTTGTGTCGGTGCCACCGCCATAATCATCGTCTGCATCCACCCGGTTTACCTAGTCCCACTATACTTGGGCCACACGCTTGTCGGTGTTTTATCCGGCAATACACTTATGGTGCAACATACGAACCGAAGAACCTGATGGTAACATGCGGTAGACTGATGCATACAGGTTCGGGCCTCGGAGATACACCAAAGGAAAGGACTCTACTCCTGTGTATGTATGCTCGGTTTGCGACATTGAAGGGGTCTCAAGATTGCCGAGTGTTATGTGTATGATCATGGTGATCGACGTGTTGATAGAGTGCCTTACTCCCGCTATATACACTATAGTAAAAAAACGAGCAAAAAATAAACCAACTACAAAAGGCGCGTCCTTAGTCTTTTTTTTTTTTTTGGAAAAAATCAACTCTCAAGAAAAAAAAAACTCAAATAATAAACACCGGCTCAATAATTTCCACGGGGCCATAAAAACTACCCGGTTCGAATAATAATTATGAACTAACCAAAATGCAGCCTAATAAACAATGACCGGACCAGGGTAGTGCATAGCAATAGGAAGGATACTAAAGCATATACTCCATTTGTATCAAAATATAAGATGTTTGTGCATGTTTTGTCCCAAATGCAGCTAGATTCATACGGAGGGAGTAGAAAACTCACTTGGCCCAGGGCACAGCCCAGGTGCGGCCTTTTCTCTATGGGCCAATTTGTACAGGCTAACGACGATCGCTTCTCGCCTTGCTCGCTCGTTCTGTCTCTTCCCACCTCGCTCGCTGCCTATGCGCACCGGCGCCGCCACGCTAATCTCCGTCGTTGCCGGCAGCCCGGAATGTCAGGACCCTGACGAAGACAAGCTCCTGAACGGCTACGATGCTACGCTACCGCTTCGCCATCATCGACGGTTCCTGTTAGCTGTCATTACCTGGACTGTTAAATTAACTTAATCCGCATCTTAATGATGCTGTCTTTGTAATAAGAATCATTAGCGTGGTCTTGTCCTTGTGTTATAAAAGGGCAAGAGTGGGAGGTTGGGAGGCACGCTATGGAACCCTAAACATATTTTGTTATATGTCTCTACTTTTATCACTGTTCTTCCTTTTATTCGGCGAGTTATCAGAGCTTCGTGCTCGTTCTCTTCCTCCCCAGCTCTCGCCGGCAGTCAGCGCCGCCAAGGCCTGACACGGTGGTATCAGAGCCGTCGGCCCCGAGCGCCGCGGTTCCCTCCCTTCCCAAACCCCATCTCCCCAACTTACCCAAACCCACCCACCCAATTCCGCCGAATTCCCCACCAAATTTCCCCACCCAAAATTCTCGATTTCTTCTTCGAGGTTGCCGGATCAGTCTCGATCTGGTCGTAAAATCCCTCTGCGCCGCGCCTTGTACACCACCATGGCTGCGGGACGACGGTCAAGATCTGCGTCGCGAGAACGCGCCGCCGCGGCGGGCAAGGACGTCGAGGTAACCGCCGCAGAAGTCCAGCAACCTGCGGAGTATCAAGATCCGTTCGGCGTGGGCGGCGAGGACGACGTGGACGATCGCGAGCTGGAGGCGCGCATCCAGGAGAACATCCCACGCACCATCATGAACATCGGCCCCGCCTTGATCTGCACCAAACGGAAACGGCTTCGGCCCTCTACGGCATACAAGGTGACATTGCCAAACTGACCTCTATCATGGCGAATATGTCTTCATCCTTAGCCAGGCAGAAACCGGATCATCCACTAGAACCACCAAAAGTTTCTCGCTTTGCCACTCCGCCGCCACTGCAAAACACTCACCTTTCACCTATTACTGAGCAAGACACACCCAATTCCACCAAAAACACCAACCAAACACCCCCACCCTATCCACCCCAGTTCGGCAATTTACGCCCAGACCAATTACCCATGCCTCCATCTCCAACCTACATCCCTGAAACCAGTTCCCGCAACTTTCCTCAACACACCACTTCCATAGCAGCTCCTATCGTTTCCATTCCCCACATAACTCAGCTTACAACCCCACAAACCCAGCCACAATTTTACCAATCCCCACCCACACCTCCCCAACAACCTACTCCACACAAACCACCACAAGCCGACAATTCTCCACATTTTCATCATAACACATCCTATGAGCCGCACATACGTGTGCCACATGTAGAGATTCCCCTGTTCCATGGTGTCAACCCAAGAGCTTGGTCCTTAGAGTGTGAGGACCTGTTTAACCTCGTCAACCTACCTGAAGATAACAGAGTGCAGTGGGGCATTGCTCATATACGAGGACAGGCCAAAACGTGGTTAAGCAGCTTGGGTATGAACCTGCAGCACATCAGCTGGCAGGAGTTAACTAGAATCTTGATAGAAAGGTTCCCAGACACCAACACTGTTGATCCTATGGAACAGCTGCAAACATTGAAGCAACAACAACAGTCAACAGTTACATAGACTCTTATGAAAACTGGATGACCTTGATGAGGAGGGAGAAATCGTACTTGTTACAGGATTTCTTTGTGACAGATTCATTAGTGGTCTCAAAGAAGGCATTCGACACACAGTCCTCTGTCAAAAGCCCACAACCCTCACTTCAGCATACTGGTATGCTCGACAGTACGAGAAGGCTTACCTGGCCAACACCAAACGCCCAGCTACCACAGTGGTTCCTCAGAGAGCAAACAACCAGATGGCTCCAAGACCAGCTGCTGCTCGCGATAACAGACCTCGAAACAGAGAACCTCGAAAGTGTTGGTATTGTCCGGAGAATTGGGCAATTGGCCACAAATGTCAACAACTCCAAAACTTCCTGAACATGATGAAATGCAAGGACATTACATGGAAGAGGAACAAGCTGAAGAAGCAATAGTACAGCATCAAGTTCCAATTGAGGTACATCCCCAACAGCTTCCAGTACCAAATCCAGTACAAGCTGTCCTTCCTGCTGCAGTTCCACCTGAGGCTCCTGATCATTGCAACTCGATGAGTATATCAGCAGCAGCATATAATGGGTGTCCAACAAATGAGACACTATCCTTCCTCTTCAACTTTCAAAAATCACAAGCCCTGGCTTTGGCAGATACAGGCAGCACCAATACCTTTATGGACTATAAATTTGCTGTCAAAAACAATATTGAGCTGTCAAGTGCCCCTCCAAGGACAGTCACAGTTGCAGGTGGTGGCACACTGAAATCTTCAGCAATTGCACACAATTGCTCCTTCTCCATTCAGGGCCTTAAATTCACAGGTGACTTTCGGATACTTGAGTTACAAGGCGCTGATATCATCCTGGGAGTAAACTGGTTCAAACAGCACAATCCAGTTACATTCGATTTCATAAACAGACAATGACCTTGGCAGTCAAGGGATGCATGAAAACTCTCAGTGATCATTTGTTCCCAAAAGAGAAATTCTTGATATCTTCAGATGACTGCAGTCAGCTAATTTCACAAGGGGCTCAGGGTATATGTTGTTTGCAGCAGAGGAAGAACCATCTCAGGATAGCACAGACCAAGACAAGGGTTTACAGGCTGAACTTCCTGATGAGATCAGCGAGCTCCTCCATCAGTTTCAAGACATATTTCAAGCTCCAACAGGATTGCCACCTGCTAAGGATTGTGATCACCACATTCCTTTAATTCCAGATGCAAAGCCTCCAAACATAAGGCCATATAGAATGTCCCACAGCCAGAAGAATGCAGTGGAGCTGTTAATAAAGGAAATGCTCAAAAATGGTGAAATCCGTCCAAGCCACAGTCCTTTTTCATCACCAGTTATATTAGTCCGCAAGAAGGACAAATCATGGAGATTGTGTGTTGATTTCGTGGGCTGAATGAGTTGACAATCAAAAATAAATTCCCAATTCCAGTCATTGAGGACCTCCTAGATGAGTTACATGGTTCCATTGTCTTTTCAAAATTCGATTTACGATCAGGATATCATCAGATTCGAATGAAAGAAGAAGACATTCACAAGACTGCATTCTCAACTCATTTAGGGCATTATGAATAGTGGTGATGCCTTTTGGCCTTTGCAATGCTCCAGCAACTTTCCAGGAGTTGATGAACAACCTGTTTGCTCCATTCTTGCGCAAGTTAGTCTTGGTCTTCTTCGACGACATATTGGTTTATAGCAAATCAGTGGCTGAACACAAACAGCATCTGTTACAGGTCATGACTGTATTCAGAAACAACTCCTTGAAAGCAAAAATGTCTAAGTGCCAATTCATGCAAAACATGTGGAATACTTGGGGCATATCATCTCGGGTGATGGAGTTAGAACTGACCCAAAGAAGATTGCAGCAATCAGTCAGTGGAAGGCACCTGATAATATCACAAAGCTCAGAAGAATCTTGGGAATGACAGGGTATTACAGAAGGTTTATCGAGAACTATGCCACAATCTGTCAACCTCTGTATGCAATGCTCAAAAAGGATTCCTTCCACTGGGGACCAGAACAAGATGCAGCTTTTGCTCAACTCAAGCATGTAATGGCAAACCCTCCTCTTCTAGGCTTGCCAGACTTTTCTGTTCCCTTCACACTTGAGACTGATGCTTGTGCATCTGGATTGGGAGCTGTGCTTATGCAGAAAGGCAAACCACTTGCTTATTACAGCAAGAACTTGGGTCCCAATAACAGTGCTCGCTCCATATATGAAAAAGAAGCCATGGCTATCTTGGAAGCCCTAAAGAAATGGCGCCATTATTTCCTAGGCAATATGCTCCTGATCAAAACAGACCAAAGCAGCCTAAAGTACCTAGCAAGCCAAAGGCTAATAGAAGGTATCCAACACAAGCTGATGCTCAAGCTCCTAGAATTCGACTACAAGATCGAATATAAGAAGGGAGTGGAAAATAAGGTGGCAGATGCACTGTCTCGCAGAGATACTGATCCAGCTCAAGACAAGGAAGATAATGGTGAATGCATGTCTGTATCAGTCGCAATACCAGCCTGGACCTTGGATGTGAAAGCATCTTATGCCGAGGATGACCACTGTATTCAGTTGCTGCAAAAGTTAGCTGTACAGAATTCTGCTCAACCACCTTTCACATTGCAAGCTGGCATTCTGCGTTACAAAGGACGAATTTATATTGGAAGTCCACTGATTTACAAGAGAAGATTTCCAATCCTTCCATTCTTCTATCTTTGGAGGTCATTCCGGGAATAGAGTGACTTATCATCGAATCAAACAACTCTTTTATTGGCCAGGTCTCAGAAGTACACTGAAAACAAGGTTTCTCAGTGCCCTGTTTGCCAGATTTCCAAGACTGAAAAGGTCAAGTACCCAGGACTGCTAGCTCCCTTGCCTATTCCTATTAGCAAATGGTCTGAAATCAGCATGGATTTCGTGGAGGGATTGCCTAAAGCCAAAGGAAAGGATGTTATCCTGGTAATTGTCGATCGGTTAACAAAGTATGCACACTTTATACCCTCTCACACCCATACACTGTCCAGTCAGTCGCCAAACTTGTCATGGACACTGTGATCAAGCTACATGGGCCACCAGCAGTCATTGTAAGCGATAGGGACAGGATCTTTACTAGCAAACTTTGGCATGAAATATTTTCTGCTCTCAAAGTGTCTTTACACTTCTCCACTGCCTACCATCCCGAATCAGATGGTCAAACTGAGAGAGTAAACCAATGTGTCGAGCAGTATCTCCGCTGCATGACTTTTGCAGCTCCCAAACAATGGGTGGATTGGTTGCCTGCTGCGGAATGGTGGTACAATGTTCATACCACTCCAGCATCAAAATGTCACCCTTCCAGGCTCTTTATGAGTATCCCCCACCAATGTTGTCACAGCTAATTGCTCAGCAGGATATAACTCAAGAAGGTCAGCAAACACTAGCAGAATACAACAGTATGACTGATGTCTTGCAACATAACCTAGCTGTTGCTCAGAAAGCAATGAAAACTCATGCTGACAAGAAAAGGACAGCAAGGTCTTTCAAGTTGGGAGACATGGTCTATTTGAAAATGCAGCCACACAGGGAGCATGCCCTTGGCAGTGGAAATCCTCTGAAACTGTGCTCAAAATGGTATGGGCCTTTCAAGATAATGCAGGAAGTGGGCAAACGTGCATACAAACTGCAACTCCCTTCTGGTACTCTGCTACATGACGTATTCCATGTGAACCAGCTAAAGCAACATCTGGGAGTTCATGCCGTTCCGAACCCTAAATTGCCACTGGTGACTGAAACTGGTAAGATCAAAATGTATCCTCTTGCTGTGCTAAATCGACGCCAGATACCTCATTTTGCAGGTGACTTCGATGTTGCAGTTCCACAATGGTTGATCCATTGGGATACCATGACGGAAGAGGAAGCCACCTGGGAAGATGCAGAGTTCGTGACCAAGACTTTTCCAGAGTTCAAGCCATGATGTCTTGAGTCGGGGAGGGAGTATTGTCAGGACCCTGACGAAGACAAGCTCCTGAACGGCTACGATGCTACGCTACCGCTTCGCCATCATCGACGGTTCCTGTTAGCTGTCATTACCTAGACTGTTAAATTCACTTAATCCGCATCTTAATGATGCTGTCTTTGTAATAAGAATCATTAGCGTGGTCTTGTCCTTGTGTTATAAAAGGGCAAGAGTGGGAGGTTGGGAGGCACGCTATGGAACCCTAAACATATTTTGTTATCTGTCTCTACTTTTATCACTGTTCTTCCTTTTATTCGGCGAGTTATCAGAGCTTCGTGCTCGTTCTCTTCCTCCCCAGCTCTCGCCGGCAGTCAGCGCCGCCAAGGCCTGACACGGAAGCAGCAGTCCGGCCTGCTGCCCCTGCCCGCAGTCATCCCCGACGGTCAGAGCCCTTCAAACCGTTCTCCTCCGCCGCGGCCGCTGGCCTTCCCTGCGTCGCCTCTGCGTGACTGTCGGCCGGCGCCGCCGAGTGCTGCGGCTCTGCCTCCTCTCTTCTCAGAAGTCAGAACTCAGAACTCAGAACTGTGCTGCTCGGTTAGGCTAGGTAATGTTAGGCACCAAGTCCTGACGGACAACACGCACCAACTACCTCCAGATACGCCTCTTAATTCCTCACGAATTCAGTACAAGATTCACCAATTCAGAGAGAGGAGGTGAGGAAATAGAGGAATTCGGGATAGGAGAGCAAAGCAGGAGGAAGGATTCAGAGTTCTTCGTTTACACGTTGGCTAAACAGCAACGAAACCTTCGTGCTCTACCGCATAAGAAGACAATGAAGTACTCCTCTGTGAAGATGCTTCACGCTGCGCTCTGCTGCCGTAGGATCAACTCGTCCAATCTGGGCCGTTGAAGCGATCCGTCTGGCGACGTGCTCTCCTGGACGGCTGGACCTGTATATCTCCAAAGCTTCAGGCACCGGACAGAACTTGAGATGCTCCTCTTCCAGTTGCCGGCGTACTCGACGGCTCGGCCTTGATGCAGATGATGCAGGGTCCGTGACAGGTAATTTCGTGATTTTCTTTTTCAGTACTTCTGTTCATCTGTAAATTACAGTTCGAACTCAGATCTAACAATTGTTTGTTACTCCAAAGGTACAAAAGCCCAACAAGAGAACTAGCTGACGCGGATAAAAAAAAGGCCACCAGGCAGCGTCGGCCGTTCGTCCTCCTCGTCTTGGCTAACTCGCCCCGTTCTCAAACCCTTCCCCGCGCGCGCCGCCGTCCACCCAGGCACCAAGGACCCGTGCGCCGCTCCGCCGGCCGCTGGTACCTTCGTCGCCCCGCCGCCTCTGCCCGCCTAAAGCCCTAGAGGCCCTCGCGCGGTGAGCCGCCGCCCCGTGTTATGGCGCGGCTGCCGACTCCACCAGCCTTCACCCCGGTCAAGAAAGAGCCCGACGCCGACACCACACTCGCCCCGCTCGCGCGCGCCACTCGCTCAGCCACAAGAAGCCCCGCCGGGACGACCGCCTACCCCTCCCGGTAACCCCAACCCAGCCGCTTCTCACGACCCACACTACTCCGAGAGCCGATTCCTCCTTCGCCATCAAGCGATGGAGGGATCTGGGCCTAACGCCGGAGACCGTGCCCACCTCCATAAAGCGCGAGCCCGACGCCCACGACGACGCCGAGTATGCGGGAGGGAAAACATTGGGCACACCACCACGCAAGAAGCGTCGCGTTCACTGCCTGCCGGAGACCCCATGCCAGCAGCCCCTCTTCACGCCCCAAACCACCCCTCCGGGCATTTCAAGGGCGGTGGACAAGTGCATCAGCGAGCTGCCCGGCCCGACGCCCACGACCGCCTCCGTCGTCAAGCGTGAGCCAGGCACAGACGCCAGCAAGGATGTGGGAGGGAAATCGGCCGAGAGACGGCGGCGGCGACCATACCCCCACGCGAGGCCCACGGCGGCGGAAACCCCCACCTCGTGGCTCAACCGCGGCCGCCTTGGCCGGCTCCTCCACGACCTATCTCGCACGCACCGATGGAAAGACGCCGCCGGGGTCTTCGCCGCGCTCCAACCTGGCATCCTGCACCCCGACTCCTTCGAGGAGGCCCGCAGCATTTTCATGGTAAGCAGAAACAACATGCCAGGTGTAATTCTTATTATAGCAGCTCGTGGGTTTTGGTAGTGTTGGTGATGAAGGCGAGTTGCTCGGTTGCAGGCTGGGTTGGATGCCCATAGGCAGATTGCTGAGAACGATGGCGTGATGCTGGGTGGCAAGAGCCGCTACGCCTTGAGGACGAAGAAGATTTTTGATGTCTGGATACGGCGCCTAGTTTGGTTGCCTACTTGTGCAAAAGTAAGTTCCTAATTTGTTGTCAATACAACTTTAATTAGTTAACTGGTTGATTCTTGTGCATACCATGACTGAAACTGGAGATACAACAAGATCTTAACAAACACCTGAAACGAATACCATGGCTTGGTATAATCAGTATCACCACCAATACGTAGCATTTAAAGCCTATTTGGATAATAAAATGTTTACTAAAGCAGGTATTATTGAAGCCCTTCTGTCATATGTGCGCTGCCCTGTAGTCCGCACAACTGTGAGCTCTGCCTTCTGGTGCACCTTTCTTTTGCTGCTACCCGAACTGTTTGCAGTTGCCCAACACCTCCGGAATCTTTGTTAAAACCATCAGTGGTCATTTAGTAGAACAACATGAACTTAGGGGGATATGTAAAGATCGAACCAGGAAAAGGAATCAAGGTGTATTGTAGTGATCCTATTTAGGTTCTTCAAAATTATATTATGTTTTCTATTTTCCTATGCTTTTACTATAAAGTTATGTACCTATTACCTACGTTTTTCTTATTATTGTGTTATTTATTATTCACACGGCTCTTAATGGATATTGAATTCACATATGGAGTTTTGTGCATGTGTGTTTTTATCCCATTGTGGTTTGGTAGTATTGTATTTGTAGGTTGGTTGTAATTTAAATCTCAGTGTGTCACGTCTAAAATTGGATATGGTGGATCGAAAACATTAAATCATAACATCATATGGGTATTTGGTTCTACATCACTTGAACACTAAGGTCATGGCATTAGCTGAATAATAAGATCATGCTGTATGTGATAATCTTCAGTTATAATTGTGTGCTGATCTCTATATTATGTCTGATCTAATCTTTTTTACGATGTTTTATTTGATATAAAATGAGGGCAGGCCTTGGTGCAGTGGTGGTCCTCCCCACTTGTGCCAAGAGGTCCTGGGTTCGAACCAGCCTCCCTGCACTGCACTTTGCAGGGTTAAGACTAGGTTCCTATAATCCCTCCCCATACCCCACCTTGTGTGGGAGCCTCTATGCACTGGGTCTCTCCTTTTTTATTTGATATAAAATCATGGTGCTCCTTTGTATTGCTTAACTCTGTTCATTGGTTGACAGAAATACTTGGTTAAGCTCGAACAGGCGCTATTTTATCTTACACAAGGCGACGTCCACAACGCATACAATTCAACAAGAGCGTGAGTTATCTGCACTCTGTCAATGTTTACTTTTGTCGTGTCTTATACGCACTTTGACACGTCGTTTTCTGGAGAATACCTTGATCTGTAAACAATTTATAGGCCTAATTTACTTGCTTCTTTAATAAAAACCAAATATCAGCATATCAGGTTAAATCCAGAGAAATTGCTGTTTCCACTTGTTATCAGGCACGAAAAGGACTTGATTATCTAGGAGGAACTAGGAAAATTTTCATTGAGAGTACAATCCATTTTAACCAGGTATTATTAATAGTGACAGGTTGAACCACTTTTTTTTGTGTCACTTAGAAGCAGATTTTGCACACACAATTCCACTTGAACCAAGTTTTAGCATTTGAAGTGGTTCTTACATGATGGCCCCACCCTCGAGGGTTACATTGCACTCACATTGACACATCACAGGCCAACTGGATGCATTTTTCACCAATACTATCCGACATGGCAGAGTTCAGCTAGCAACATTACAGAGGCTAGCTAGAAGCCCGTTGTCCAACGTGGCAGAGGCTAGCTGGACTGTCCTACATGGCAGAGCTAGGGTTAGCGGAGAGTTGCTGTCAGATGTTCGTTAGCCTCTGCCACATTTTACACATATTTTGAAAATGTACATCCCAGCGTGTCTGCGACATGTCAAGCAATGAGTGACTTGTGCATCTCCTTGACATGTGTGGCCATCACGTTAGAGCTACTTCAGTTGCTAAAATGCTGTTCAGAGTGGAATCATTTTGTGCAAAATCTGGTTGAAAGCGTCACCAAAAATAAATGTGGTTCAACCTGTCACTACATCACATGTACCTGGCTCAGTGTGGAATTTACTCTTTCATTAGTAGAAGAAATAGGTACCCAGATTTAAGTTGAAGAGGATTCTAACATGAGTTGTGTTGAAAGATGTGGTGTCGTAATTCTGGTAACTAAAATACTTTGCCAGCCTTGAAGCTTTTGGATAAGTTTTGTCAGTTGTTGTTTTAAAATTTTCTGTTCCACAAAAATGTCTTCTTAGTACCGAGATAAAGAACTGAAAGCTTCTATTTTTTCAGCCTTATTGCTAAGGATGGACTGCAGATGGAACCAACTCTAAACCTGATACATGGCTTGATATCATATGATAGATGGTACTCTGGCTTGCCCAGCGATATGCAACTTGAGGAATTAGATGTTTACAACGAAGCATGCACAACTTCTACAGGGTCTAATGGCAATGGAGAAAGTGGTCTCCAGGATAGCTCAGACAACAGCATTGATGTTGATGAAGCCAGTTTTCATCCTTGCTCTTCAGAAAGCTCTATCAATAATGGGAATGTAGACAAAAAGCAGAAGATTTTCAAGAAATATGTTCATGTTTATCCTGTTAAGGAAAATGATTCAGTTGGTTCAGAAGTGAAAGAAGTGGGTCATACAGATTTCCGAAGCGTATTTTTTAATACCTCCGATGTCCCTACCTGTGGTTAGTGACATTCCATGTACTTCTTCAAGATGTTCATCTGATTTTTTTGTTCCGCTGAGCGCCAAGTATACTATGGTCGTTTTAAGAGTTCTAGGGCATCTATAGAAAAATGGCACTGAGTGGTTACGTTACTAGAACCATGCTTTTTAAGGCGGTAAGGCGTTCTACCCCCTCTCTGATGCCTAAGCGTGCGCCTAAGCGCCTAAAGCAGGCAAATTTCCAAGAAACATTATAAATAAACACTGGTTTCGTGTGATATACTATCTAATACATTTCGTCCTTCTATCGACATCAGCATGCAATACTGCAACCAGGTGTCACCTTCATTTACTTTTATCTTACATCTGGACCTGAAATATGAATTTGTGATATGAATTTCCAAAGAGGGCTGAACAAGTGAAGAGAAAAATATTTAAGAGTCCATAGGTATGTAAACAATGCTTGACAACTCAAGGCTTGTTACCTCTTTCTCTTTCTGCATGTGGCAATTCAGAGTCAGCTTTGGCGAAGGTGCTGGATCTATTGTATAGATGCATCATATTTTGTGATCGAATCGATTCTTTATCCTTGCTAGCAATATATTGCATGTAATTTTTAGCATCATGACCGTCCCTCATCAGATCAACTAGCCTCATTAATCCGAGCAACAATTAGCCCATCACATCTCTTCTGTTACTTTTATGATCTCGATCAAGCTTATTTTATAGCTCCAGATAATCATGTATTAACATATTACACGATTATGTACTTGAAGGATTGGAAAAAAGCTTGTTGCCGTTACGTCTAAAGCATGCTGTCGGGACTTCAAATGATAGCTTTGATTCATACTGGAAGTACAAGTCAATACCTAATCAATTCTACGAGGATGCAGAAAGATGTCTAAGAGTGGCTCTTCATTCATCACCACCAGTAATGCCAGCCTTGTTACCATTGATACAGGTACCTGTTTTGCTTATAGCCATACGATTTCTTGCATAGGTTTTATTTTCATCTGCTTTGACCTTTTTTTGGCTACCTTTATTATGATGCAGATTCTCCTGCTTGGTGATAAACTGAAAGATGCACTTTGTGAACTTGAGAAGGTCTGCCACAGTTCAACTGTGGCGCTTCCTTTCAGGTTGTTAAGGCATCATGTTATTGGTTATCGTGTAAAGAATCTGTTATCTTACATCTCATCTCTCATTTGATATTACTATATCATCTTTCGACTATCGTAGTTTTTGTTATTTGGTCCGTGTCCATATTGAGATAGCTGCATTTGCTAAGTTCAGTTTTTTAATGCAGATTGCGAGGTAGACTGGTGGAGTATTATGACCAATACCAAGTATCGACTATTTCTTGTTGCTATGAGGAGGCTTTGCGGAGAGATCCTACATGCAGCTACTCCGTTAAGAAGCTAATTGAAATGCACAGAAAAGGTTTTGTCTAAAGACATTTCTCCCAAAGTGTTCTACTATTTAATCGCTGTTTTAGTTCAGTAGTTGATTTTATTCTACTTTGATATTGGTGCTGCTACTTGCGTTCTAGCAAAAAGAAATATTGGTATTGCTACTTGCCTAACAGAATGGGAATGAACTGTTTGAAAGTGCAAATTTCCCTCAAACTAGGCTGTTTGTCAAGGGGATAAAATAATTAGATGGACTGTTTAGGAAAGAAAAGAAAATGTCATGTCGTGTATTACTACTCGACAATACCTACCTCCAACGATGCTGAAACCTGTTGTATTAGGAATTATTGTGGCTTATGTTGAGGCGGTTGCTTGGACTCGTTTCGACAATTGAAAGGCTGCAAGGGTTTAGAAGTTTAAGGGTGTTCTTTGGCATACATTTGACTGTACATACTACTATTGACTGATATACTACATTTACTCACCCTCTATTGTGGCACTAAATGGGTTGGAAAAATGCAAATGGTGTAAATATGCTCTTGATTTCGTCAATGGACAAGCATTGTGTAACTACAACCCTAAAGAAAATGTCAGATACTACAAAAGGGTGGAAATATTGTTTATATACAGGATGCAAGGTTTTTCTGGTTACTAAACCGAGGCATTCTTGGTTGTTGTGTGCCGAGTGTTCTATTCTCAACCAACCAATACAGTTTTTACTGATACTGGTCATTTTATCAGTATTAAGTGAAAAGTCATTCCACTGCTACTAGGAAAAGTGGTTTTACTGGCTTTTTTCTGGTCGTGCTATTTGGCATGCATTTGACTGTTCATACTACTATTGACTGATATACTACAACTACTCACCCTCTATTGTGGCACTAAATGGGTTGGAAAAAATGCAAATGGTGTAAATATGCTCTTGATTTCGTCAATGGACAAGCATTGTGTAACTACAACCCCGAAGAAAATGTCAGATACTACAAAAGGGTGGAAGTATTGTTTATATACAGGATGCAAGGTTTTTCTGGTTTACTAAACCGAGGCATTCTTGGTTGTTGTGTGCCGAGTGTTCTATTCTCAACCAACCAATACAGTTTTTACTGATACTGGTCATTTTATTAGTATTAAGTGAAAAGTCATTCCACTGCTACTAGGAAAAGTGGTTTTACTGGTTTCTAAAGTTTATTACACTGCTTGTCTATGCAAACTTCGGAAATGTAACGTTTTGATTATTTTGCTATTGGTAATTGGCGTCATAGCCTAATCGGTGGTGCTTATGTTTCCTTTACCTGTTATTGGTTCCCCCAGGATATTACAATACCGTCCGTCTACTTGAGGCGATAGCTTTGCATCTAGATTCTGTGAATGGGAAGCCTTTCATCTGGGAGGAGCTTGTGTCATGCTTCCTTCGGCTTTTTTCTGGTCGTGCTACTGAACACGAGGATCGTATTTCATGTAATGCTGAACGAGACGCAGCAATTAATGCTTTCAGTAGTCTTTCTTCGGTTTTCTCTGAGCAACATACAAGGAAATCATGGAAGCTCCGATGCAAATGGTGGATGAACCATCATTTCAGCCAAAACAGCTATATGTCGGAAAG
The DNA here is from genome assembly GCA_947311845.1 of Poa pratensis. Lineage (NCBI taxonomy): Eukaryota > Viridiplantae > Streptophyta > Magnoliopsida > Poales > Poaceae > Poa > Poa pratensis. The sequence continues at coordinate 469,743 of CAMZMU010000014.1, forward strand.
CGTGGAAGGTAACTGCTTGTCGTCCCCGAATTCAGTCATTTTCTGTAATGATTCACATGGTGCTCCCTTCATTTGAGCAAGTCTGTCAGATAGTAGTAGTAAATAAATGCCACCAACATGACATTTACTTAGTGCAGTCTCTATTCTATACCGTCTTATATTTTGCATTTACACACCCAGTTTTGTTGGCAGTCCAAGTTAATCTGAAAAGCGACAAATTTCTGTATAAAGTAGATCCTGGCCCTATTTGCAACAGATTCATGTTGTGATCACAGATACTGATGTTTTCCGTGTGCTTGCAGGTGATTGCAAGCTCCTCTCTTCCAAGGCAGCCTGCGCTTCTCACTTGTTTGGGCCTGGATTCCAGTACGTCAAAGCGGTCGAGAGCTATCTTTCCAAGCAAGAAGACAAGGACGAGTTTGGGTTCTTGTCCAGGAACATGGAGAATTCTGTCAAATTATTGCCTAGTCTGGAGAAACTGGCGTGACGCCTCGGTTTTAGTTTAATCGGACCTTTTTGCTGGGTGTGTAGCATAGTTCATGCTGTTGTATCTTATAGGTGCAATTTTGGTAGTACTTTACTAACTAGTGTCCCTCGATACGACGTTGATTTTTGTAAAACTGGAGATGAACAGCGTTGAATCTCAATATATATTGTGCAGTGCGGTTGTGAGACATTAGGCTCAACAGTTTTTGCTGCTGGTAGGCCATATGATAAACAATTATGGTGTACGCCTTGCCCTGTTTGGATAATTATCAATCTTACTCTTACTCGTGTGCCGTAGATAGTCTTTTCGTTTGATCAAAAAAGGAAAGCTGGTGTAACATGCTTTAACCACAGGACAGCCAAAAAACAGATCCAGGGCGTACTGACCACTGAGTGTAAAACTATTCGAGAGGATTCACTGTAATTCTGCTGCAGGTATGCAAAGACAAGAGTCAGCTAACCGTGATCGCCGAAACTTAACAACCAGCAGACCAACGGGGTTTCTAACTTGAACCAACAACATTATCAGTGTAGCTCATTTACTGGAACTCTGTACCAACCTGCCGATCCTGCCAATGTACATCAACTCAGTGCGTTTTCTCTAGTTAGTTCGAAGACGTCTGTGCCGCCTCTGCAGCTCCCTCGGCAACTGAATTGTGCACTTTCTCCATTTCAACCGTGCGCTTGTGCCGAGTCAAGGAAAGCATCAGCGTACACACACGGACACGGAGGAAGAGGGAGCAGAAGCATATACCCCAGAGCACAAATGTAGTGAAGTTGGTAAAAAGGAGCAGAAGCATATACCCCAGAGCACAAATGTAGTGAAGTTGGTAAAAAGGATATCCCCCAACCTCCTGTAACCACTTCGTCTCTTCCATCACAGCCTCTCTTAGAGTTCTCTTTGCTCGGACATCTGTCGTTTTCCTCACAGAGCTGAAAAACAAGGCAACAACAATCATTACTGAAAGAGTTATTATAATTCATATACATATAGCTTGGAACTAGTTCCCTCTGCTCTGTGCAGCAGCAGCAGCACCGGTACCTGCACATCAACCACAATCTTCGGAATCTCTTTGGTCCTAGTGTTTTTTATCGTACAAAGTGTTGGCATAATCTTGTGCTCCCCAAAATATCTAGCAAATTTTGCTTAGTAGCTAAGATAGTAGAGCTAAAATCAGATTTGAACTCAGCTATGTGTGAGCTGTAACCTAGTCATCTCTAGCTAAGAGTTGAGCTGTAAAAGCTAGATCAGTCACTGTAGCAGGTCGGCCACTGTAGCAGGTCGGTCACTGTAGCACCAACCTTGAATCGTCTATATAAGGAGAGAGCTTGGGTGTGGAGAGAGCCCGTGAGATGTAGTCTCCGTCAGGACCGTGGTGTGTGCACGGCCGACAGGAGAGCTCCCTGGGTTGTACTACGTGTGTGCGTGTGTACCTCTATGTATATGTTTGAGTAGTTGTGAGAAATAAAACCAAGAGAGAGCAAGAGAATATAGCACGAGTTGTGTGTGTGCTGAAAGCCTCTGTGAGCTTCTCTTGTGTCCGTGTGTGTGCGTAAGTCTTCTCCGACCTTGGGCCAGAGCCAACAATTGGTATCAGAGCCTCGTTCGTCGAGGTCCGAGTCTCCGTCATCGTCCAGCTGCGTCACGAGCGAAGGAGAAGATGTGCTGCCCGGTAAGTTGTGCCATCGGCGGCAAGGAGGTGATGGCCAAATCGTGAGGCCATTACCGGGAGGAGTTCATCGTCCATGTCCGAGTCGTCGACAAGGTGCGTCATCGACGGCAACATGGAAGTGTATCACCGGCGAGTTGCGGCACCGGTGATGAACATGTGCGAGTCGTCAACAAGGTGCGTCATCAGCGACAACATGGAGGCGAGTCACCAGCGAGTCGTGGCACCGGTGAAGATCAAGTTGTGTCCGTGGCGGTGGCGACCGGCGTATGTGAGCGCCAGGTTGTGCCTGTGACGGTGGTGACCGGAGTGTGTGCGCCAGGTTGAGTCCGTGGCCGCTAGGCTTCACAAGTGAGACGGGCCAGGTCGAGTCCGTAGCAGTGGCGACCGACGTGTGAGCGCCAGGTCGAGTCTGTGGCGGGTACGTGCGTCAGTGCGGCGTGGTGTTTGTGCGCCAGAATAATCCGGAGCATCAAGATTAGGGGGTGATTGTTGGCATAATCTTGTGCTCCCCAAAATATCTAGCGAATTTTGCTTAGTAGCTAAGATAGTAGAGCTAAAATCAGATTTAAACTCAGCCATGTGTGAGCTGTAACCTAGTCATCTCTAGCTAAGAGTTGAACTGTAAAAGCTAGGTCAGTCACTGTAGCAGGTCGGCCACTGTAGCAAGTCGGTCACTGTAGCACCGACCTTGAATCGTCTATATAAGGAGAGAGCTTGGGTGTGGAGAGAGCCCGTGAGATGTAGTCTCCGTCAGGACCGTGGTGTGTGCCCGGCCGGCAGGAGAGCTCCCTGGGTTGTACTACGTGTGTGCGTGTGTACCTCCATGTATATGTTTGAGTAGTTGTGAGAAATAAAACCAAGAGAGAGCAAGAGAATATAGCACGAGTTGTGTGTGTGCTGAAAGTCTCTGTGAGCTTCTCTTGTGTCCGTGTGTGTGCGTAAGTCTTCTCCGACCTTGGGCCAGAGCCAACAATTGGTATCAGAGCCTCATTCGTCGAGGTCCAAGTCTCCGTCATCGTCCAGCTGCGTCACGAGCGAAGGAGAAGATGTGCTGCCCGGTAAGTTGTGCCACCGGCGGCAAGGAGGTGATGGCCAAATCGTGAGGCCATTACCGGGAGGAGTTCATCGTCCATGTCCGAGTCGTCGACGAGGTGCGTCATCGACGACAACATGGAAGTGTATCACCGGCGAGTTGCGGCACCGGTCATGAACATGTGCGAGTCGTCAACAAGGTGCGTCATCAGCGACAACATGGAGGCGAGTCACCAGCGAGTCGTGGCACCGGTGAAGATCAAGTTGTGTCCGTGGCGGTGGCGACCGGCGTATGTGAGCGCCAGGTTGTGCCTGTGGCGGTGGCGACCGGAGTGTGTGCGCCAGGTTGAGTCCGTGGCCGCTAGGCTTCACAAGTGAGACGGGCCAGGTCGAGTCCGTAGCAGTGGCGACCGACGTGTGAGCGCCAGGTCGAGTCTGTGGCGGGTACGTGCGTCAGTGTGGCGTGGTGTTTGTGTGCCCGAATAATCCGGAGCATCAAGATTAGGGGATGATTGTTGGCATAATCTTGTGCTCCCCAAAATATCTAGCGAATTTTGCTTAGTAGCTAAGATAGTAGAGCTAAATCAGATTTGAACTCAGCCATGTGTGAGCTGTAACCTAGTCATCTCTAGCTAAGAGTTGAACTGTAAAAGCTAGGTCAGTCACTGTAGCAGGTCGGCCACTGTAGCAGGTCGGTCACTGTAGCACCGACCTTGAATCGTCTATATAAGGAGAGAGCTTGGGTGTGGAGAGAGCCCGTGAGATGTAGTCTCCGTCAGGACCGTGGTGTGTGCCCGGCCGGCAGGAGAGCTCCCTGGGTTGTACTACGTGTGTGCGTGTGTACCTCCATGTATATGTTTGAGTAGTTGTGAGAAATAAAACCAAGAGAGAGCAAGAGAATATAGCACGAGTTGTGTGTGTGCTGAAAGCCTCTGTGAGCTTCTCTTGTGTCCGTGTGTGTGCGTAAGTCTTCTCCGACCTTGGGCCAGAGCCAACACAAAGTGTCTTGAAAGAAATGTAGTAGAACAAGTTCTATGAACATAAGGAGACTAAGATATTTTTTGCACAATTCATGAATAACATCATCATCATCATCATCATCCTCGTTACTTTCATTATCTAAGAGGAGACAAATGCAGATTCATTTGTCTGGCACATTAGATCACAGCATGTAAAATTTTGTTTGGTGATATAAAGAGGGTTTTAGCTGTCACTCAGATATGTTGTGGTCGTCCACACAAGTTCTTTACCACTGATGCTCTCTGGAACAATAGTCAAGTGTTTCGGTATCACATCCATTAAATACTTCAGTAGTAACACTAGTTTTGGGGTTAGAATGGAGATAAACCTTTTTATGACCAAGCAGGTATTTTTGATACTCTTCTTCCAAGGCATGCATCTCAGCTTCCATGCTGTTCACCTTATCAGCCAGATCTGTCGACATACCTTCTGAGCCAGCAGTTTTATCCTTGTTGCTCACATTGTGACCTGTCAAGGTGAACATTTATGTCCAAAAGGAACAAAAAAACATCTCTACAGAGCAAAATACACTGATGGCAAATCATAAAAGCAAATGGGAGCAGTGTGATGCAACTCATGCCTTTACATATTGCAGAGAAACAGTTAACAAAATTGTCACAGAAGAACAAAGTATGCAGTAACTTGCATTTGAAAACGCAATTTAGGTTCACAAGTATATACACAAAACAGAATCAAAACATTTTGAAGCTTTTTTTATCTTCAATCACAAGTTTATATTATCACGGAGAAATACAATTAAAGAGTTATCAGCCAACACCTTATTATGTGCGATCTTAGTCTTCTATGCCACAACACACACACACCAGACTGACCCAACTAAAAATAGCAAGCTTTGGGTACAGACAATATTAATACTGAACATACAGAAGTAGAACATCCATAGTCTATTGCTAGAAAAGGAAATAAATAATTATGTATAAGCAATGAAACAGAAACAAAACGGAAGTTGCAAATTTACAGGAACCTTTTCTTAAGGGATTTCAGGAAAAGAAAGTTGCATTACTTACCATCTGTTGCCTTACCTTGATTACTGTCTGTTGCCTTCCCTTGCTTACCATCTGCTGACAGTTCAGAGCACTTCCCTGCTATTTCTACCGAAGGCATCTGTTGAAACTGCCTGCAAAGGAGGAATATAGTTTACCTCAAGATAATTAGAAAAGAACAAACTTTCGACATGAGTTTCAGCTTGGATGGTAAGCAAATACCAAATGTTCACAAACACGAAAAATTAGAGAGGTGATTCGGTTAGATTATTTCGAAGAATTAAAAATAACTTAGCAGTGTTCCTCTACACAAGTTGATTGCCACCTTTATATGGTTGTAAAGGATCTTATAATAATGTAACAAAGATTTAAAATTAGGAGGCGACGAAATATCACATTTCACATGCTTGCCCTTACTGCAAGTTTGTTTATTAAAGCATCTCCGCCGCTTTGTTCGTCATACATCACTGTAATTTTACAGATCGACACATATCCCCATTGGAGCCCTCGCTGTAGTTTGAACAGACATAAGTGCAGTACTATGCCAGCCAATGACTATAGTCGCAACTAAGAGATGCAGCAGCAGCAGCTACAGTTGACTGATTTCATATGCAGGAAACGACATGGAGTCGTGGCAGGCAAACAAGATTAGAGCACACACCTTATCCTTGCATTCATTTCAAGCATCTGGCTGATGAACTCGTCTCTGAAACAACGAACCCAGGCACATGTGGTATAATTCAGTTGCAACCAGAAATGTTATCCTACCGGGGCAGCACAACAGAAACAGCGCAATACAGAGAGTTCATCCTAACTCACCTCTCACAGGCATTCTTGCTCTTCAGGGCCATAACATCAAACACCACAGACAAAACATCAAACACACAGCAAGCACGTGTCAGATCAGATCAAAGCAGCAGGCTGGGACCGTAATATGCTGCGATTTTCGAGATTCCTGACCTTAAGCTGTTCCAGCTCTGAGCCCACCTTGGTGATCTTCTCCTGGAGCTGGGAGTTTGTCGCCTGCACGCACCAAAACACGCACGTGGAGCCAAAATCAGCAGCACCGAAAAACGGAGAGATGATTTCGCCGATTTGGGTGCGATGCGAGGGAGTAAGATGATCGACGAGAGACCGACCTGGAGCACCTGGGCCATCGTGGCGGCGATGGAGGCCTGCAGCCATCTCAGTTCCGTCTCGGCCCCCTCCCGCGCGCGCTTGGAGGCCTGGAGCTCCGCCGTGGCCGCGTCGTCGAGGCGCCGCTTCAGGCCGGACACCCCCGCTCTGCGATACCCAACGGAGACGTACGCGATTGGTTCAGCCATTCGATTCGAGAACGCACGCACGCACGCACGGGGAAACCCTAGGTACGGTACGGCTTAAGAAACGCGGTGGTGGTGCGGGCGGGGCGCTTACCGCCGTGGGACTTGGCGGCGGCGGTGAAGTCGCGGATGACGGACAGGCGCTGCTTCTGGGGCTCGCCGCCCGGCGCGGGCGCCGGTGCTTCCATGGAAGGGGGGAGAGAGAGGAGGGAGCGACGGCTGCGGGGCGTCCTTCTGGAAGGTTCTCGAGGGTTCGGGAGGGAGGGTTTAGAGGAGGCTGGTGCTCCCTGCCGCCACTGTACGGCAGGCTCGGTGGCGAGGTGTACAATTTTTGTTTTTTTAGACAGGCAAGGTGTACAACTGTAGGTGGGCTTTTTGCTCTGTGTGCCGCGGCTTATTGTATGGGCCTTCAAGCCCAGAACGGCCCATAACTCGAAACTTTCTGACTGCATAAGCTTAGGTCATTCTTTCTCTTCTCTCAAAAACAAAGGGAACGACTATGTGTAAGGCGCCTTACATTTGGCAAAAGTGTAGACACTATATGTGGCAAATGTGTACGCACGCGGTGAGAAGAAATAGCAAAATTGCTAATGTCATCCCAAAGTCATACGCACACGGAGCGAGCTAGAGAAATTGCCCTCTTTGCATGCATGCACAAAACTCCAAAAAAGCTGATGTCATCCCACATTAAATGTGAAACTCGAAAATTCAAAAAGTTTTGTAGTCCAAACCGTTTATCCGATTTAAAATTCGTTTTCACCGTTGCACTAGTCGCGACGAGATCTTCGAAACTAGATCCCATGTCGATATGTTCCGACGACTTTTTTTTTTGCCCGAAAGTTACCACCCCGTAACATAAAAGTTACCCGGACTGTAGTATGTAAGTTACCCACCATTCCAAGCAAATATGCATGCATGCTCTAAATGACAGAATTGATGACGTCATCCCGCATTAAATGCAAAATTTGAAAATTCAAAATGTTTTTTAGCCCAGTCCGTTTATCCGATTTAAGATCCGTTTTCACCGTTGGACTAGTCGCGACGAGATGTTCAAAACTAGATCCCATGTCGATATGTTTCGACGAAAAAAAAATTGACACAAAAGTTACCACCCCCGTAACATATAAGTTACCCTGGCTCGAATACGTAAGTTACCCACCATATTAACGATTAGTTTTCGGGTTGAAATAGAACTATTTCTTTTGTTGTTCTTTTAGATTATTACGAGTTTTGAAGTTTGCACACCTAGTTTTCATAACTGAATATCAATTTGAAATATCAATTTGAGATGGTAAATTTATCGTGCATAAGTATTAGGATGATGACTATCGAGTTCATACTGACAAACTGGTGGATAACTACATCATGAATACATGGATAACTTCATAAGTACTAAGTGGGTAGCTCCATCAGTATTGGGTAGGTAACTATTACCGGCAAAGTATGGTAACTACACTGATTTCGTGATGGATAACTTTATCAGTACTAGGTGAGTAACTATTACCGATAGATTAGGGGTAACAACATCGATTTCGTAGTTGATAACTATATCATGAACACATGATTAACTCTAGTAGTACTGGGTGGGTAACTTTATCAGTGATATGTTGATAACTTTATCAGTACAGAGTGAGTAACTCCATCAGTACTAGGTGGTAACTACTACCAAGAGGAGCATGATAAACATGAGTAACTTATATGAGTACTGGGTGGTAACTTTATCAGTATTGGGGTGATAACTATTATCGACAGAGTACGGTAACTAAATTGATTTTGTGGTGGATAACTACACCATGAAAGCATATGGGTGACTTTATCAGTACTGGATGGGTAACTCTATCAGTATTGGGTGGTAACTATTACAGAGAGAGTATGGTAAACATGGAGTATGATAACTATATCATGAACACATGGGTAACTCTATCGGTACATGGTGGATAACTTTATCAGTACAGGGTGGGTAACTATATCATAAACACATGGATAACTTTATCAGTACTAGGTGGGTAAACTCCATGGGTACTGGGTGGGTAACTCCATCCGTAATAGGTGGGTAACTTTATCAGTAACAGGTTGATAATTTTATCAGTACTTGGTGGATAAGTATTACCGAGTAGGGTAATTAAATCGATTTCGTGATAGATAACTATATCATGAACACATGGATAACTTTATCATTACATGGTGGATAACTATTACTAATAGAGTATGATAACCATATGAATTTCGTGGTGGATGACTATATCACTCCATCTTGTCTGTGGAACCGCGACGAAGAATTCCCCACCCAATTCCTCACCGAAATCCTATCTTGCACCAGACTGCCCACATTTGATTGTTCTTTTTTATTTTTCCGAGTTTTGAAGTTACCACCTAGTTTCATAAGTGAGTTATCACTTTGGGACGATAAAATGTATCGTGAACAAGTGGATAACTATACACTAAAACACCTGTGTAACTTCATAAGTAGTAGGGTGATAACTTTTTCGATTTCATGATGACAACTACACCCTAAAATAGATGAATAACTCTATCAGTATTGGGCGGGTAACTATTATTTAGAGGACATGATAATTATAATGATTTTATGTTGGATAACTTCATCACTACTGGGTGGTTAATTCTATCAGTACTGAGGTAACTTTTACCGTGCGATGATCGTAACTACATTAATTCCGTGGCGGATAACTATATCACAAACACATGGTAACTCCATCAGTACATGATCGCTAACTCCATCACTAGAGGGTCGGTAACTCCATCAATACTGGGTGGGTAACTCCATCAGTACATGATCGCTAACTCCATCACTAGAGGGTCGGTAACTCCATCAATACTGGGTGGGTAACTCCATCAATACTGGGTCGGTAACTCCATCAATACTGGGTTGGTAACTCTAATAGTGATGTGTTGATAACTCCATCACTACTAGGTTTGTAACTTTATCAGTACTAGATGAGTAACTATAATCAATAGATTAGGGTAACTAAATCGATTTCGTGGTGGATAACTATATCAACACATGGGTAACTCCAGCAGTACTGGGTGAGTAACTTTATCAGTGCTATGTCGGTAACTTTATCAATATGGAGTGGGTAAATCTATCAGTACTGGGTGGGTAACTCCATCGGTAATGGGTGGGGTAACTCCATCAGTACTAGGTGAGTAATTTTATCAGTACTAGGTTGGTAACTTTATAAGTACATGGTGGGTAACTCAATCAATACTGGGTGAGTAACTTTATAAGTATTAGGATGGTAAATTTATCAGTACTGGGTGGGTAACTCCAACAATACTGGGTCGGTAACTTTATAAGTATTAGATTGATCTTTATCAGTACATGGTGGGTAAGTCTATAAAAAAATAGGTTGGTAACTTTAACAGTACTAGGTGGGTGTGCTCCGGTTGGTTCAGCTCGGGGGAGAGGCTTACTACATCGGGCCGTCAGAGCATACTTGGAGGAACCGAGCTAGGGCCACATCAACACAATGATTCAGCAAGTGCATCCCCCGCCTTCCATGGCGGGTGCGGAGTCCAGTGCACTCCCGCCATCACGCGGTACCACCACACCTAGTGTTGTGCTCCGACGCCGTCCACCTCGTCAAAACCTCGATTATACGCGACCAGAAAGGAGCTGGGTAGCGGCCGACAGACCTAATCCATTTACGAAGCAGCAATCATAAAAAAGAGAGAGCAATAGGAACACCATTCCTTTGATAATTCACAACTTTGTACATATATTTTACACGAACAAAATGCCATCCTTTCATACAAAATGACGGAGGCGAAGATACGATCGACATAGGATAATTCTAAACACATAGCACAATCCTCGAAGATCAGTTGACCAATTGCCGAACACCACCAGTTCTGGAAGATGAGAGAAGAGATCTTTCTGCAATGAAAATCAACATCATTAGGTCCATATAAATATTTAATGAATAATTCACTATTATTAAGCATCCCTCTTCTACACCACATATACACATGAGCAAACTAGTTTTTTTTAACATTGATACACTAAATAATAATCTTGTTCATGTTTGGAGAACTCTTGCCGACATTCCGGCTTCCCCGGTATAGCAAGATAACCTGCGGAATCACACATTGCGGAATCACACTATTAATTATAACATGATGGCAATTATCAATTTTCTGAGACATGTAATACTTTCATCTGGAAACTCCAAAACAAACAAGGTGTTTTCTCTAAGTTCTCTCATTCAAAATGTCTTGCTAGCTAGTGGCACTTTTTCTGTACGTGGTGGTATGGTTGTACAGTCCAACACTCCAGATTTTATTAACTGAACCAAATATGGTACTAGCAGCATGCATTTGACACTTTGTGAACACTAGAACACTGAACTCCAACAAGAGTGCATACTGAACCAGCAGCTAGCAGGGGGGTTGGAGAGAGTACCTCGATACTTGATGCTTGATGCCTTGGAGGAAGCCCGTTGGCCGAGCCGCGGGACGGCGGCGTCCTCTTTGACGACATCATATCAACAGAAACTAGATGGGCGACCGGCCAGCTACTAAATCCTCTTGGTAGACAACAGCAAGCTTCTGACCAACATTATTTTGGTTTGTAAGGGTGCTCTTGCCAACATTCGGCTTCCCCAGTAGAGCAACATAACCTGCGGAATCGCGGAATGACAGTATTATAACATGATGACAGACATCCTACTTTCATTTAGAAACTTGATAACAAACAAGCTGTTTTCTCTAGATTCTCTCGTTCAAAATGTCTTACTAGAGGATGTTTTTTTTGTGCGTGGTATAAGTGTAAAATTCCAGATTTTCTTATGACTGAAACAAGTATGGTACTAAGCAGAACATTTGACAAATCATGAACACTAGAACACTGAGCTCTAACAATAGTACATACTGAAGCAGCAGCTAGCAGGAGGTTGGAGAGAGCACCTCGAGGACGCCGTAGTCGATGTGTGCTGCGCCTCGGAGGAAGTCCACTCGCCGGGCAGCAGGACAGCGGCGTCCTCTCCGGCGAGATGAGCAGCAGCAACAAGTCGATGGACTAGCAGCCACCACAGAATCCCTTGCTGCAATGCAATGGACGGATATGAAAAACCAGGACTATTTTAGCAAGTAGAATCGCAGGAAGAAATCTGTCCGTGTATGACAGGGAGGGGCGGCGAGTAAATCGAACCAAGAAGGTAATTTGGTATGTGGACGAGGTCCTGAACGGGGGGCGTGCCGTGCAGGTCGCCGGACTTGGGGGAGAGATGGCAGCGTGCACGGGCTTGAGACCCGGCGACCGAAGAGCAAACGTCGGAGGGGCGGAACCCAGGTGGTGCTGCTGTGGTGTGGAGGAGGGCGTGGGGAAGGAGGCCGGTCACCGGATGGATCCAACGACGGGCTTCGTCTCCTCCAGCCTCCGGCGCCACGTCCTGGTGGCGTGCAGGAGCTCCATCGACCGGGAGTACATGCCGGCTAGGATCGGGAGCGCGCGAGGCCGGGTGGCTTGGGAATCAGGCGGAGGAGGTGCGGCGAGGTTGGGATGGGGAGCCAGGAGCGGCAGCGCAGCGGGAGGAGAGAAAGAGGATCGAGATTGGGTTTGGGTAGCAAGCGAGCCAGAGAGAGACGGGGACGGGGCGGTGATGTCTGCTGCGTGCGTGCAACTGCAACCGCGCGACGCGCGAGATCCGCCGTCCGTCCGCGATCCGACGTTGCGCGTGGGGTGCGTCGATATATGCCCCGTAGCAGGCGCCTGCTAAATAGATTTACCGAAAACAAAAGGTCATTCTTTCTCTGTCAAAAAAGAAAAGAAAAAGAAAAACTGAGCCTAGATACAGTACCACTCCTCCATTCACAAAAAAAGAAGATACAGTGCCACTCCAAGTCTAGCATTGATGGAGGCCGCCACGGACCACGGCGGCCTCCGCCACCTACAAATGCCACGTCAGCTCGTCGTTAGCGTCGACGTCCGCATGGCAACGCGCCGCCGCCGACAGTGGCGGCCTCTATCGCCGCCGTCAGCCGGGCGGCCTCCGACAGGTGTCGCCTGGCGAACGTGCCGCCACGGTAGTTCAGACATTTCAACTCTGAAGTGGTCATTTTTAACATTTCGTTCGCCCAAGTGGTCTCATGTGTCAAAAATTCATGAAATGTCAACAGTGCAAGGAAAATAAAATCAGGTGAGACGCATGATCCGCGGAAAAAATTAGAGATGAATGAGCCAAAAAAAAAATGGCCCGTCCAAGATCGTAGCGTACGACACGAGCCAAATCTAGAGGACAGGGTAAACAAACAAACATACATACATAAGCGGCATCAAATCACAGGTACGGCAGCTTATGATTGGAAAGCAATTGCTTGCCAGCTGATCACAGTAGGCGCGTTCGTTCGTTAGTTCGCCGACACGCGCTCAATAGCAAGTGGTCAATGATGATGATCGATCCTGCGTATCACAAATGAGCAATTTGTCAATGCCATTTCTTTTCCATTTCTTCTTCTATCAAAGAGATCGAGAACGATTTGGTTGTCGACGAACAAGTCCTTTTTCTAGCTTTGTACATACATGGCGCGTGACATATTAATCCAAGAAGTGAGTATGAAGGAATTTGCACGCTAGCTTTCTGGCCCCACGACCGTGAAATAAACGATGTATGTATGACGTATCAGTTGCACCTACAGAGACATTCCTGCTAAGGCCCTGTTCGGGACATAGGATCAGGAAACGTAGGAATTGAGCAGAAATAAGGGATAGGAAAGGAATGAACTTGTAAAACATAGGAACAAAAGACAGAGAAAAACTGTGTAAGTGAGGCGTTCGGATCATAGGAAAACAAACCCAGGAAACGATGGGCATTCATGCGTGGACCAATTGCTCATTTTTCTATGCACATTTTATATTCCAGTAGGTCCCAACTTACATAGACCAATAAGTTCTATGCGGGCCCCACTACGCATGGCTGAGCAGCAGCTTTCCTCCAATCTCTCTCCCTTTGCCTCGGGCACACGCCAGATAAACGAGCTGCTACTGGATGTTTGTTTTCCTGTGAACTCACGGGTGAGAAAACCTTTTCACAGGATTGCTGCGCAGCGAATCCTGTGAACCAGAGAATTCGTTAGGAACAGGTTTCCTGCAGTTTTCCTAGGGTTTTCCTCCATCCACATGCCCCTCCCCCTTCCACATATTTCTCTCCCCCTGTCCACCCACCACAGAGACGACGCCGGCGACACCGACCCGACCGTTAGGGAGCCGCGATGAAGAAGTCATCGTCGAGAATGGAGCGACCCAAAGGCAAGCAATAGACTTATCGATGGGGGGCGACCGACGGCGAAAACGTAGTGTGTGTGTGTGTGTGTGTGGGTTAGGGGAGGGGGGTCGAGGGGATGTTCGGGGCGGCGTCAGACTAGCGGAGGCCACAATTTGAGGGGACAGGACTACAAGGCGGTCGTGGGAGCATTGTGAGGTGTGGGCGACGGTGACTGCCGGGGTGGAGATGATCTTCTCCTCTCGGTTCGGCCTTATATTGTCGTTTTCCTTCTCGGAAAATCAATCGAGTGGTTGCTCGGCCGAAAAAATAGCAACACCCATTACGTACCTGCATTACATAAAACATTTCCTTGCAACTGAAACGTTAAAATGCAGGATCTAAGCACATGCATGTAATAGTACGCCCTAGGACCATAACCACCGATACAGCATGCATCGAAAGGTTCACAACTTATTGGCTATATATACAAATCGCTCCAACATGATGTAGAGTACAAAGCAATTATGAAGGGCCGTCGTCTGGATCAATAATCCCATTGGGCAGCAGGTGTCGCCCTCCGATCGAACTCTCCGGACGGTTGGGTTGAAGCCCTGCACTGTAGTATCAGTGACCACCCCGAGAAGCTAGCTTAGCTAGATCGCGAGAGCACATGCGGCGGCGCTGCCTGCCGGCCATGTGATCTCCTATGATCAATCTTGAAATTAATCATCAGGGTACAACGGTATTAGGATTAGATTACCAACAGAAGCAGGGTACATGCATGGTTTTGCGCTTGGAGAAAATGCTGCCGTAACAGTGGGCGAGTCATAAGTGGGTTAGCTCAAGCAACAGATCAAATGGCATATTGGCATGCAACTGTGGTTATCTGTAACAGTATCACTTCTGTGTATGATTTCAGTTATCGACTTTCAGGTAGTAGAACAGGAGCCAGCCCTCGGTACCATGGGGCCACGATCGAACTCATGGCTGTCACAGTTATACAGGAGGTTGTCTGGAAAGTCCATTTGAAAGTCGAGCTCCATGGAGCTCGGTATCCCAAAAAAATTGAAACCTGCAATTTTATGATGGAACTAATAAAGTGGTTTGGCTTAGGACGATGTAGGAAACTGTATTTTATGATGGATCCAATAAAAGGAAATTGATGTTTTTAAATGGTTCTTGTTAAAAAAAAAAATTGAAACGGCACCGGGGGGGAGCCTCCCCACCTGAATATATTTCAAAAGCAGAAGTGTTTTACAGGGGGTTCACGCAAGTCGTGAAGTGAGGAAATAACGCCACAGACCGGCGTGTTCCTTATGAATCGAGTCTTTGCATCGATTAGTCCACAGAGTAAGATCATCTATAACATTCTTAGCCGTGAAAGAGGGTGGCAAGTCTACTTTTCTAAAAACTTTGGCATTCCTGGAGTCCCAAATCTTCCATAAAATGATCAAGGCGACGGATGGCCAAACAGTTTTTGGCAGCGCAGCGGGCAGAGTAGAGTCCCAGAGACCGGAGATCGGTGTGTAGGAAGGAGTAAGACCAATCTTGTTCTAAATTTCTGTGGAGGCCTTGCATTGGAAAAAGAGGTGGTTCTTGTCTTCCAGGGGGTGATCGCAGCGGGGGCAGATGGCATTTGGCAGGATAGTCTTCTTGTGGAGGTTAGCTCTGGTGTTGAGCCTGTCGAAATAGAGCAGCCACCGGAAGATCTTGACCTTCTGGGGAACGAAGGAGTGCCAGACGATCATGAGCTTGTCATCGGTGGCTTGGGATGTTAGAGCTGAATATGCTCCTTTGGAGGAGAACTTGGATCCATCCATGAGTATTCTTCTGTCCGGGGCCTCCGAAAGTGACACCATGAGTATTCTTCTTGTTAAATTAAAGTGGTTTGGCTTAGGACGATACTACAACTCCGATTAACTATGAACGGAGAGGGTACGTTTTTCGGGCAAATTGTTCCTTATCCTAAGTCAAACTTCTACAGCTTTGCCGAGTTTGTAAGCAAAATATGCTAGTATCTATAGCATCAAGTCCACATACGGAAATATATTTTACAACGAATCCAATAAAGGGAAACTGATGTTTTAAATGTTGCTTGGTTAAATTTGAAGTAGCTTGGCCTAGGACAAAAATACAACTCTGATTAGTGATGGGTGTACGTTTCCTGTGCAAATTATTCGTTATACATGGAAAGAGGTTTTTTTTTACTAAATGGCCATTTTTCTAATTTTCAGCTAATTGTGACTCTTCGAGTAACTTTCAGCCACGTATTGCTCTTACCCTAAAACGACATGGGGTTAGGCGTTCTGAAGTGTTAGAGGCTCTGGAAATCTTAGAAAACGGCATACAGTTGGCGTATCCTAGTCCGGAAAAACACAAAAAAAATCTCATAAGAGCCTCTGAGACTGAAAACGCCATATCAAATAGCTTATTCCGAATGACTTAGAAATTTCTGCGTTTCTCATACTCGGGATAAGCCAAAGTGTATGACGTCTTCTGACATTTTGAGAGTCTCCGAGAGAATTTCAACTAAACCCATGACGTTTAAAAAAAAGGTCATATATGGCTGAAGTTCTTCGAAGCATCACAATTAGTTAAAGATTAGTTTAAGGGTCATTTAGTAAAAAATATACCGGAGAGAGAAAAACACTGCACAACCTACAGCCAACCAGATAGTACTAGTACATGGCAGGTTGATCTGCCAGAATTTGGTTTCCCGCCGGCAGAGAAGAGGAGGACGAATCCAGAAGTGCCAAACAGAAGGGGAATTCCGGTCACATGCGCTGCCGCGCTCCCGGTGGTGTCGCATACTCGCATGGGCGGGGAAGGGAAGATAGCGCGCCGCACATCCCACATGCGGCAACCTGGACCCGGATCCTGTACATGATGCAATCAACGCAAATTGGGAAGGCGGGCATGGACTTGTGCCTATCCGTAGATTGTCTTTTGGAAGTGTACAAATTTAAAGTGGCCGTTTGTTTGCTGCGTAATATTACATACATGATGGTGGGGTTGACGTCTTTATAAGGTTTCAAGCGGTGGTCCCGCGTAGGCCCGCTTAGCAGTTCAAACCAATTAAATCTGAGCCCGCGTAGGCCCGAAAAGTTACAGCTAACCCTTGCCTATTTTGAGCTTATGCGGGCCGGGTACGGGCGCCACCTGACACTCTTACGTCTTTATTCGTGCTCCCACGAACACGTCCCACGTGTGTATCCTCCGAGCTAAGCGCGATTCATTGCAAACTTTCATAGGAGGCTGGTTTTTAGCGCGATATGCAAAACAGTAATCGTCCACGTCCTCATGTTGAGGTCGGTGTAGTCTTGAGCCTTGCGTTTTCCTTCCAGATCGGTCTTACATACAGGCCAATTTGGGCCTTGGTACCTAAGGTTGCTAACCCGTCACATTGTCGGCTGACACATTGCTCAAGCCAATACTTACTAGCAAATCCCTATTTACTGGTCTTGGTCTATGAGTTTGTGTCGGCTCGGCAGTGACGAGTTGCACCTTCTATTCTACATGGATGGTTTATCCTTCGTCGTCTTGAGTCGATGTTTCACGTTTGGCTCCTTCATATTTCTGGCTTCACCTTGAATGTGCGCGTCAAATGAGACTATGTTTTTCTCTAAAAATTCATCACACGTTTGCCAGTCGGACAAAGCCGAGTGTCAACGGATGACATATTGAATACGCTCACATACACAGACACACGTACGCACACGCACACACACAGAACACTCAAGATTTGAGTTTGCTGACAGAGCATGCCGATGTCTTAGTGATCTGTGTAGGACTGATCCTCTTCATGCAAGGAAAACTCCGAGCTGGATAATGATCGACGCATGTATAAATTCATGTGACGGTTAGCCGTCGCCACATGGACAGATGCACACGCGCACCGCTGGCTGGCTGGCTCCACATCCTTGCTCTTGTTTGTAACAGAATTTAACGGCCTGGGTCTAAACCACATGCAAATATAATGTTCCGATTCCCAGGGCAAGAATCGATCGAGGTGGCGTTAACTAACATCTTGCCAAGAGTACTCTCACAGTCAATGTACCTCGTCTATATATGGGGGCTACACAGCATGCATGTGAAATAATACGACGACCAAATAATACATCATCGCCTTCCCTCCGGGAGAACATGTCGTTGTGCCTGTGTACGTACTCCGTGTGTATTGTCGCTTATCCGCTCAATCATTCGATGCATGTGGTGTGTCACCGGACATATACTGTCCACGCCATGGTGATGAGCAATTCGAGCTGACGGGTGGACGAGTTATAGCTAGACCATCTCTACCAGATACGCGATAATTTCGAACCGTAAAACCAGTTTCCGACAGTTTTACGGTTTGCAAAGTCATCACGCGGAACAATTACGGAAAATTGGTACCAAAAATTTCGGAAAAGAAATCGGCGTTGAGAAAAGATGGTTAATCAGTGCAAACATTCGAACAATTTCATTGCACACATCATATTTCATTGGAAACATTCAGAGCAACCACTTAATTTTAAATAACAAACAACCGGGTTACACTAACTGTAACACTAATATCTATTGCCGATGTGCTACTTGCAGGGACGGACTTGGCATTGGCGGCGCTCCTCCGTCTGCCACCACCGCGTCGAATAGTCGGGCGGCCTAGCGGCGCGTTTGAAGTGCACCGATGTGTCGAGGATGCGCGCCATCGGTGATGGCGGCGAGCTCCTCCTCATCATCCGTGGAGTACTCGTCGAGGGAGTCATGGTCGTCATTGGAGGAGTAGACATCGAAGGAGGAGCGAGCGATCAAGGACCGTAACGGCTCCTCCAACTCTATTTCGAGGCGGTGAGGATAGATAAATTGCAAGGCCGGACTAATTGTTTTGTTTCATGGAGCCTATCGATTTTCGCGGCAGAGGGTCGGGGTGGCTAACACTGAACTACCCGGTACTCTCTTTTTTTTTTTTTTTTGAGAAAGATGTCACGCGTTCATAGAATCACAGCAGGATACAACACGTTACATCTCGAGAACACTCGAGAGAACTACCCGGTACTCTTAATATAGTGGTGGAGAGGGTTGATATGTGGTACCCTGAAATGACTGTTTGGACAGTAAAAGAGCCCAAACCCATCGTATCGGTCAAATTTTCCGACCTGGTAAGGTTAGAGATGTTCTTACACACAATTTATGGCCTCGTCCTCGGTCACAGCCTCTTAGGGTTGTGTGTACACAACGGGTCGATCGAGTGTAAATAAGCATGGTACGTAGTAAGCAGCTTAGTTATAATTATTTGTACGTAGTGAGCTGTGTTACAGTACAACATTATTGACCCGTAGAAATTATGTACAAACGGATGACGCTGCCTCTTTGACCAAGATGATATAGCCTGGTCCACGGTTGATGTGGTTACATAGCACCGTGCTTGGTCAGCCGTTCAGACGTACTTACCACGTACCATATGTCTTGCTTGGTCAGCCAGCTGATTCTATATGTGTGGTTCGATGACGATGTTAGATGAGATGAGATCGATGACGTCCTTTGTTTACCAAGCAAGTACCAAAACGCACTCCGGCCGTATTCCGTAAAGGCCAAGCCATCTCGGCCAGCCCTGTTTTGTGACGCGTGTAATGTAGTAGTAGCTTTGAAACCACGGCCGATATTAACGGATACTCCCTCCATTCCACTATATAATATATTTTCGACACATTTTAATGTACATGTCCCCTCGTTTTAGTGTGAATCTAAACAACATGTGAAACACACAAATCATCTTATATTGTGGAACGGAGGAGTACTAAAATGGATAAGGAAGTCGCAACAATGGAATGAATTATATGCTTGTACACGCAAGATTTTGGTTCGTAGTACGGTAGTACTATCAGTGTATCGACTACACCATGCATATGCATGCATGTGAAATAATAGAGCGACCAAATAATACATCGCCCGAACATGTCGTTGTACAAGTCTACGTACCAGCTCAATCATTCGATGCATGTGCTCCGAATACACATAGCCCCTTAATGTTATTGATTACACAAGTTAAAAGCAAATTTAAGACACTTATTTTGAGGCGGAGAGAGGCGGAGAGTTAATCCGTCAATGTTGGTTCACGCCTCATGTCAATATTATTGGTTCACGCCTCCATATCAATGACGTGAGAAACGACCTTGTTCCGTGCATTCCAGTAACTCTACCTCTTCGGGTCCGTCTCACTTTCCCCTTCTTCCTCTGCTTCCTGTTACTGTAGCTTTGAGAGTCGTCTTCTAAATCGCCGGGCCGATCTGGCCGCTCCGCCAGAATAGCTGGCCGGAGGTGGTGCTGGTGAGGTGCCGGAGCTCTGTACATAGTAGATCTAGGCTAGGGTTAGTGTATGCCTCTATGGCGTGTGGCTTTATGCCGGAGTGGAGCTCGCTGCCGACGCTTCCGAGCTGCGTTCGGTGGCCTACGGCCAGGAAACCTCCAGTGGTGGCCGCATGGTGCGGCGGAAAGCTGGGTAGCAGCGCCGGAGTCTCCGTCAAATAAGCTCGCTTCTCATCCTCGTCTCTGAGTTGGCCGTCGTGGTGGCGGTGCGAGGAGTCTTTTTGCTGTATCTGGTGCCAGATGCAGATTCCCCTCTGCTTGGTTCATTGCGAACTTCGGCATCGGCCTCCAATGGCTAATCGAGCTCGACATCCTGCGCGGGTCGGGGTGTGCCCCCGCCGATGCTCCTTCATCGACGCCGAGGTCTCGCCGCGTGTGGCGAGCGGCAGATGCGGCGACTTCAACGGGACCTTTGTTCCTAATAGGCTTGTGCAGGTGAATCAGCAGCCGATCTTTTCCTTCTCGTGCTCCTCTGGATTTCCGGCGGTGCGACGGCGAGGATTCCAACGGCGGCGGAGTTTGAGCAGCAGAAGCTCTCTGAGTTGCGTGCGTTATTTTCTTTTTACTCGGGGTTGTTTCTGTAAAAGGGGTCTGGATAATTCCAGTGTACTGCAGATGTATTTCGCTTAATTTTAATCCAGATACAGTTTCAAAAAAAAAACGACCTTGTTCTCAAGGTGCCGATGGTGCTGCCTATTGACCAAGATGCTATATATTCTTGGTCAGCTACTGATCAGCTGTTCCACTTGCTCTAATGCAGACTAGAAAGTACTAGTGCGATCTCTTTCTTGGTCAACTGCTAGATTCTACATGTGGTTCGACGATGTTGTCGTTTGTTCACCAAGACCAAGCAATGGTACAAAAGCACTCCATATATATATAGTCCGCAACTCCAAAGCCATCTCGGCCAACAACAACTTTTGTGGGAAGGAAAGCAAAATGCAGTGGACGAACTACCTTGTTATCTGACGCGTGCAGGTGTAGTGGTCTAGCTTAATTAGCTGAGAAAATAGGCCCAACATATTCGAGCATTGTTTTTTTTTTTGAAAACTGCATCTGGATTAATATTTCAAGGAATACATCTGCAGTACACTGGAAACCTCCAGACCCCAATTACAGAAAACACCCAGAGAAAAAAGAAAAGACGCACACACCCTGGGCTCTTCTGCAACTGCAATTCCGCCGCCGTTCATGTCGTCGTCGCCACACCGGAGATGACGAGAAGAAGAAGAACGCCGCTAAGACACCTGCTCCAGTCGATTGGAAACAAGTTCCGTTGAAGTCGCCGCATGTGTCTCTCGCTGCACACAGCAAGAACTTGGCGTCAAAGATAGGACATCGGCGGGGGGCTCGCCCCGGCTCGAGCAGGATGAGGAGCTGAAGCAGCCATTGAAGGCCACCAAAAGCTCGCAAGTAAACCAGCAAAGGGGACACTGCTTCTGGCACCAGATCCAGCAAAAAGCCACCGTGCTCCACCACCGCGACGACCTGCACGGAAGCAACGATGAAACCCGAGCTTATTTGAAGAAGATCCCGGCTCCAGCATCTCCAGCTTCCCGCCGCCCCATGCAGCCACCGCTGGAAAATCCTTCACCGCCCGCCACAGGACGCCGCTCAGATGCGCCGGCAGCAAGCTCCTCATCGGCGTAGCACCCTTCCTCCCCCCTCGCCACCGAGGCCGGCCAGGAGCAGAAGAGCAGTGCACAGAGCGAGAAGATCCAGACCGAGCTTATTCAGAGAAGCGTCTTCAGATCCGCCCCACCACCTCCCCATCCACCATGGACAGAAACCGCAGCAGAGCATCTCCAGGCTTTGATCGCCGCCCGCAGACGACCACGCCAGGCGCAAAGAAAGGAAGGACGGCATACGCCAGACAAACGTCATAGAGGCAGACACTCAAACTAGCCTAGATCTACTATATACAGAGCTCCAGCAACTCACCAGCACCAACTCCGGCCAGCTATTCCGGCGGAGAGGCCAGATCGGCCCGGTAATCAGAGATTGACTCTCAACGGGAACAGTAGCAAGCGAGAGCAGAGGAAGGGGAAGAAAGGAAGAGGTCGAGAGGGTTGTATTGTATCGCCACTTATTCGAGCATTGTTGGAGGAAAGGTAAGCATGCGGGTCGGCATGAGATGAGTGTGCGTAGCGCGGGGGCATGCTCCCTTGCCGTCGGGGCGCCCTACAAGTGTGCATGCATGCATGCCTCTCGATCGGGCCTTTTCCTTGGCCAAAATGTGTGCGTGGATCTGAGTGGGCAGCTAGGCAGAGCCACGTCCGTAGCTAGCGTGGTCGGTCTTGGGCATCGATGTTGTTGTTGGTGCGTGCCCCTAGCTTTCATGCATCCTTGGTTTCTGTTGCGAGTCAATTCCTATGAGAACCGAATGAATCGAACCCTGCTATTCCATTGATGATTCACAGTATATATACAAGGGGAACAGACGCGATAGAGGGTCGCGTCCGATCGGGGAGAAAGCGAAACCGTCGTGACAGTTGCCTGGAGAGGCGTCCGCACGTGCGGTTAATACAAACAGAGGATTATCCTTAATTATAGTTTAATTAAATCCTAACACTCCCCCTAATCCTTGCTTGTCCTTGCGACCGATCATCCTTTGGAATCATCTCCTCCAAAAACCCTGTGGAAAAAAGAGGAAATACACAATATGTCCTGAAAAACTCCTTCTAAAAACCCTGGGAAAATAAGGAGAAATCGACATATATCGTCCATGCTTGTACTACTATTGCCTCATTAAAAACCTTACATGAGAAACCTTCAGGAAAACTCACAAAGGAAAAGAGTGCAATACCGAAAATCTATGATCTTCAACAAGTTATAACCTAGGAGATTTCTCCCCCTGAATTTTGCAAGTCACGAAGTCTCCTCATACCAATTCCCTTCACATATTTATTGAACAAAGAACTTGGTAAGGACTTGGTAAACAAATCAGCGAGGTTATCGCATGACTTCGTTTGCAAAATACTTATTTCCCCATTCTTCTGTAGTTCATGGGGATAAAATTTAGGAGCAATATGCTTTGTAATATTACTCTTAATATAACCTGTCTATTTGTACAATACAAGCAGCATTATCTCATATAATGGTGGGAGATTCCAATGAACCGATCCCACTTGAACTCTGGACAAAGTTCATCATCCTTTGAAGCCATACACATTCCCGTGATGCTTCGTACAAAGCAATTATCTCAGAATGATTAGTGGGTGTAGCCACTAGGGTTTCTAGGGATTTTACTCCCCCTGAACTTTGCAAACCTCAAGGTTATCCCCTACCAATTCCACGAACCTAATTCTGGAATATAAACGCTGGTAGAGACATTGTGAATATCACAATAGTTTGTTTGCAAATTATCCTCTTACACTTCTGTAATTCACGAGGATATAACCCGTAAACAATACAAGTGACATTATCTTGATGATTCTGTCGAATCTCCACATGATCTCACATGTGGCCAATCATTCCGCGAAGCCATACACATCTTGTGATGCTTCATTACTGCAGAATGGTCACTTGAAGGACCCATTTAGAGTCTATTCTGAAGGCTCTCCTCAGAATATTTTTCCATTAAATCCAGTCTTTGATATGACACTGTTGGGATCACATAATTAGTCACTATCGAGATTTCACAACATGGTCCAGTCTTGATTTTCCGGATGAACTAATCAAAACTTTTTGTGCCTTGGACATATCTGAGAATATTCCTTACACAAATCTTATACCTTCTTTGGGGATTGCACTCTCAAATAAATTGCCAACAAATATAATGTCAGGCCTGACGTATTCTGCAAGATATATGAGTGTTCTGATGGTATTCAGATATGGAACTTCAGGTCCACTATCACTTCACCATCTCCCCTAGGTCTGAATGGGATTGTATCCCATTTCATGTATAATATGACCATAGGTGTTCGATAAGATATATCCATATTGAACTTTTCCAATATTTCTGGATATATGAAGACTGATATACATTTATTCCCAAGGGAATACGCTCAAGCTATAAACTTAGCATCATTTGGTTTGACCCAAATATCCGTCTTAAAATGATTGTGTGTATCTCGTATGTCCTTTATAGACATTGATGATAAGATCATCGACATCACTAAAATGATGTAAATCCAATTCAGGATATCTTCATGAATACACATCAACAATCATCGTATTAGAGTAATCCTTATCAAGGAGTAACTCACTTAGTCGGTTGTACCACACAACTCTCCGACATCTTCAAGGTCATAGAATGACTTCTGAAGCTTCACACACCATGTTGCGATTTATCATTGGATTCAGAATATTAAGCCCTTTCAGACTTCTATATCTGAACTAGTGATCCATGTGAGTATATAGCCACTACATACATCAACCGCATGGATCCGTACTGCCAATTCAGTATCGAAACATAATTCCACTCATACCAAAAGGTATGCTACATCGTATTCGATGTTGGGTCTCTGCGGAAACCCTTGTGCTACAAGCCTCACTTTTTCACCACCTCATCTATTTTCGTTTCTGAACGAAAAAGTCACTTCTCTTCCCTACCGAAGATACTTATGAGGAGCAGGTTTTACTATTGTAAACACCTCTCTTTTGATGAGTGAGTGCTACTCTTCCTTAATTGCTTCCTTTCATTTGAACCAACATAAGTGCAAAACAACACTCTCCATGGATTTTGGTTCAGGGCCCAAAAGGATCTCAGCAATTCTCAAGAAGAAACTTATGTCGACATATGTAGACTTTTCATATACGATTCTCATGAATCAATATCATTTGTGGAATTCTCGTTACGCCTCTTAACTCCTTGTTATTTCCCACAACAACAGAGTCAAGGTGTTTCGATGTCCCAACACTTAAATTGTGTGCACATCTGTGATGGGCTCTGGATGACGCACATCCGTCAGGTGTCCTTCAACCCGAGGTTGAACTACATTTACTGATTGAGGAGAACATCTCCTCCTATGAGAACTTAATCTCATGCGTCCAGAATTCTCCCCCTCATGCTCTCATTTGGGGACACAAGTGGTTTATTAGGTACCTCCACTCGTTCTGGTACTTTATTTCAATGACACCTTTGTCATCAGTAAATATATGGCAGATTATTTGCAAAACATTGCAAATTTCTCATAACCTGAACCTGTGGTTCAGATTCTTAAGTACGTGGACAAAATGTTTACTACATTTCTTATGCATTTCCTGGCATTCTATGTGGTACATTTCTCCCCCTAATGCCAGAAAATGTCCTTATTGCAAAAGCAATCAACGCACGGGCAAAATGACTCCCTTGCTAGGGTTAAGGTATTTGACGGATTAACAATCATACACAGTCATTCCTCACATAGATCCCAAATATATGTGAAGGCCCTTTATGTACGCCGGGGTGGTGATATCGGTATGCAACCGAATTACCGCAGATGGGAAATACTTCACTGATTTCCACGTACAAACTGCAAGGGATGCAGTATAATATGCATTTGATCTCATTTAGACCAAATATGCGGCGTGTGAGACCGCATGTTACCACCAACGAATGTTGGCTAATCACAATTCTGTAACATGGCCATTCAATTTGACTCTCTTCTATAAGAGATCAGCCACACCATTTTGGGAAGGTACAACAACATACTGAATATGACCATTGAATGTCGTGAATAAAATTCAACGACATTTCCATTCCAATGGAACTATCCCATATTTAGGATAATTTGCTCCAAATTCAATTTGAGCAATTAATTCAGTAAACACATGGTTTTGTGCGGAGGATCCACACCTAACACCATCTTCTAGATGTGTCTATGAATACCATGAAGTACCAACATAACCCACAATGGTTGAATATTCTGCATTATTCAATGCGTTCAATAATAATGAGTGGCTCATTTCAAATTTTAAGGTGAGAGTGCCTTAAAATTAATTCCCCTATGCCACGTGTAGTGTACATAAAATCTAATGATTGTCGGGAATATTCTGGCCAACAGAATCAACAATAATTTTTCGAATCGTCCTATACCCGATTGGTAAGAGGAAATATTATTGTGTACGCAACAATATTGAGTATGAATTGATTCATACACTCAATTTTTTTCTCAACTATCATGTCCCATGGACAAGAAATAGTAAAATGATCTTAAATGATCTATTCCCTTTTGAGATGTACACTCCATTTCTGTATGTCATATCGCATTCACTTTACGTTCAAATCCTCATGGTTCTTTAACCACTAACTTGCTTATAACTATAAGCACCAGCATGAATTTCAGATAAGGTATAGCACCCGTTGGCTGTACCCGATGATTCTTCATAAGAAGTTCATCATATTTTCACACTGACATAAAGATGATACTTCTTTACCATCATAGGAGAACATAAAGTGCAGTAAGGTCATACAATCAGATCAAGATCTGAGACTGCCTTATCACACACTATCAACTTCATGTTGATTTATAGATAACATAATTATAAGCCTCAGCGGACTTAAAATTCCGAATACGGATGAATAGCCATTCGTATGATGCTTATGACAACATATCTATCTTCAATGGAGTCTCAACAGGAAAACAAATTCATCATCTGTTAAATACTCAGTTTCAAAACTGAATCATTGCGATGACTACAGATATGTTCAAAAATTACTCCCACCTTGTGTATTCACATCGCATTTCCTTTTGAAAAATGGTCAGCCATATGTTGTATGACATGTTCATGCATGAATTTACCTTTAGTAAATCAAGTACGATGAAAATGCTATGGCTAAGCATAATCATGATCATGGTGATTCTAAGTGACGCATAGGGAAAACTTCCACTAAAAGATAATCACCACGATGTGGTTGAGATCTTCAGATTAAAGGTAGTGTCTATAAAACGACAAACCTTTAATTCTCCTAAAACACATAGAGGTAGTCAACCACCTAGTGGTGCCTCATACTTATGGAGGGTTTCCACCGATCATAGTCCCCACAACCTTATGTTATTTTATAACACATGAAGGCAAACACCACAAAGTGGCATCAACCTCTCAGTTTTGCGTGAAATTTAATTCACTACTATGATTACATCTCATAAGTTGTGTATACATGGAAGGTAATCACCAAATTACGCAAATATCTTGCATAAATCTCTTCATAGCATAATTTACGATATAGTCGCCACCAATATCTTGGATTTCCACTCATGAGTATGTGACCCAAGAGTCACAACCAATGACAAATGCTATGACATTTCCAAGTACATGGAAAAACATCATGAAGGTAGTCACCAATAGTGTAGACATCATAGTTCCAAACGAAAATTATTCCGTTCCTATGACACTATGTCGTAAGTTATGTGTCTTTATTTTTTTTCACATAATAATTATAATATCATATGTCTCATGACATTATAATAGTACAACACACAATATATCTTTCTTGGATATGTCACTCATATCCTGCATGAAAAATCATACGTAGATCTTTCTTGTGTGTGTATAATATGCTTGATTCAAATATAAAGGTCTAGGAAAAGCCTAAACGACCCAAAAGTACGACTTTCCACAAAAAGATAACACCATAACATGGTGTAGATCTTCGTTTTGTATAACACGGTCGAGGTAATTTCCACAACTGGCGTACACCTCACTCGTATGGCTATTTTCATGCCATAACCCGTGTGCTTTCACTTTTTGCTCTGAACACATGGAGGTAATCACTACTTAGTAGTAGACCTTCCCTCGTTTACTTTGCACAACCTTGTGTGATTAAAACACATTATAGGTAGTCACCAGATTATGGTGTAGACCTTTAGTTGTGAACAAAGCTATGCAAAATTGAAAAAAGTCATATTATTTTCAAGCATCGTCAACATACAGCAATTAACATTGCACTCATAGAAAAGTTGACATAAAAATTTCAGGCATTACATAGCCAAATGTTAGAAACAACTAACAATGTACAAAAAAACTGAAGAAGCTGGGGGCTCATCAGAAAAGTTACGAAAAATAAATGGCTACAGGCCAAAACTAGGCAGCCACTACCGTGGTTCACGCCACCACTTTTTTTTTTTTTGCTCGTACATAGTATTTGGCTGTAGCCTGTCCGGCCTTTTGGCCAGGTCGAGACCCAGCCCTTCCGATCAGGATAAGGAGCCGAGACGGTTTCGTCTCTGTCATCGAGAACAACCGCTCCCCCGATCCCCTTTTGCGGCAGCGGTTACACCACCGCCACCACCACACCATCCGCCGTCGCCGGCGGCCGTCTCAACTGCGAGAGGCGGAAGATCCCGGCGTTCCGGCGTTTCGTCCTGCTCCTCGGACGAGGATCCGCCAGGGAGACGCGTCCCTGGACGACGGCGGACGCCGCAACCCCTTTGGAGTGCCGGTTCGTGAGTCATGGCCTTGCGGGCTCCACTCCCCCGGCCGGTGGCCGGCGCTGGCCCTTTCCGGCAGGCCGCGCGGCACGATGAAGCGGCCACGGGCGGGTGATGGCGCCAGGCGGTGGGCTGCTCACCCCGTTGTCGAGGACGTCCCCATGTGCGGGTCAGCGCGGCCCGAAGCCGACGCTCGGCGAAGCAGTCCGGCATCCAGCGGTTCGTGCTCCGCATGTACGGCGGGCAGCACGGACGGCTCAGGTACGGCCGGTGACCATCTTCGCGAAGCATACGAAGAAAAAATCCCAGAACCTCTGCTGGCATCTTACCGATTGTTTTCTCCGTTTCTTCTTTCTTCTTCTCCTTCCGAGGACTTTGCCGGCGAACTCGCCGGCGAATTTCGCCAATTCGCTCTCTTGGTAGAGTCGAAGTGCTGATAACGTGTTGCGAGTCAATTCCTATGAGAACCGAATGAATCGAACCCTGCTATTCCATTGATGATTCACAGTATATATACAAGGGGAACAGACGCGATAGAGGGTCGCGTCCGATCGGGGAGAAAGCGAAACCGTCGTGACAGTTGCCTGGAGAGGCGTCCGCACGTGCGGTTAATACAAACAGAGGATTATCCTTAATTATAGTTTAATTAAATCCTAACAGTTTCCACTCCACACTCAACGTACGGACGGCAGCACCAGCAGCTAGCACCGTGCATGCATGTTCCCTTGTCCAACATGGAGTACTCGTAGTAGCTGTCTGGAATGAGTGCACGTACGAAACTGTGAATGCACGAAGAAGAAGACAGACAATGTTTGTTCCTCCGCCCTAACACACCTCTTTGGCTCTTCTTCACCGTGACTCCACACTCGGCCTCGGGCTTTTTCCTTGGCCAGAAACATATCGACTCCAGCTGCTGTGCCATACCCTCAACTCAGCCACCCTCCACTGTAAAGCAAAGTAAAGTAAACCACGACGGCGGCGGAGTACTGTACCACACGTACGGCTGAAAAGCTTTTTTTTTTTGCACAAGTTTTGGGATCCGAGGACCCCGATGCTGCATTAATAGAAACAAAGGTGGCAGGTACAAGATTCGCACAGGCCCTTTACATCACTTGCCCTAGAAGACCTAACATTCGAATAAAGGCCCTACGCTTTTACAGAGAACACCCTAGAGATAAAAAATAAAATGCAATCAAGCCCTCGAGTGCCACCACCACATCTCGCCGGCGATCTCCAGGCGACGACGCCGAGATCTTCAGAGCTCATAACGCCCGGACTCTCCCTTCCGGTGAGCAATCGCGAACGCCAGCAGACTTGTCCCGCCGGGTGAACCACTTAGCGGCGGCAAGCCGCCGAGCACTGGCGTTGGATTGAGAAGGCCTCCGCAGAGGAGGTTGAACTTGGGCCACCTTCTTGGCCATGGATCGCGGCAGTGAGGAAGACCACCGCGTGAGGAGCTCGAATATGCAGCAGCAACCACTCCACCGATGTAGAGGAATATGAGCAACTCCTCCTTCTCCCCTCGCCTCCACGGCCGGCCAGAGGAGGAAGACGCACCGCTCTGCATCTAGTAGGGTAGTCAAGGAGCTCAGCGAGATTGCTTCGGCCATCTCCATCCTTACCACGGATCCACCATGGATCGAGGTAGCAGACGAGGAGTGACCCGGATCCAGCGCTGCCGAGAGTCGCCAGAGTCCAGCCGTACTTCTCCAGGCAGCAACGCCTCTTCCTCTCCTGGCCGCCACGGCCGGCCAGAGGAACAAGGCAGAGTTCCCGATTGGCGAAGTAAGAGATACAGTAGACGGATTTATTGAAGTAGCCTTGATCCTCCTCCACTCTGCAAGCGATCTGCCTCGGATCTGACCTGCAAAAGAGAGAAGCATCGAGTCCGGCGCCGCTGCGATTCGCCGGAGGGTAGGCAAGAAGAAAGAGGAAGAAAACTAGACGGGCATATGCCACGACAACTACAGAACCTAAGCAACCGGAGAAGGAAGACCTAAATCTACTATCTACAGGCCAAGCAACGCATCCGCGTCCACGCCGAGCGGCATCGCCGTCGGAGCTGAGCGAGGAGCGCGCCGGCGAGAAGGAAGGAAGGCTCGGGACGACTCTCAAAGCGAGAGCGGAGGAGAAAAGGCGAGGAAAGAAGTTGCTGAAAATCTGGGTAGCGCGGTCGGAGCCAAACATGCATGGATGATGATGTGATCTGATGCGCCCCGCCCTGATGGAGCGGTCAGACCTTTGCCCTCTCCGCCACGCCAACGCCACGTTTCCGGCTGGCTGTACAGGGACAGAGCACAGAGATCGCTCCAGCCTCCAGCTCCAGGGGCAGCACGATCGCACGCACGGAGCACACGGAGATCAGGCAACGATTTGCCTACGCGAGACGGCGCCGGCATGCAGTCTCGACCGCACCTGCTCTAGCGCCGAGCTAGCTTCGCGGCGCTCGTCCCGTAGATGCGTGCGGCGCCGTGAGTCTATAGGTAGCGGCGGCCGGCGGCCGTCCAGCAGCAGCAGGAGCGACCTCATGTTGTAAACTGTTCGTCAGTTTCCTCGGCTGACCCTCCGACCCTGGGTGTTAATCCCATGGATGCAGACACGTCCAGCGGGAGTACTTGGCTTTGTTTTATTTTGCTTGTGTGATCGAATAGTGTACTGAAACTGCTACTCTGTAGTACTCTAGCTGATTGTATACGAGATTTAGTCCTTTAGCAACAGTACTTATATACGTTTTGGAAATTGTTTTTTTTTTATGCCTCTGGATTGGTACAGCTGTAGTATCTGAACTCAACACACCAACTCACACCACACGCACGCACACAACACCACACACACCCTAGTGTGCAAGCTAAGATCTACAGATCTATACAAATCCCACGCGTTTTGTAACTCCTATCGCTGTGGCTCGAACGCATGCTGAGAGAGGCCAGCAAACAATATTATACCGCCCCTAGTGAACAGTCCAGCTCCAGGGGCAGCACGATCGCACGCACGGAGCACACGGAGATCGGGCAACGAGTGATCGCGTCTGCGCCAACCACTGTCCGTACCCGCGGATCGGGCGATTTGCCTACGCGAGACGGCACAGGCGTAGCTCACGGCCGGCATGCAGTCTCGACCGCACCTGCTCTAGCTTCGCGGCGCTTGGCCGGGGGCGACAGTACGTCGTGCTACCTAGTCTGCTACTACTAGTAGGTTTAACTCAACACGGGAGTAAACACGGGAGTACTAGTAGTAGTAGTAGAATTAGGAGTTATGGAGTAGGTTGTTTTTAAGCTCGGTAGCTAGTAGTATTACTGAATAAAAGAGAACCATGTACTCCATTTTTACAGCATCTCCAACCGAGCTCGAAAAGTTATGTCCCGTATGTGTTCGTGAACCCGTCCGGACGTATCCACATCAAGGTTTTGGTTACCGGTAGAAAAAATTTCCCGAGGATGGTCGGGATTTTCCGGTAACCGCGCGCGTTACCGGCGCGGTACCGGAAAATCCCGACCGGTTACCGGACGAATTTGAAATCCGAAATTTGAAAATTTAATTTTTTTGGTACCCAGTTTAACCATTTACCAAAAGTTTTCGTTAAAATTTAAAATTTTGGGATTTTTCGTCCGGTATGAGACCATTTCCGAGGGTGCTCGGGATGTCCGGTTACCGACCGGTAACCGGATTTTCCGACCGGTAACCAAAACCATGATCCACATACAGGGCACACAAGTATAGACCTATCCATTTAGAGCCGTCCACCTTCGAAACCCATACGACCCATGAATGCACGCACATCACATACGGATCATCCAAATCCAGCATACAAGGACAAACATAGCTGGATATGGATTCAACATAGTTTAGGCGGACAGACACCGACGGACAACTTATACACAGGACATCAAAATACTCGAAAATGGACTGGAGCTACTACCTCCATCTTGGCATCTCCGGCAGGGTGGTGGAGACGGTCTAAGACGGCGCCGTGCGGATCGGTGGTCGAGATGAGCCGAAAGTGTTGTCGCTTCTAGAGGCCGCACCTTCCTTCTGTGACGCAGCCATGGCAGCCTCCAAGGCCCATAGCGTTTTTGCGGCGGTGGTGTCTAGCGTCGGTCTCCGTGGAAGTCATGGACTTTTCTAGGACCTCTGGAGGATCACGGCAAATTCCCATGCCGCCAAGTCGCGGTCCATATGCCGGAGGCGCCGATATGCACTTGCCTCGGGCTCCGGCGTTCGTCTAGACAGGCTCAAAGACAGCCGCCGGCAGCATCCTCTACCCTGGTGGAGATTGTATAGCTGGGTCCGGGGCCCATCCGGTAGCATCCTCCTTGTCGACGATGGCGAAAGGGGAGCTCGGCCGGTGCGGAGCCGCCCCATCCGGAAACATCCTCCTTGTCGTCGATGGCGAAAGGGGAGCTCGGCCGGTGCGGAGCCGCCGCATTTGAATCTCCTCAGAGAGAGCATCCCATTCAACACCGCTGGTATCGGTTGTGTGAGAGGGCGGGGAGGGGAGCGGCACAGACAAAGAGCTGAGCGCAGTGCACTGTGTAGATTGACTAGGGTTTGGTCGATGGTCGGTGTGTAGGGTGGATTTCATGTGCGGATGGAGGCAGGCCATCCTGGGCCGGTCCGACGCCGCGGAGGCGTCTAGACTTGTCCGGACCGCCCCCTACCCACCCCCACATATGGTTGGGTTTCAGAGACCCCGTTGTGTCGAATTTCTATTCGGCCGTGTCTAGGCTGCCCGGACAGGCATATGGAGGAAATAGGGGCTCCGGTTTGAGATGCTCTTAGCAGTACATCTTCATTCTCGAGAGAAGAGGTGTTATTAAATCGTCGGTCGAAAATCAACTAGGACCTAATTAATTTGATACAACACGGTTTTGTATATCAATAACCTCTTTTTAATTGATCAGCGTGGTTTGTACTCCCTTCGTTTTAAATTAGATAACTTACATGTATCTATATATGAATGTATCTAGATGTGTAACAAGTCTAGATACATATGTATCTGGACAAATGAAAATCATCTAATTTGGAATGGAGTGAGTATTGGATTAGATATTTAGATGGGGAGTATTGGATTAGATATTTAGATGCTGCTAGCTTCTTCATTTTGGTCTGTCTTTTTGGCCGGGCCTAGCTTCATTTAGTAGGTACAAGCATTGAGATGCTAAATCGTTCTCGCTGAAGTTCACATTGGACCAAATTTTTTGGTTGACATCACCATCTTTCGATAACTCATATTCGGATAAGCCCATTCCCCACTAATTGGTTTCCCATCTATTCTCCATTTCCAACACCTGCGAAGCAGCAAAGTGCCATGCATGGCTAATTAAACCCTACCATATATGGAGTCTTACCGGAAAGTCATGTGTACAATTTTGTTTCGTGTCCACCAAGAAAGAGAGTTGTTTGCCCCCCATATATAGTTTCATATAGTTATAGATTAGATCGTGAGATTAAGAAAGATCCACCAGATCCATAGCACGAGAAGGGTTTGTCCTCTCGTGCATTGTAATACTCCTCCCGATTATAGTGATACGTCTTCGTGCGTTTCGTGGTTTTCTCCTGTAAGGGTTTCCACGTAAAAATCTGTGTTCTTATTCTTCGTTTGATCTACTTTTGTTGCGCAGTTTCACAACAAGTGGTATCAGAGCCAAAAGATTTGACGATCCGCTGCTCTGGGAGACTTTCCGCTGCGCTCCCGGGGCAGCACGACGTAGCTTTCCGATTCATTGGATCAACAGCCGCAGTACGCAGCTTCACCGAGGATTGGTTCGTTATCGTTTATGAGATTCAATCTACAAGATCGAGAGTTTACAGGATTTTGTGGGCGTCCTATGCGCCGCTTGGCGATCCGTCCGTCTGCAGATTGGATCAGCCGCGTCGAAGTTTTCGATTCGGGTATTACTTCCGATCCACCGCTGTGTGCTGTCCTCTAGTCGGTATCTGATTCCGTGCGAGGGCTGAGTAGCAGCAGCGTGTGTCGCCCGATCGTTCCCAAAGCATCAGCTATTCGACGAGTAATTTATTCAGCATTTACCAGCTCCGATCGTTCCGAACCAGTACAAGTACATGAAGATCTCATCCATCAGCTTAGATCAAGTCCCGAGGCACTGTTACTTCACGTGCGCTTGTGCTCCTTCACGTGAAGAGAATTCAGTTTGGTTTGGTCTTTGATCTCCAATTGTTACATCTACCCAATTCAACTACCAGGTGCTATCTAATCCAATTCTTTGCTCCGTATAAATAATTTCTTTTCTGAAAATTTTCTATTGTTTGGCTTGTAGTACTTGTGCATGGATTTATCTGCTCATGTTATGAAGTATGATCTTCCATTGTTGGACCGTGACACAAGGTTTACCCTATGGCAAGTCAAGATGCGAGCGTTGTTGGCGCAAGCCGATTATGCGGATTATTTTAGCACAGATGGACAAAGTGAACAATTTGTTTTTAGCCCGAGCATTGACTCGTGCTCTATCTAGGTCCCAATACCGGTTCTATCCGCACCACCTATGTTCGATGATTTGCCGCTGAGATGATCATCGTTTTGATATTCAGTTCAAGGTGGAGTTTGTTGAGTTGTCTGCAGTTTGGGCTCAACGTTAAGGCGGTTTTATATGCGGCGTTCTACGACGACTCGTTCGTTCATTGGGTTATCATATTTGAAGGCTGGAATTTCAAGTAAGTTTTATAATTGTTCGTATTCAATTGAATTTACATGGGAGATGTTATGGATGCAATTTCAAGATATTACATTGCTGCAATTTTATGAAGAACAAAATTCAGTTATCAGAAGAAAAAAATGTTATGGAGGAGGTGATTATTAAGCCTGTTGGTAGCCAGCATATACTCGTTACTCTCCAGAGTTTTGCTGTTATACATGTGAAGGTTTTGTTTTAATCATGTTCGTGATGAGGATCAGTTGAGATGCAAAAAGGAGATTTGTTGTCTGCTAGATACTACAACATTTAGTATTGTTCAGCTTTCGGTACAATTTAGTTGTCTTTGCTCTTTCATGAGGGGTCTATTGCAGAGCTGATGCTCCGTTGCATGTTGAGGAGGTTCTTTCATCCGACAGTTGTTCTATGAGGACAGATTTTGACCATGTCATGGATTTTCATTACCGTCGGCAGTTTTTGTTTTTGGTGTACGTAATGCCATACGTACCATATGCTCTTGCATGAGTATTATTTGTCGAGGTTGTGCTTTTCAGATTTTGTAGCACGTTCAGATTCCATGGGATGAGTTCTTCACATTGTTATGTGCATCAAGATGTTGCACTATGAGCTATGCACTCGTTCATGCACCATGGGAGATATGATGACTTATGTCATTTGATTGATGATTGAGCAGTTTCAGTTTTTGGAGGTCAGTGGCACAGACTCAGATTTTTATTGGGTTTTATGGGAGACCCAAGTTTCGTTTGTCTGCTTTGTTGACAGCTGTGTTGTTTTCTGGACGACCTACCGTTGATTTGCTCAATATGATTTCGAGAGAAGTTTATTCGTCCTATGGACGTTTGAAGACACAAGATTTACTTGTGCTGACTTTAATCAAGGAGTTGATGCTATCTATGACTGTTATAGAGGATTCGTCTCAATGTGGAGTGTTGTTTTATTGTGTTCTGAATCCTACCATATATGGAGTCCTATCGGAAAGGCATGTGTACAACTATGTTTCGTGTCCACCAAGAAAGAGAGTTGTTTGTCCTCCATATATAGTTCCATATAGTCATAGATTAGATCGTGAGATTGAGAGAGATCCACCAGATCCATAGCACGAGAAGGGTTTGTCCTCTCGTGCATTGTAATACTCCTCCCGATTATAGTGATACGCCTTCGTGCGTTCCGTGTTTTCTCCCGTAAGGATTTCCACGTAAAAATCTATGATCTTGTTCTTCGTTTGATCTATTTTTGCTACGACCCTAGCTACGTACTGCTAACAACAAGACGCGTACCTAACATACCAGCTGAGATAATATCTCATGACAAATGTGCCCGAACTAGCCAGTATTCTCGATCGTGTTGCGATGTCTATATCAATCATCATTTGGTAGCTACGGATACTCTTCTCTAGCTGCAAAGTAGTTGTCATTTTTCTTCCTTATTTTGTTTTCCCCAGGCCCACCGGATTTTCCAGGATGCTCTCGCTCTAGCTCCAAAGTAGGCATCATGGAGTCTCCGGGATCGATCACAGGGATGATCATATTTCATTAGTTTAAGCAACCATCGGAATCGCTTGTCTAGTCTGCAGTCTGTTTTGTTGCGCTGCACAATGTTAGCAGTAAGTTTAGAGCATCTCCACTCGCTGCGGGCTATTGGGGACGCGTCTCCCCGCTCGTGCCCTCGATAGATCTTCCCAATATTTTTTTGTCCAAATTTAAATATGTCGGTACATAGTTTTTAACACATAAAATAAATTTTCGCAATAATTATAAATAAAAATAAAATGATTCATATAGTTCAAATGAATTGAAGTCCTGCTAGCCCGCGGCGGGCGCGCCCACAAATACGCGGCTATATCATTTTGAAATCGATGACGACTGCCTTCATCCTGGATCTCCATATGCATGGTTAGGAAATCAGCAAAATCTACCGGCAATAGGTGATCAACATCGGCGAGAGGATCGTGAAAGTCATACGGAAGAGGATCATGCCCTCCTCACTCGTGATGATCATTTTGTGCATGATCGCGCACGCATTCATGACCGCCCACATCTGCTCGTTCGGCATGTCGGAACAAGGAATAACTAACAAACCGAGATTGGAGCACTCTAAATGTCCGCTCGACATCCTTCCTCACACACTCTTGTTCAAAGGCAAACCAATAAACTTGGCTGTCTAGAGGACTGGAGATTGTCTTCACAAATGTCGCCTACCTTGGATATATGTCATCGGCTAGGTAGTACGTACCATGTGTCATAGTGCTGGCCATTAATTTCATAATTGACTGTCGGGGCATGGCCTTCAACAAGTTTCACAAACACCGGAGAGCGCTGCAGTATGTTAGTATCGTGAGATTATGCCATGCCAAATAAAGTGTGCCAAATCCATAGTTCATGGTCGGCAACCGCTTCAAGTACCACACTGTAATATCCTTTATAGCCCCATTCGTATAATCCTTACCAACCAAATAGACAATTCTTCCAGCTCTATTGCTGCAATCGATACTTCTAAGCATTCCAGGAAATCCCTCGCTGTATTCAGGCAAGCCGGCCTTTGCCCTCTCCGTCACGCCAACGCCACGTTTCCGGCTAGCTGTACAGGGACAGAGCACAGAGATCGCTCCAGCCTCCAGGGGCAGCATGATCGCACACACGGAGCACACGGAGATCGGGCAACGATCGCGTCTGCGCCGACCACTGTTCGTACCCGCGGATCGGGCGATTTGCCTACGCGAGACGGCGCAGGCGTAGCTCACGGCGGCCAAAACAACAAAATTGACCTTAGAACGAAAGTTTAACACGAAATGAACCGTTTTCGAAAGTATAGTCGGATCTAACTTTTTTGATACCGCTCGACATACTAACGGTAAGGTTAAATAGAG